>LPNX011051485.1:525447-579460 GCA_001517045.1 Pseudotsuga menziesii
TAAATTATATTTGTGATCATCATCATCATTGTCATCAGCATCATCATCACCATTACCGTCATGATCACCACCATCATCGTCATCATCACCACCATCACCATCACCATCACCATCACCATCATCATCATCGCCATCATCATCATCATCATCATCGACATATTCATCCTCATCCTCATCGTAATCATTTTCATATTCACCCTTATCATCATCATCATCATTGACATCGCCATCATCCTCATCATCATCATCGCCATCATCATCGTCATGATCAATGCTATCATCATCCTCATCATGATGTTCATCCTCGTCATCATCATCATCATCATGTTCATCATATTCATGTTCATCATCATATTCAATTATCATCTAATAAATCCTAATCTCTCTACAATTTCTACAATTGTTAAATAAATGGTAAAAACAGTGGAAGTGTCTTCACCTTTATTTTTTCCATCATCAAAGTGAAATATATATGAGAAATCATATTAGAAAAAAAAGGAAAACAAGTTTAAAATCATCGAGAGATTCCAAAATCCTTCATATGATTTGTCTATTCTCTCCTTCAAGGGGTTGTCAAGAAAATATAAACATTTAATTTCCATTTGCATGGTCATATTCATCAAAATCAAATAGGGTCATTTCTTGTTTGTTGGAAAGTATGCTTTTGTCCCTTCTCTTTTCCTTTTGACTGGCTATATATTGTTTTCTTATTTAGTATGAGACGCAATTATGGTATGTTGAGCTTTACATCCTTTTTACTTTGAGCATGGGGATATTCAAGTCATGCAAAGTTTAATTTGCTTCATTTCCATCCTTTGTAAATAATAGGCCCAAATTGTCATATGGTAATCTATGACTAGTCCAATTGTCCACCTTTATGTTACTAATAGTTCATTTCCATGAGGGTACCATGTAAATCCAAGAAATAAACAATGTAAATCCAAGAAATAAACAATGTAAACACAAATATACCATTAATTGTAGATAACTAGAATATGTTATCGTGGTCTCATTATAATACATTTGATACAAGGTCTCTCTAAATTCCTTTATCAATACAATTATGGTGGCCTATTTATACAATTTTAGAAAGTGTTGCTTATCATTTTGGAAAGTGTCAAATTCCCTTCAATGTTCACTATTTCAAGATTGAAGATGATTATGATGATGACGATGATGACTATGACGACAATTATGATGACATTTATATATGATGATGATGATGATGATGATGACGACGATGATGATGATGACGATGACGATGATGAGAATATAGATGACGATGATGAGGAGGATGAGGAGGATGATGTTGATGAGGATGAGGAGGATGAGGAGGAGGAGGAGGAGGATGAATATGGTGATAAGGAGTATGAGTATGATGACGAATATTGTTATATTTTTATCATTTAATCAATATGATCTAGGATCTTATCCGAGAGAATAACATGCACAGCAATAATCACAAGAGACAAGAGACACAAAGAGTTTCCCTCGAGGAAACCATAAAGGAGAAAACCCCGTAACTTCCTTAGAGATAGAATGGGAACCAATATAAAAATTAAAACCCAAAAACACAAAGATGATCTCCGATAGTTGTTTTCTCTCTCACTTGTGGGAGATCCTCCTCTCTCACTCATGCACTATAGTTGAGTGAGTGTGTGTTTCAAATAGAGAGTCTCACTCTTTATTTATACTAGTTTTCCACTTGACAATTACTCTACATGGATGACCTCACTAGGAGAGTATAATAACCCTAATACCCCTCAACTGTGGGGACTATTTCCCTGACTTACAAGGGATGGTTAACATCAATGAATTTACATGACTTTATTATATTAATGGCTCTCCCGATCGGAGGAGAAAACATCTTCGTCAGGGTACAATGAAATACAATATAAAATATACAAGTGAATACATTATGAAGTTACAAATACATCAACACTCCCTCTTAAATAGGAAGGTATTCTCTTGATACAGTTCATCAGCACAAGTCTTCATCACTGGATCATCATCAAAGTTGGATCATCATCATCATCATTGCTCCCTCTATCTCAAGCAAATGGTGTTATCTCTCAATTATACTTGTCATAGGAATTTCTATAGAGCCAACCCTTTTTCATGTTGTATGTAGGTCTCAGTGCTTATATCTTACCATTGGAGGCCTAGCCTACCACCATGTGGGAAATTCCCAGTGCGTACATCTAACCATGGGAGGTCCAACCTGCCACCATGTTAGAAAGGCCCAACAATTACATCCATCGACATGGTAGGAAACACCATCTACCATCCAAGGAAAGGACCAACACTTACATCCATTGGCATGGTAGGACACACCATCTACCATCTAAGGAAAGGCCCAGAACTTACATCCATTGACATGGCAGGACACACCATCTACCATCCGAGGAAATTCCCTGCACTTACATCCACTGGCGTGGTAGGACACACCATATACCATCCAGGGAAAGGATCTACATTGACATCCACCTTCATGGTATGACACACCATCTACCATCTGGGGAAAGGCTCTGCAGTTACAAATGACCATGGGAGGCCCTGCCTGCCACCATGTCAGAAAAGCTCTGCACTTACATATGACCATGGGAAGCCCTGCCTACCACCATGTCAGAAAGGATCTATACTTACATCTGACCATGGGAGACCCCTCCTACCACCATGTCAGAAAGGATTTGCACTTACATATGACCATGGGATGCCCCACCTATCACCATGTCAGAAAGGCTCATGGAGTCATCACTTCCCCTTGGAAGGAACCTCGATCTGGAGAACACCAAGCTTATCCCTGATGTACTCAAAATTCACTCTGGCTAATGGCTTGGTCAATGGAATCAGCGATCTGCTCGTCCGTCACAACATACTGGATCTTCAGTACTCCTCCCTACACCATATCCCTAATATAGTGATATTTGATCTTGATATGCTTTGACTTGTCATGGAACACCGGGTTCTCTGACAACTTCAAACAACTCTGGTTGTCGCAATATATATAAGTAGCATCCAACTGGAGATCAAACAAATCATATAGTAGCTTCCTCAGCCACACTGCCTCACAACTAGCCGAACAAGCTGCAACACACCCTTCTTCGGCTGTACTCAGTGCCACGCAGGACTGCTTCCTACTAAACCAAGAGATCACACCTGATCCCATACTGAAGCAACACCCTAAAGTTGTCTTCCTATCAATGGCACTACCTGCCCAATCTGAATCCATATAACCCTCCAGGTTAATCTTTTTATTCGCCTCATACTTGAGCCCATAATCAACTCTACCCTTCAAGTACCTCAGTATATGATTTTCAGTAATCAGGTAAACATGTCTCGAATCCATCCGGAACTAGCTCAATGTGTTCACAGCAAAGCAAATATTAGGTCTCATGTTCATCAGGTACATCAATGATCTAATCATCTGACGATACATCATAGCATCAACTGACTCTGATGAATCATCACTTAATAGCTTCATGTTCAATGCCATAGGTGTAGTCATGGCCTTGTAGTCCATCATCCTGAACCTCTTCAGGATCTCCACTGCATAATTCCCTTGTCCCAGAGATATTCCATCTGCATTCTTCCACACCTCCATGCCTAGAAAGTAGTGCATCATACCCAAATATTTCATCTCAAACTCGGAATCAAGATTCCTCTTCGTGTCAGTAATCAACCCATCCTCACCTTTCACAAACAGGGCATCCACATATAGTAGGATTATCACTGGCTTCCCTTCCTCAACCTTATAGTAAAGGTTGGAATCCACTTTATTCTTGTTAAATCCCAAGCTAGTCAAGAAACTGTCAATCTTGGCATACCACATCCTGGGTGCCAGTTTCAAACCGTACAGGTATTTCTTCAATTTGCACACATGAGTATCCCTATAATGTGTCTCAAATCCGAGTGGCTACTCCACATACAATTCCTCTTCCACTACACCATTCAAGAACGCGGTATTGACATCCATCTGGTGTATCTTCCATTTCATCACTACATCTAGAGAAAGTATTGATGTGATGGAAGTGTATCTGGCTACAGGTGCAAAATTTTCTTCATAATCTATCCCTTCCTTCTGGGAGAAGCCACGTGCCACAAATATTTCTTTATATTTCTCCATGCCACCATCTGTATCATGCTTGATCTTGTAGATCCATTTCGAAGTCACAACACACTTACCTTCTGGTCTTGGGAACATGTATCCCAGACATCATTCTTCATGATCGACTGGTACTCCTCTATCATAGCATCCTTCCATTCTTTCTTTTCTACCGCTTCTTCATAGTTGGAAGGTTCTTTATCAATGATGTCACACAGTAGGGCTACATAACTGGAATAGGACCTAGTTTTCATCCTTTCTCTATGCACTTCTTCCGGGGCCCCATATCTTTTTGCACCTTGGATAGCCTCTCATACCCATCCTAGTTTCATCTTGTAAGGATTCTTCTCTTGGGGTGGATCTACAGGCTCCTGAGGTTCTTCCATTTCTCAATCTTCTTATAAAGTTGCTTCATTCATAGTTGTATCTTGGATCCTAGGTACTTCTGTTTCTTCAAGTTCTGTAATAGGTATTTTTCTGGATTTATTGTAAACCTAGTCTTTGTCAATTGTCATGTCCCTATTGATGTCAATCTTCTTGAATCCCGGGAAATATATTATGTAAGCCTTCGATCTTTCACTATATCCCACAAATATACCCTTCTTTCCTGAAGGATCTAACATCATCCTCTTTTATTTTGAAATGTGTATGTACACCAGACAGTCAAATATTATGAGATGACTAATTTCTGGTTTCTTATAGGAGAATAATTCTTCTGGTGTCTTATTCTCAAGTACTCTATGTGGAATACGATTCTGTACATACACAACTGTCCTAGCATCTTCTGCCAATAGATGCATAGGGATATCTTGATCATGAAGCATTGCCCTTGATGCTTCCATAATCGTTCTATTCTCCCTTTTTGCAACCCCGTTTTGTTGTGGATTATATGAAGTGGTCAACTCCCTCTTAATCCCTAACTCTCTACATAATTCCTTGAATTCATATTATGCAAATTCTTCACCATTGTCTGATTAGAAGGTCTTGATTTTATTCTCTATGTGGTTCTCGAACAAGGCTTTGAATTCCTTGAACTTACTAAATACTTCATCCTTTCTTTTTAAGAAATAGATCCATGTCTTCCTAGAAAAATCATCAATGAAAGAAACATAATATACATACCCACTCAATGAATTAGATGACATTGGACCGCATACATCAAAGTGGATTATTTCCAAGATTCCTTTTTCCTTGCTCTCGCTACTTGGAAATGTCTTCTTTGTTTTCTTTCCTTTTGCACATCCTTTGCAAACACCTTCATGATTTTCCTGTATTTCTGGAAGACATTCAACAACTTTGCTTGCAAGTGGTAGTGCCCTATATTGCACATGTGCAAGCCTTCTATGCCAAAGTTCACTTGGCTCTACTAAGTCATGGACCAAAGCTTGTTCTGGTTGGCCCTTTAATTTGTATAAGCCTCCATCTTGCTCTCCAATAACTACTGCATCATCTATAGTTTTTCCCTTTAGCCACATAAGGACTTGGCCATCTACAAATGCAACCCTCATGACTTTTGAATCCAATGCAAATATGGAGAGGAGATTCTTCTTTAGTCCTGGTACAAACAAGACACCCTTCCTCTTCATATACTTTCCAGAGTCTAGCTTATAGGAGGATTCACCACTACCTTTTATGGGATAATAGTAGTCATCCCCAAGTTTCACTTTGTGGGGTGACTCATGTTCGAATAGTTTCACAAAGGATTCTTTGAATCTTGTCATATGCTTGGAATCCCCACTATCTATGAGCCAATCATTACGTCCATGTGTAATAGTTCCCATGAGGGAAGAAATCAAAACATACTCCTCATCACTTGAAGAATCTTCACTTTCTTCTTTGACTCTCTTTCTGGAAGGTTCATCATCCTGTGTAGTGTGAGCATGATGTAGACCTTCTTTTGTTATCCTTCTTCTTATGAGAGCTACCTTTATTTCTAGGACAATATTTGGCAAAGTGTCTTTTCTCATCACATGTATAGCATCTGAGTTTAGATAGATCTCCTTTAGATCTTCTAGGGTTATCTTTCTAGTGAGAATGCTTACCTTTGGGATGATGGTAGTCCCTTCTGATTTTCTTGGTGTGTGTTGTGAGATCTTGATCTTCATTTCTCATGTTCTCTTCTCAAGCTACTATTCGAGCTTCTTCGTGTGAGAATTCCTCCCACAACCTGCTGAAAGTGATTATCTTTCTTCTAGCACAAATCCCTTGAATCAAGTAGTCCCATGACCTAAGGAGACCATTCAAGGTGGTCATCACAATTTCTCCATTCTCTACTTCTTCTTCCAGTGCTTCAAGTTGTTCTTTAATTTGAGAGACCCTTGTAAAGTATCACTGTATGGTCTCTATCTTCACATTCTTCAACCAATTTCTCAAACTCATCTTCTGATTTATATTCTTCCCTTGAAATATCTTGGTCAAGGAATTAAACATCTCTTTAGGTGTCTTTAGGGAAGACACTTGTGGTATAAGGTGATCCTTGATGGAATCAACAATAATCCTTTTGGCCTTGACCAAGTTATTCTTGTGTAAGTCTTTAGCCTCATCTCCCTCTGGAACTGGAACCTCTCCACTTATGTAGGTGTCCAATTCATATTCTCCAAGAACCAGTGAGCTCCTATACTTCCATGCTTGGAAGTTTTCAGCTCCTTCAAGATTTTCATCAACATTGGTATAATGAGACATATTTAATGAGAACCTCAAATCAAAATACAAAATATTTATATCTTACCAATTTGAGATGCCAGAACTAGATTTGAAGTTGATATTTTCCAGTGTTGATTTTCTAGTCCAGGGTCAAATTAGGGTTTGACTTTCCCAGAGTTCTACCCAACCAAAAACTTCAATCTTGGTCTCTAAATTTTGATTTTGAGGAGGAGAGAAATCCTATGCTAGGATCACTAAAAAATTCCTCTTCTATGAAAAGCCCTAATTTCCCGTAGCAATGGTAGGTCAAAAACTAAAAATGCTCAGAATCAGATTCTGCTTCGACAAAAAATGCGCCCTTCAATGGAGAGTTAACCTAGCCTCCTTTTGTTGATGATCTGTGGGGAGAGACCAAAAAAGTAGGAAGCTCTAGCTTCTGCAGATGCATAGTGTCTTCTTCTCATGTTAGATTTTTATCATTTAATCAATATGATCTAGGATCTTATCTAAGAGAATAACATGCACAGCAATAATCACAAGAGACAAGAGACACAAAGATTTTTCCTCGGGGAAACCATAAAGGATAAAACCCCGCAACTTCCTCAGAGATAGAATGAGCACCAATAGAAAAAGTAAAACCCAAAAACGCAAAGATGATCTCCGACAGTTGTTCTCTCTCTCACTTGTGCAAGATCCTCCTCTCTCAGTCATGTGCTATAGTTGAGTGAGTGTGTGTTTCAAATAGAGAGTCTCACTCTCTATTTATACTAGTTTTCCACTTGACAATTTCTCTACATGGTCGACCTCACTAGGAGAGTCTAATAACCCTAATACCCCTCAACTGTGGGGACTATTGCCCTGACTTACAATGGAGGGTTAACCTCAATGAATTTACATGACCTTATTATATTAATGACTCTCCCAATCAGAGGAACAAACATCTCCATCGGGGTACAATTAAATACAATATAAAATATACAAGTGAATACATTCTGAAGTTACAAATACATCAACAAAGATGGTGATGTTGATGAGGAAAAGGGTGATGACACTAATGATGAGGATCATGACGATGATGTTGATGATTATGAATATGATGAAGATGAAGATGACGATGATGATGATGAGGATGATGATGATGATGATGATGATGATGGTGAGGATGAGGAGGATGATGAAGATGATGATGATGAAGATGATGATGATGAGGAGGAGGAGGAGGAGGAGGAAGATGGTGATGACACTGATGATGAGGATCATGATGAAGATGTTGATGATTATGAAGATGATGAATATGACGTTGATGATGAGGATGATGGTACTGATGCTGATGAGGATGAGGATGATGATGAAGAAGATGATGATGATGATGATGGTGTTGGTGATGATTATGATGATTAGTGTGAAAGGTATACATCTCAAATATGAGTTCATAAATCCAATGCCAGGTAATAATGTCAAATCCCAATTCTTTAGGAAAATCTATTATTGTATCTATAAGAATATAGACTATTAAGTCAACACCCTAATACATTATGATTATTAACTACCACATTGGATGATATCATTATTATGAATTTTGCACCTATCAAATTTGTAATTTGAGATGGTTAACCTCTTTTTAGTCTCCATGTTGAGTTGTAGCATCCTTCTTACATATTAAAAACATATAATTTACTCAATGTGACCTCAAGATACAAAAGTATAGTTAGTATATCATATATAGTCAATACAACAATGTTGAGATATGAGACTTATGCTCATATTTTTTACCCAAAAAATACCATTAAAGGCCTCAAATGAACTGTATAAGGTTGTCTTTTAACATTAATATATTATACAACAAATTGGGGGCATATAAAGATGAAGTTTTGGACCTATCACATCTCATTTCTACACTTAGTTTGTTTTAAAAAATAAATAAAGTTGAAGTCCTAATTTATTCCTTTGATATTACATGAAGCACCAAGATTTTATGTTTTTGTGTGTTAAAGAGTGTACATTGGATAGTCTTCTACATCATTGTTCACATGTGATGTTGATATAGGTTCTTTTCTGCTACAACAACACCACACACATAGCTCATTCATATAGCATGGGATTCCTTGTTGTATGGTAACTTGAAGCATTGGATGCTTCGTCCATCATCTCTCATGGTTGCTTCATCACATTTGTAAATGGCATCCCTAGTAAACCTATCAGTGTAGAATAGTGTGCCTAACCTAGGGGATTCAAACCAGGCACTTGTTGGCATGGAACTAGACAAATTCCCAACCACATTGTCGACAACTAGTTGAGCTAAACCCTTAGGATTATTTTTACTATGGTTAATGTGTGAGTTGATTAGGTTTGTTACAATAACAAGTAAAATATTTAGAGATTAAAATTAAAGGGAACAATACAACATACATGACCTCTTTCATGTGGCGTTATAATTTGATTACATTCCTAAAAATCAAAGTTAAAAATGAAATTGTACAACCTAGCTAACCCTATTTTGAACCCATCGAAGGCCTTCACACAATAATTATTAGAATTTTGATGCGTTGTGCTCTAGCTACAACTTTGAGTGACCTAGGTAACCCTATTTTGAACCCATTGAATTCCTTCACAAAATAAGCATTCGAATTTTGATGCTTTGTGCTCTAGCTACAACTTTGAGCGACCTAGGTAACCCTATTTTGAACCCATCGAAGGCCTTCACACAATAAGCATTAGAATTTTGATGCGTTGTGCTCTAGCTGCAACTTTGAATGACCTATGTAACCCTATTTTGAACCCATTGAAGGCCTTCACACAATAAGCATTAGAATTTTGATGTGTTGTGCTCTAGATACAACTTTGAGCAACTATTGTGAAAATGATCTAATTTTAAACTTGAACGAGCATGCTACTTGTTTGTGTGGGGTTTGTACGATGTGGATTTTAATATTGATGTATCCTTTGAGCAGTTATTGAGATTAAAAAATGCGTCATGCTTTGTTCAAGTTCGAAAAAGTGAGACTAGTTATTTTTAGGCTCACCATCCATAAAAAAGATAGGTCTCCATTTATCAAAAAGTATTAGTGTCATTTTCTAAATACTTTGGTAATAACGGAATTCACCTTTCGAGATTGATAAAAACACTCAATTAAGTGTAAATATAACCTAAAGCTAGAACATACTATACATACTCACCTATGAAGCAATTTTCAGCTCTACAAAAGAAAAATAGCATTGAAATGAAATAAGACCACAAACATACATACATACAATTATAGATAGACCAATAATACATTGGTGAAATAAAAGAGGAACATTGTGAGCAAGAAAGTAAGTTTGAGGAAGTTTGGATGTGGGAGAAAGATTAGCAACCCTTCACATTGAGCCACAAAACCCCACCTAAATTCTGGAATGGTCGAGGGGTATTGCTGGCCTTTTGTAATATCCACTGGTTAGGGTTTTCACTAGGAAAATCAAGTAGCGAGTTTTCACTATGTATCGTAAATCCTTGGAAAATAGGACTTTATACTGCACGTGATTGTGAACTACATTTGTTTTACTATGGATCATAGAGGGCACGAAGCGAAGGGGAAGATAGGGTCAACAAAAGAAAGAGGCCTTGGGAATCAATGGCATGGGATGGAGGCAGGAAATATCCTCATCTCCAATGAGGGAAACATAAGCGAACGCAGACAAGAGAACGCCAATGGGAGGAGCATGGGTGGACATCCCCAAGTTGGAGGAAGCTCTCTAAATGATCGTGGATAGCCACCCGGTCAATATTATTAAGGGAATGACCATGCTCCGGGTCTGCGAGTTAGCGGGGGTCGATATCCCACGATTCTGCTATCATTCCCGCCTCTCCATCGCTGAAAATTTCCCCATGTGTATCGTTGAGGTCAAGAAGAGTCCCAAGCCCATGGAATCTTGCGATATGCCTGTGCTTCTTGGTAATTAAACTATTTCACTCTTTTCACTATGGTTTCCACCAATCCCCAAGTTGTTAAGTGACTCTTGAGGGTTTGAATCGAAAGGATGTTGATTTTAGGGTTTAATTGTCAGGAATGAAGATAAATACTGATACCCCAATGGAAAAGAAGGAAATGGAATGGGTGATGGAGTTTCTTTTGATGAATCATTGGCTGGATTGTCCAATCTGTGACCAAGGAGGGGAGTGTGATCTGTAGGATCAGTCTATGGCTTTCGGATCAGATCGCGGGTGTTTCGTTGAAATGAAGAGGTTTGTGGTGGATAAGAACCTCAACCCTCTCGTCAAGAATGTCATGACAAGGTGTATACAGTGTATAAGGTATGTTATCCCAATCCCATTCTCTACCATTCGGGGCCACTTTGATTAATTTTACAAATAAACCCATACTACCCCAGATATGCCCACAAGGAAAATTTAACTGTAGTCATTCTTACAATTATTCATTGTTTTTTAATCAAGAAATATTATTTCTTAAATCTTACAATCTTTGTTTTCTTCCTTTTACTTGAAACCGATTTGCTTAAATATTGTTTCATGTGAAATTGGAACTCTTTGAGGACATTTTCAAGTCTTGAACTTTTCAATGTTTGTAGATTTTGTCTCATATCCCTTTGGAACAGTTTCACAATGAGTAATTTGCATGATTGTCAGTTCCCATCCTCAAATTATAGGATCTAATGCAACTAGGATTTTTTCTCCATTAACATATGCATCTGATTGTACCGAATTTGTGGGTGATTCCATGAAGGTGGGTAACACTTTCTGGCCAAATTTGTCGACAAAAACCTGATTTTTTACTCGTGCTAGATAGGAGCACTCAAAACGCATATATGCCATGTGAATTTCGACTTGTAGTAAAAAAAAAATGTAGAATATTATGTTGTCTTCCAAATGAATTTTTTAAAAATATTTCGATGTCATTTAATGTGTGAAATTTCGCATTTAATGAACTGTGTGACCTTAAAATTTTGAATAAGTTAATAAGTGGCTCGTGTCCCACCCCAATAATTCAATATTACATTAATAATTTAATATATATATATATGAGCATGATCTACAAAAAATGAACTGTAGTATGCATAGTTTTTTGTTAATTTATTTCACAATATACAATTTTTTTTTTTTAAAGTGACCACATCTCATTTCATCATCATTTTAAACACGTGTGTCCATCCCAATTTTTTTTTCACTGCTTTCAAAAACTGAAAAACCAAAGATACCATTTCGAAGAGGACACGCCGATGTGTGGGCTGTGCATTTTTAAGAAATTTTTGGATTTGTATTTTTTACCCTGCAGATTTTTATTTGAGATGCTTCGAAGTTGTTTTCATGTTTTCTAATTGTAAGTTTTAGAAATTATTAAAAAAAAACAATATGAATGCCAAAATGCATGCATGATACCTCAATGGATAGAGGATTTAGTGATGAATCTATCAGTATGAACTCTGCTAAGTTATGTGCCATGAACAGCAGGGTTTACACCCCTAGAAGACACAGAGAAACATTGATTTTCCTGTAAGAGGGATAATTCTCTATTTTTCAAGCCCTCGATCAAGGTCTGGAGCTTGATTGAGGTATTCAAATCCCTCAATCAAGGGTTTATTAAACCCTCGATCGAGCTACTGTTAAACACTCGAAAAAAAGGTTTGTACATGGCTACCAAGGTTTTATATGCACACTCACCGTGTTTATATTTAGTACAAAAAATTGAGGTATTAAATCCTAACCCCCTGGTTCTCAACATCTTGTGGACACTAACTACCATAATCCCTATCTAGAAGATTATTCCCATGCAGGACATTTTAGAAATGGGCTTCAAGGACCCAACTAAGAGAATGGAGGTAAGGAATTTCAACATCATTTGATTCCTATCAGCAATATATCCAATGTGTATACAATTGCTTGAAACTAATGTTTTCCTACACCTAAATACATATTCATACAAATCCTTTTATTTATCAAGGAAGACCTCATCTAAACACTGCTTTAGAGCTACTAATGACGAGTTTGGGGATAGAGAATCAAGTGAATGAAATGATGGAGGTTATCCTAGTTTCCCTCAATAGGTTCAAGGCAATACATCTTGGTTTCCATTAACAGGATTGGCAAGAGAATCTCTAGTGTAGTTATTAGATAATAGAAGATGCATCTCTTTGAACTCAAAACTATCCTGCAGTTTTTATAAGATGCATATTCTCTTTTGAAAGGACATCTAGTATGCATTTTCATAAGAACAATAATGATGATGATGATGCTTAAATTTGCATGTAGAACCAGAGCTTAAGAGCTATTGATTCATATACGAGCATAACAAACTTGTAGAATTAATGCCTAGCTCTGTAGACGTTTCTTAAGATGATGTTTCTTTAAAAAAGGCGTTGGAATAACATTAGAAGGGAAACTATTTTCTTTCTAGAAATACAATTTCAGAAGTATCAAATACTACAAAATTTAAAACTACGGCAGCCATTCATTGACTTCCAACTAAATATGTAGAGGAAAAATGCAAAGATTGGAAGCAGAGATACTTACATGTTTTCTTTCCAATTCTACCCATTCCATAGATACAACTATGTCCAGCACAATTTTCCAACAAATTCGCCTCGACCAATTGTGCAAGTAATAAATATCTTAGAAATTTAAACAAAAAAAAATAGTCATGACATTGCTAGCTTATTCTACCAATAAACCTTTCGGCATTTTACCTAGAAACCAGAAGTCCCTGGTACAAACCACCATGTGACCAAGGGTTTGCTAAATGGATTGTTTAAATATTTTTAATGTTCATTAAACTACTTCTTCATAACAGAAAATAGGGTTGGAATGGAGCAGCAATGGGGGGCGGGAATTGAGGATCAGAATTAGAGTTATAGAAATGTAGTGAAAAATTTAAAATACTAAAAATACTTTGCTCCTTCGTATATAATTTTTAATTTTAAAAAACTACAATTATGTGATATGATTATGAAAACACTAATTTTTATCTTAATCGTCCTGTTCTATTCCGCCCTGGGATTTGGGCTTTAAATATCTGTCCTAAAGATCCATATCATAGGTAGATCATAGTCCTAACAATCCAGGTCGAGTGGACACAACTTGCCTAAGTTCAACTCATCAACTAAATTGCATGCATCATTTCTCTCCTTGGTTCAATGCAAAAATAAGCATATCAATTTAGTTGATCCCCAAGGCAATTCCCTCTAGTCTTACAAGTTACAGAAATCACAAGTGGGCTCATCCTATTCTGCTATCCATCCATCCTGCTACGTTGTGGGTTCTAATATAGTACAAGAAATCTCATAAGTGTTTATCCAAAATCTATGCTATGCAGGAAAGAAGAAATAGAATCCATATCGTACACCTTGGAATCCAAATCATCGTAGTCTTGAGCTTCCACATGGAGGGGACACAACTCGCCTAAGTTCAGCTAATCAATTGAATTCCATGAATCATTGCTCTCCTTTGTTCAATGGAAAAAGAAACATATCACTTCAGGTCATCTCAACGCGATTTCCGGGGTAATTTACAGGCATAAATATTCACATAATTTAAAGCCATAAATATTCCCCCCACATTAAAACATAATTTAAAACTATAAATATCCCCCCTACATTGAAACATATTTTAAAGCCTTAAATATTTCCACAATTATGATGAACTATGTAATTTACATAAATATTTTGTAACATTCTCACTAGTTTTTTTAAGAATTCCACCTAGACATAAAAAGTGTTGCTCCAAGCATTTAATGCTGCAAAGGATATGTGTCCTTATCCTGGGCTTGGGATAAGGTAGAGGGAAAGAAATCTATGGGACATTCTCAACATATTTAACATGCAAACTATCATGGCGCTAATATCAATATCAAAGAACAAGTAGGGTTTTGATGACACATAGAATTGAATGTACTTAATAACAATTCTCACTATTGTAATCTTAGTGTTAGATAGTTGTGTAAAACAAAAAAAGAAATTGCATTGTATTAATTGCCCAAACCTATTGAAAATTTGTTGATTGTTAACATATCATACATTCAATTATTTAATCATGTGGTTTGTCCCTATTAAGTATCTATTGCATTAATGGGCCATGAGTTACATACTAAGTGGTTGACAAACCCACAAATGTGCTCAAATAATAATCAAATATGATATACCATATATATAAAGGTTCATGTCATGGCCTATTACAAGAAAACACATAGCATTACGATTGTTATAATCAAATAATTATGAATCAACAAGTTAAGTACCTTTAGAGAGATGAAAATGTGAGCATGAAAAAAGAAATATGACCTCATTTCCTTGGGTTATATCAATGCCTATTGTTTACTCTTCAAAATTGTTATTGTGCCACACTTTTGCAGTTAATATTGCTAGTAAATTATTGAATGACATTAAAATTTACTTCAATAACACGTGACAAATTGTTTTGGTGTTTCATAATGGCAACTGTGGGATATGAAAAAAAAAAGTATGGAAACTAAACATGATACTAATTCTCATTTCGACAAGAATTGAAAATGTTCAATGACATGAATTCAAATGGGGATTCAAAAGACAAGGTGTTCAAGCATCTTTTGGAAGACTTCATTAAATGAAACTTTACATGATGCATATGGAAATACAATGTTAAGATCAAGCTATGAGTTCAATCAAGGTCTCTAAAACCATTGATCGAGCTTTTACACGTGTTTTTAAATACATCTATTGAATCTTTGTGTGTGCACATGAATATGGACACCCAAAAATTTCTTTAATCAAAGTTTTTAAAATCTTGTATTGTTCATGGTAACAAGGTCTTCGAATTCAATTAAAATCAAACATAAAATTATATGATAATAAAATATAATTTTGACTAGAAGAATGATACTTGTGGGTAATAGTATAGTACCTTGAAGAAGAAACAAGTAAAAACATTACTACTACCACTTCCTCCATATTTTGTGTAAATATTAGTCATGGAGTAATTGGAGTTATATATGTGATCAATCATAATTATAACTCCAATCACTCTGCGACCCATATCTACAAATGAATATGAATGACCCTTTTCATATATAAACATCTATCATATCTATAACCCGTCTCTAATATTCTTTCACTAAATTTTTATGCAACAAATGTAGTGAATTAAATCATGGTTTGTTGCCTATTTATAGTTATAACGATTAGAGATGCTCGATCGAGTTGTCTCTTTAAACCCTTTATCTAGATTTTCCTAAACCCTCACTCAAGGTATTAACACCTCGATCGAGGGTTTAATAAAACCTCGATCAAGCGTTTTCTAAACCCTCGATCGAGGTGTTAAGACCTCGATCGAGGGTTTAGCAAAAGATCGATTGAGGCACGTTTTTTTGTTTTTGCCAAAATTGCCTTGCCAAAAATTGTAACCCACCTGCATGGATGCACCCTTGTGAGTTGCATATATTTGCAAGCCAACTGTGATACCTTTGTACTGAAGGGGACCTACTGGCACCTGACCTAGTGCTAAGGAGTTTCAACCCTATCAAGTTCCAATCAATCCCTATTTTAACAGATATGATCCTGCTTGATAAACCTCTATAGATAAAGGAGTTAACCTTGGAAGGAGATTGTCATTCAAGCAAAGAAAGTAAGTAGGGTTGTCTGTTTACAGGGGCAGGTTTGGAAAGGCTTTATTTTTCTGGTCTGAACAAAGCTGAGGAAATCCCTCGAGACATACCCATTATATTATTAAGGCCCATCATGCTTGGATGTCAAGGGAACTTCTATTCTATGGGTGGTTTGTTGGTTGGTGTGTAGAATGATGTCTATCTCATCACAGAGGTAAGGGGAAGGTAGGATATAGTGATGTTTTACCTATCTCTATGTTGTGAGAGTATCGGCATTGTCATCCACTTCATATGCTTTGCAATGGCAGTGTTGGTAGTTTCGTTTCACATTTTATTTTATCTTCCTTTTACTTGAAAGTTTGAACCAACTTATTTCAATATTGTTTCATGTGAAATTGAAAGTCTTCGAGGTCATTTTAAAGTCGTGAGCTTCTCAATTTTCTTACTTTGTCTAATATCCCTTTGGAATGGTTTCACAATGAGCAATTTGCATGGTTTCCAGTTCCCATCCTCAAATAATTTTGATGTTTTAACTTTTAAGTTTTACCTATCTGCAATATGTGAGAATTTATTAAATTATACTCCACTTCATATGCTTTGTAGTGACAGCGTTGGTAGGTTCGTTTGCATGTTGCATATTTGATCAAAACTTTGTTTTCCTGGCCAAAAATCGATGCCTATACAACTTGCAACCCATTTATTCATTTTTTCCATCTGCCAATAGAGAACCCTATTTAGTGAATACTTTTTATTTATGTTCATGTATACATCTGCTTACATTTCTTAAATTTTGAAATGATTCATACATCTTAAGTTATCTGTAGAATACCTGGCCTTCTTGGAAAGGATATTGATTCATGCAGTTCCATTTTTCTTCATTCACTTTACCTGGATAATATTGCATTTAATGAATATTTTTTTTCAAAATGGTTCAATATGATGGTGGTGGCTACAATGATTAGTTAAAGGAGATTCTTCTTTATTTTCTCTTTTTTCACTATTTAGAGGGGATTCTTCTTCATTTTCTCTATTTTCATTATTTAAAAGGATTTTTTTTTGTATATATATATATATATATATATAAAATAGAAATGGTGGAGATTATACGAGTTAAAAAATTGTGTTTTGTGGTCAATTAAAGTTTGTAATACAAGTTTAGTTTTATTTAATAGTATTCTTAATGTTGAGTTCTGAATATACTATAGTATCCTTAATAGTATTAGGTGTATTCCAGTTCTTAGAAGAAATTGCCATGGTGTGTTGTTCTAAAAGGAGATTTCCATTGAATGACTTTGTTGAAATTATGTACATCGACCCATAGAAGAATCTTTCTATTGAACCCCATAGTGAGAATGTTCAGCGCTTAAATGAAAGAAAGCTTGCAGGTGTACTGATTATAGGCACTGTAGCAACAACTATACTCTAATTTGTAGATGTCCATCATCTCTCATGATTGCCACTTCAAAATAAATCTTTACTGTTGCATTTACTTTGATATTTGTCCCTAAGATTGGTGATAAAAGACTCTTTATCCCTGCATTGTTGAAATTAGGCACAATGATCCACAGAAGAATCTTTCTATTGAACCCCATAGTGAGAATGTTCAGCGCTTAAATGAAAGAAAGCTTGCAGGTGTACTGATTATAGGCACTGTAGCAACAATTGTACTCTGATTTGTAGATGTCCATCATCTCTCATGGTTGCCACTTCAAAATAAATCTTTATTGTTGCATTTACTTTGATATTTGTCCCTAAGATTGGTGATAAAAGACTCTTTATCCCTGCATTAGTGGCAACTTAATATTCAAGACTCAAGAGGATTGGTGCTTGCTTATCCTTGGGAACATTTTCATTGGTGGCAAAAATATCTGAAGACTTTTAAGTTGTTGTTTGTAGATCAGAATCTATGCATGTACATGATTAACGTTAACATGGAAGGGGTTGTCGGTAGTATAACCCTGCAATATGATTAAGATAGAAACCGCAGATTATAAAGATAAGAAAAAGGGGCCCTACTTTCCTCTAATGGACAAACATTAATAATGGTAGTTGTGTTAAGAAGGTGAATATTGGAGAAGATGTTGGTATGGTTTTGCTTATGTCTAGACAGATCTATGACTAGGCCTCCAAATATAAATATAGTAATCCAACAATGAAAATACTCATACACAATAAAAATGAATGCCAGTACCAAAAGGATATTGTCAAAATGTATATGTTATAAACCAAGTCTCGAATATGGAAAAAAACTAGGCATGTGAAGAGAATTAGATAGAATAAATGAGGAAAAATTTGGCAAGTATAAAAATAAAGAGATAAACGCAAGTGTCGGTGGATGCTAGATGGATACTTTTTCCTCCTTTAGGTCTATTTTTCACTTGCAATCACTCTGGCAGCAAGGATATTCACTGAAATTGAATGCAAAAATGAAAAAAATCATTGTTTAAAGCTTTTAAAGGATATTTATCTGTTTTCTAGGTGAGTACAAGTTCAAACCACTAGTTAAACATGGGATCACAAGTTTGACTCATTTTTCTCGAGTCAAGCTCTGTCAACTGCAATTTTGACTCAACCAATCCTTGAGAACCCTCTCTCCATCATATGCAACCTACTACACAAGTATCGAGGAACAATTGTTGCATTTGTTGTTGCACTGGATTTTTCCATCACTCTTTTCCATTGCTGAAGGAGGGCAGTTGTAAAAATCTAAAAGTAGATTGTAATTTTTTAGGCCATTTTGATACATATTTAATAGGTACTCTGGCTTTAAATCATGCAATGAGGAAAAAGCTGAAAAGTGAACAAAATACAAAGATGTCCCATTTCTACCAAATATTTTGTAAAGCGTCCTATTATAGGTACGAGTAATCAACAAAATCTAAGATGGATGAAGCACACAATAAAAGCAAAAGAAATAAGATGTTTGAATTTTGGATTTTCGAAAGTGCAGTCTCAGTTTTTCACACTTGCTACTCAAAGAATGAGCATTATTGAAATTTCTTCAGCACTTAACACAATATATATAAGGCTCAGTGGACCTTTATAAATCCCTTCAGCCCATAAAATACTGCATTATTTATTAATTTTTAAGAAAAGTTCAGGATCAATTGAAAAATTGTGAATAGAAAACATAAAAAATAGGTTAATCTCTCTAGATTCCAACCAATGGCATTTTAAGTCACTTCAAATCATGCAGCCGACTCTACCCCTAATGACATCACTGAGGAACTTGCCACAACTCCCTTGATAGCCTCAAACACAACTTTGAGTTCTAACTGTTGTAGTTGATGGACTACATAAGACATGCGTGGCCTCATAGAAGGAACATGTTGTGTACATGTGTAAACAAGGTAAACCACTTTTCGAATTTGTTTTGCATTGGGAATGTCAGTAATGATTGGGTCTAATAATTATGTATATCGATGGGATTGAACAAGGGGTGTAGCCCATTCAAATATACTCTGCCACTCAATGCATTCCCTTGTTTGAGCAGGCTTGCGTCCACTTATAAGTTCAAGTAGCAAAACTCTAAAGATCTAGACATCACTTTTAGTTGTGAGTTCATTTTGGTAAACAAATTCAGGAGCGAGATATCCATGAGTGCCAACCATTGTTGTCCTCTCGTGCAATCCCTTCCATGAAACAAATTTGGACAGGCCCACACCTAGTATGTGTGCCCCAAACTCTTCATCTAAGAGCACATTGTTGTCCCGGATATCTATGTGTACTACATGAGGTTTGACTTTGTCATGTAGAAACCTGTTCAAAAAATATCATAGAAGTTTAGAAAAAACAAATTAATTATTTATCCTACATAACAAGCCAACATGAACATTTCTACATCTTGTTATTCAATGCAATAGCAAGAGGAGTCTGGTCACAATTATTCATATTGATCATGGTAGAAAACTACATCAAAAAGTTAAAAACATACTTCAAGTCAACAACTTACATTAGACTGTCATCAAACATAAGGAGAACAAATCTAATGAATATTGTACATGCAATAGAAGAAAGAGTCCTGAAAAGGTAGAAAAGATGAACGCTAGAAGCCACATGTCCTCACTACAGAATTGTACTCGTTAATGGCTCTTATTTTCAATGATATTATTTTAAGAATTCAAATTGTTGGTTTTCTTCAACCTTCGTCGGCGTCCACAAGAAAAACGTTTAGCGTAAAAGAAATAAAAATGAAAACGAACAGAAACTTGATTGTGAATCCTGAATCCATGATTGATAGGAGGGTGGGATTCCATTTATAGCATTCCAATGGGCCGTGAATCAATTAAAACGCCAACATGTGGTGAAAGCTTTATAGTTTCAGTTTTTAAAAAATTAATAATTCGTTGAATTTTTCTATTTTTGGTTTCCTTTCTGAACCGCCCGGTTCCATCTGGAACCACCGGTTTGGGGCAAACCGGCCGGTTTTCTATCTGAACCGCTGGTTTTTTTGTCTGAACCGGTAAAAAACAATCGGTATTGTCTGTAAACCGGTGCAACCGGCCGGTTTTTCAAAACCGGTTAGGTTCCGATAACATTGGCATGTGCGCTAAGTGAAGGGGCGCACCCACCTTAGGGGTCGCGCTCACTCATACGACACCTATAGAAAGGCCAAGGAAAATGATGAAGGAAGGCAGAGAAGTTTTGGCAAGGGAACAAGATGCCAACGTGAGTGCGCACGGTGGACGCCCTCTAAGTACCACACTTCACTAGAGTCTAGCACAGTGTATATTCTGCTAGGCTTAGTGTGCTGGAGTGCGCTAGGGTTGGTCTTACCCTAGAGAGGCTTCCACGGGTGCCCCACATGGCAACATATAGTAGAAAAAGTGGGGGCATGTTGGGGCTGTGAGAGATTCCACTTAAAATGTATCTAGTTTATCAAGTGACGCATAACCATAGCACATCACTTCCACCAAACTATAAAATTAAGTAGAGATCGAAATAATTATAAGTATTCGGAGTTGCAGAATCATTTTTATAAAAGCAGAAAATCAGGAGATGCTAGTCTGAATTTTACAGATGGCAACTGAATTATGCTAAGGACAAGTTTTTGAATGTACAACAGGTGCAATAGCTGCCACACTGAAGGCATTGCATGCAGAGGCTTTTACATATATACAAATTTCTGACCACGATCGGAAGTGTAAGCTTTAAACATGGCAGACAACTTATCACACACCGGAAGCATTATCTCAACATACAAAACACATGTAGAGGTTTTCACCTTCTCATCATATATATACATTAAGAACACTTCACAATAAATAACTAAAGAGTATATACACACAGTAATGTTATGTCATGGGTGCAACCTGCTGCGAGAAATAGACTGTTGACACAGTTGGCGTTTGAATTCGGCTATGAATTCTTCCACTTTCCTGTTAAAATCTCCGTCTATCATGGAAGCCAATTCATTATACTTACTGTCTATAACCGCTGGAACTTCAACAAGCTGCGCGCTGCAAATAAACTTCATCTTTTCAGTCGACTGTTCATCCTCGGAACTAAGTATTTCCTGCTCACAAAACGATTCAGTTGACAGGAAAACATGCGGCTGATTATCATAAGCTGTAACTCCGTTGGAATTCCTTGGCGACGGCAAGTGGGTGGTCAGAATAAGTGCAATTATGATAGTATTGCATAACAAGAACATGGAGAACGTGTCGCAAGCATTGAAAGGAATTATAAGCTGACGGGCTAGAGACAAATTTGTAGGACGAAACAGTAACCAGCAAAGCATTACAGCAACCATACCCAGGATGACAACGGCAAAGCGTTTTACGTGTTTGGATTCCATATATTATCCTCTGCTATTTCTCCTACAAAGAAATGTGGAAGGCAGGACACACGACACAGCATAGAGAGAGTTAACTGTTACATAATTATTTAATAGTGGAGTAGGTGTCAACTGAATGTATGGCTAGTCAAAGTCTGTAGGCAATGCCAGGAAGAATCCTAAGAATAATGCGTTTGTTTAAGAATAAAATTCCAGGCTCCAGGCGGTGGACAGAGATGTTATTAATTTAAAAGAGATTGATGTGAAACCTGAATCCTTGCCGAAACTTCCCGTGTACTCAACTGCAGAGCCGCCGGTCTTTGCGATTGACTGAATGTGAACATAGTTTGAGGCCATGTTTGAAGTCAAGTAAGGGGCGCGTGCTAAGATTAAATTACATAGTTTTCTGCAGCAACTCTTTGGAAAATTGGTTGAGATTTAGGGTTCACCTTACGAAAGCGCGTCTTACAGGACCGATAAATCTGTCTTATTATAGCATTGCTTACACTGCTAACTATGTTCCCCCGTCAGGGTAAAGGTAAACTCTAAACAAATTCTGTTTTAAATGATATAATAGCAAAGTGCTCCTGTCCGATCTAGCGGCGCTGTTGCCTTGTTTTCTACGCTTTCCAATTTATATTATTATCAATTACGGAAATAATTTCACAATAAATCATTTGACTTGTTTTATGCATTTGTTTTTCCTAAAAATAATTTAGCAATAAATAATTTATTTATGGTTTTAAAAATAATTTTAGAATAAAAAATTTCACATGTTTTAAATACTTACAAATTAAGAAAAAATTAAGATATTATAAGGAGATGATCAACCTAAATCTGAAAATGTATCTCTTTGTTTTTACTTGGCATAAAGAAAAAAATTAGCATTACTTAAATACTAACAAACAAATTCTAAAATGCCATACACAAAATAATTTGGCATCTTCCTGCCACAAACAAGGTTAAAAATGAAAATCATATTCTCATCAAATGTCCATAGAATCAATCTTGACAGTACCCTTGTCTCATCCTCATCCATAAATGAAAAGGCATAGGTGCTTGTCCATTCCAAAATCTAATGTCACTAATAAGTTATTAGTTACTTGTTCTCTCATTATGCTAGTTAAATGTGTTATCTCTCACAAACTTCTGGTTATTGAGGCATCAACTCTCACTTATCCATACATCAATTATTTTTATGCCGATAGATATTTAGATATTATCTCGGATTTTTTTTATGTTGATAGGCATTTATATATTATCTCAGATTTTGGACTTACTTGGGCTGATCAACAAGATTAACCCAAGTGTAACAAGTGTACATTAAAGATTCATTCCATGGTCATGGTATCTTGTTATGCTTAAATGCATCTTGATTAAGATTTAAATAAACTTGAGTGAAAGGGTGATTAAAGAAATGGGTAACAATTTGTTTTTGTTTTTCATATCTAGTTGTTAAACAACTATCTTCACCAAAATTTGTGCTAGTTTATATTCTTTCTTTTAATAAATGTTTATTTTAAATTTGTAATGAATTATGTTATAGAATCAATCTTGGTCCAGTACACTTGTCTCATACTCGTGCAATATAGAAAAAACATAAGTGCTTGTCCACCCCAAAATCTCAAATCAAAACACCTATCAGTGTAAAAATGTTTTAATATATTTTTTTATTATTATTATGAATAGAATAATGATGTTAGTATTCCCTGCATGCACCGAATAATGTATTCGGTTAGTTTTTGATAATCCTGTCCATCTATTACAGTTTTTAGGCTATGTTTTTTTAGATTAATAAAGAGGTTTTCCTAAGTATTTAGCATATATCACCTCTTATTGTGAATCTTCTTTTTATTTTCCAACATCAATCCCGACAACTGACAACCTTGACAACCTGACAACTCCTTGGTTGTGTAATTATGGTTAGCATGGTAGACTTGTAAACAAATGAAGCATGCAACCATCCATCTCTCGATGTGCAATGTTCGAGGAAGTTGCAAATCCTCGACACCATTATCAGTTATGCCACGGAGTCTCAAAGCTTGGACAATCACAATCATTGGAAAGGACCCCAGAAACCATATATTTTGTTGTTGTTATTATTCCCTGCAAGTAGGGAATTTCGTATTCAGTCAGGTTTTGTTATTCGTGCATAGTCATTTGCACATTTCTATGATATGGTTTGTACCAATTTTCCTAATTTTTTTATAGGAAACCCTCCTATTGTTGGTTTACCTTTTTATTTTCCCTCACTTTGTTCGATGTACAACTTCCTGACAACTCTGGCATCACTTCTCTACAACCGATGAACAACTCTGGCATTTCTTCTCTACACTCGATGAACCTTGTTGACAACTCAAACATGTGTTCATGGAAGTTGATGAAACTTGTGTGGCTCAAAGACTAGCTATTTGCATGTGTGTAGGGAGGGAAGGTGGTAAATGAGAAGGGATGATGTTCCCATCTGTCCCATGCCATGCATCCAAGGCCATTTTAAAATATTGTTCTTGCATATACAGATTTGTATTGAGTTCGGATTGCTCTAGTTGTTACACAAAGTTGGACAAAGACATAGTTTTTGTCAGTCACCCTAATTATTTTCATCCAATAGCTTTCTGCAACAATTTAGCATCCAACAAATTTATGCAACAATTTAGCAGAGAATTCATCAAATACACTCGACATTGCAACATTTAGTTCACATATTTATTCCATCAGAATTGATAAAGCTAACAATTTATAGAGTCTGATTAACGCTTTTGCTCCAATAGATTTACGGAATTAAGTAATTCTTATGCCAACATATATAATTCGTAAGTTTTTGTATCCTTCTTAACCATAGATGAATTAGAGTATGTAAATTTACGTTGCAACATATGGTTATGTTGATGGATTTCTTTCTGTAAGGACTGTTAGATTTTAATGGTTATACAAGATCTAAAACATTTAGCATCATAATATCATAACCATAAGCAAAGGATCACTAAAAGAAAGACAAATGTAGCAACACAAGAGAACACAAGAGAACACAGAGATTTTCCTCGGGGAAACCACAAGGGAGAAAACCCTGCAAAACTTCCTCCGTATAGAATTCGACCAAGACAGCGTAAAACCCCAACAACAAGAATAGTTGCTCATCTTCCATAGTAGACTCTTTCTCTCTCTCTCTCTCTCTCTCTCTCTCTCTCTCTCTCTCTAGCGCAATACTTGAGTGTGAGATACGTACAAATGAGAGAGGTGCCTTACCTATTTATATTCATTAGGTGAGTGCCTCGAATAACTAACTATGTCGGTCAGGTTCCCTGATTAGGGCTGACTTACCTTGGGATACTCAAAATACATTTTACATATTACTTTTGTGGGTACTTTTGCCACGACTTACAACAGAGGGTTTACCTCTTGAATTTTACATGACCAATTACATCAAGGACATCTCTAAATGGAGGAATAACATCTATATAGGAGAACACAACAAAAGTACAATACAATATCTTCCGAAGTTACAATATTTTAACACTCCCTCTTAACTAGGAAGGTATTCTACATCAACAACAACCATCATTACAACTGTAGAACTAACTGGTGAATCTCTATATGTCATAGGAAGTTTTGGAACATCATCATATATCTTCATCATCGATCTCATCTGGATCATCTTCTGGCATCTCAGTATGTAAATACTGAATCATCTTCTATCAGTATATAAATATTGAATCATCTTCTAGATTATCTTCTATAGTATTAGTATGTGGATACTGAATCATCTAAATCATATTCTGGATCATCTTCTTGTAGCATCAGTAAGTGAATACTGAATCATATTCTGTTTACTGAACCTTCTTCTATAACATCAGTATGTGAATACTGAATCATCTTCTGAACCTTATTTTGTAACATCAGTATGTGAATACTGAATCATCTTCTGCCACATCAGTATGAGAATATTGAATATTCTTCTGAATCATCTACTTGCCAGCATCAGTGTGTAAACACTGAATCATCATCTGTAATATCAACATCTTCTTAATCATCTACTTGCCAACATCAGTGTGTAATAACTGGATCATCATCCGAACCATCATCATCTGCATCTTCAGTATGTGAATACTGAACTATCAACATTTAAACCATCTTCATATGTATCTTTAGTATGTGAATACTGAACTATCATCATCTGTATCTCTAGTATGTGAATACTAAAAGAATCATCATCTGCATCTTTAGTATAGGAATACTGAAACATTATCATCTCTATCTTCAGTATAGAAATATTAAATCACCATCATCTGCATCTTCAGTATGTAAATACTGAAACATCATCTGTATATTCAATATGGGAATACTGAAACGTCATCATCTGCATCAACAATATATAAATACTGAAACAATCAACAATATCATTAGCATGTTAGTGCTAAAAACAAATAATCTATAGTGCTAGATCATCATCTGCATTTTCCATTACCAACATAGAGATGCTGGGACAACATCATCACCATCAACATAGAAATGTTGAAACAAACTCATCATCATCAACACAAAGTGTTGTTACTTCAACCACATCAGCATTAACAGCACAGGGTGCTGAGACCATAACCATATCAGAAACAACACAATGTGTTGGGACCACAACCACATCAACATCATCAACACAAGGTGTTGGGACCATAACCACATCACCAACATCATCAAACAAATGTTGAAGCAACATCATTATTAATATCAGTATAGGAATACTAAAATTACCTCACCATCATCAGTATAGAGATAATGAAACTATTAATCATCTCATCATCAGTATGATAATACTGAACCTGCTACATCAGTATAAGAATACTGAAGCTATCAATCAAACAATCATCATCAGTATGAGAATACTAAAACTATCTCAATCAAACATCTCAACAATAAACCATCATCAATGTGATAACATTGAAGAAATCATCTCAACAATCAGTGTAACAACACTGAAACTATCATCTCAACTATCAGTATAAAAATATTGGAGCACGCATCTCATCAATCATCAGTATAAAAATACTGGAGCAACCATCTCAACAATCATCCGTATAACAATACTGAAGCACACATATCAACAATCATTAGTGTAGCAATACTGAAGCATACATCTCAATCAGTCATCAGTATAACAATACTGAATCAACCATCTCAATAATCGGCATATCAATGTTGAACCAATCATCTCAACAACCATCAATATAACAATACTGAGCTCATCAGTATAACAATATTGAACTGCACATCTCAGCATATCAATGTTGAACCAATCATCTCAGTAGCCATCAGTATAACAATACTGAGCTAAACAACCATTAGTATAGAAATACTGAGCTAAACAGTGATCAGTATAATAATTCTGAACTACACATCTCAACAATCAACATATCATTATTGAATCAATCATCTCAACAGACATCAGTATAATAATACTGAGCTAAACAACCATCAATATAAAACTACTGAGCTAAACAATCATCAGTATAAAAATAATGAGCTAAGCAGTCATCAGTATAGCAATAGTGAACTACACATCTCAACATTATAGAAATACTGTAACAACCATCCTTCCCTCTAACTATCTCAGAGAAGCATCATGGTGAGTTCTCTAGTAGATCCACCCGGTCACTTTGTCTAACTTACTAACTCTTTTGAGCCAACAATCCTAGTTAGACAAATGGATCTTCCTGGGGACCAACAAGCCTTGTCCTGACTTACAAAACCACTTGGGTTAAACTGATCGAGTCAGACATACTAATCCCCCTAGGATCAACAGGCTTTGTCTGACTAACCCTTTCAGGCCAAATTGTCCTAGTTAGACTTACCCTACTCTAGATTGAGCTACTCACCACTGCATCCTTCTTCCATATACTGTCACTCCCTCTTTTGAGAGAGGTCCTTTTGGACTACAACAAGCATGTCTCGAAAGTATTCAAACTTTACACGAGCCAGAGGCTTAGTCAACACACCTACCACTTGTTCCTTTGTAGGAACATACTTGAGCTTTACAGCTCCTTTCTACAACTTGTTCTTTAACATTCTCTTTGTGTACATTCACAACTGCATCATACATTTACAACTTGCACCATTCTTCTTTTGTGGGTGATTGCATACAATCCTTCCTACAAATCAAATACAATTCTATGATTAGAAACATTTCGTAACATGTGAAATACATAAATATATATGTCATATAGTCATGAAACTATTTCTGTTAATGCAACAAACATCTATATATAGTAGCTTTCGGTATGTCTTCCATCTTTCCAAGACATTATTTCATAAGCAGCAATCGAACGTTGTACAACAACATAAGCCACTTACTCATCACCTGCATATTAGTAATATACTACAAATATTCTAATATGCATAATACATTTCTTGAATCTAGAAACATATCTTGTACACATCTTGAACAACTAGATATATAGGAAATGACAATTCAAATACTTATCTTTGTTTCTTTGGTAGACTCCATCTTGATTTTTGTCTTCTTGAACTGTTGGAGTCTCTACCAAAAGTGTTCAACTTCATCGTCTAATTCTGAGGACTTGTTCCTATATTTCTCATGGTTGGAAATACTAAACAAGTCTTCTTACACCACAGATCACATAGAACTATGTCTGTGTGTCCTACCAGTGCGCCCCTTCTTATCCAATGATGGAATGGATAAGAGTATAATCTTCGGCTTCATCGATATAATTTTTTGGGACCATATTCCTCGTTACTTGAGGAATCTTTACTTGCTTTCTTCTTAGCTGCAATATATTCATCCTTGGTTACATTGAGAGAAACACTCTGCTTTCTGCAATATGTTGGAGTACATAGTACTGCCAAGTCAATCAAAGTCATCATACTTTTGCAGTGCCCTTTAGGTACAACACTATTTTCTCTGCATCTTTTACTTGGATAAGTAAAATGTCTTCTGGATTTCATCATGCTTCTAATCTTAAGAATCATGTCAAGATTCTCAAAATTTGATATTTACAGTAGTCACTCCCTTTTAGGTGGAGCACCATCCTAGGCTTTGCATATGTATTAGGACACTGGGGTGACATGTAGTCTCCTCTACTGTTAGTCTTTTTTGTATCCATCTATGTCACTTATCGAGGACACTAGATATCAGGATCCTTCATCTCGAACTTTGTTGAAAGTTTTGTCTTTTCCTTTATAGGATTCTATCTTCAACCTTGTAGTAGAGGTTGGGATCTTCATCACTCTAGTTGAACCCCAAGCTTCTCGTATGACTGCATGTGTTGTCCCATCGGTGCCTATTGAGTTTGTACAAAACCTTCTGTGCATAGGTGGTTCTTGTAGAGAGTCTCAAACCATATAGGTTGTTTGATTTGTTCTTCTACTTTTATTACACCAATTGTCTAGTGTAATATCCACTACTGAAGAGGTGTGTCTAGTTCCTAGATCATTGTCTTTCCATAATCGACTCTCTCTCTTGATAGAAAACATGAAACTTATTTCGTATCTTTTGATACTTTGATCGACAGTATACTCGATATTGTAGATCTTCTTGGAAGACTTCATAAAACTTCCCTTCATGTCTTGAGCTCATATCCAAACATCATTATGTATGATCGACTGGTACTTCTAGAACATATCATCCTTTCATTCTTCCTTCTTGGGACATTCTTTCACAAAGTGTCCTTTCACATCACAACTGAAATATTGAGTTGTGAGATGTCCTTCTTGTTCTTTCTCTTCTTCAATCAATCGTGCATTTCCCCATATGTGATCTTCCTACTAGACCAACTCTCTTGACTAAATTTGGAATACCATTATGCTTCCACTTCTTTGACATTCTCTTCAACAAATTCTAATTTCTCCTTGAGATGAGATATTCTTGTGAAGTAGTCATTGAATGTTTTATAACATTGCACCTTCACATTCTTGAGTTGAGTTCTCAAGTTCATCTTCGTACATACTATTCATTGCATCGAAGATATCCTTGGGAGTCTTCAAGGATGTTACATGTGAGATCTAATGGAGATGGAAATACTCATCTTTGTTTTGACTAGGTCCTTATTTTGCTTTGCTTTGACTTCATCTCTATCTATATCTGCAGCTCTTTCTTTGGCATAGGTGTTCATGCTTCTTCCAGTATGGTAAGCACTCTATAATTCATGCTTAGAATTTCTCGACTCTTTCAAGCTTGTCCTCAAGCTTGGTACTATTTTTAATTATGATAAAAATGAGAACCTCAAATGAAAATAGAGAGGATGAAACTTACCAGTGAGGATGATTCAACTTGATGCTTGTTTTTTTTTTGAAAAACTGCTTCTTATGGACCTAGGGTTTGATAGAGAAACCCTAATTTTTCAACATAGGTATCTTTCAGATCTGATTGGATAGAAAGATGTGCCTCCTCGAGGCAAGCTGATCAGTATGCTTATTTTCCCAAAAAATGTGGACAAAACTGCAAAATATCTGATGCCCTAGTTTTCTCTCGCAGCAGTGTTAGGTCAAAAAATGAAAGTTCATAGAATTAGAAACTTCTTAAATAGAGAGATGCACCTTTCTAGGGAGAAATTGATGATCCTCCTTCTTCAGCTGATTGGTGGAGGGAAGTTCCCGGAAAAGGAAGCCCTAGTTTTTCTCTTGTTTCTTTTGTAGAAATGACTGATGTTGTTTCTATGATATCTCTAAAAGTACTGATCCTCTATGTCTGAAACTTACCAATGTGGTAGCCTCACCCATCCTCTTTTCACCACCATAGTTTAGAGAAGAATTGGCTTCACCAATTGGGACTTATACAAACTTTCCCAAGGTGACTTATTTCAGGACTGTTTAGCATAGCGAAATTGTACAGACTTCCACATGTCACTCGTTCACCTTTGGGGTCTGAAATTTTTACCATAGAAACTACAGTCCGTTCCATTTTAGTAACATCTTATGAAATCTCATTTGGAATTTCATATCCCTAGATACAACAATTCTCCCTATGTCACCTATTTAAGGTTGAAATCTGGGAGAGACTGGAACCCTGAGTTGGAGGAATCATATCTCCTAAATTATAGAGAATCTGAGGCTGAAAATTTTACACAGGGTGCATCAGTAATTTATCTTTGGATTATAAGTGTTTCTTCTCCTTAGGATTCTCCAATCTCGAGATATGGTGAAAGTACCAAAATGACTAGTTTTGTTCTTTTAGGGTTTTTAAGCTTGAAGCCCTAATCTTCAATAGCTGTAGCTGTAGCATTGTCTCGGCTGCACAAAGACTTATTTCAGGGTAGCTCTGATGCCATGTTATATTTTAATGTTTATACAAGATCTAAAATATTTATCATCATAATATCATAACCATAAGCAAAGGATCACTGAAATAAATACAAATGCAGCAACACAAGAGAACACAAGAGAACATAGAGATTTTCCTTGGGGAAACCACAAGGGAGAAAACCCCGCAAAAATTCCTTAGTATAGAATTCAACCAAGATAGTGTAAAACCCCAGCAACAAGAATAGTTTCTCATCTTCCATAGTAGACTCTTTCTCTCTCTCTCCAGCGCAATACTTGAGTATGAGATATGTACAAATGAGAGAGGCACCTCACCTATTTGTATTCATTAGGTGAGTGCCTCAAATAACTAACTATGTCGTCTAGGTTCCATGACTAGGGCCAACTTACCTTTGGATACTCAAAATAAATTTTATATATTACTTCTGTGGGTACTATCTCCCCAACTTACAATGGAGGGTTTACCTCATGACTTTTACATGACCAATTACATCAAGGAAATTTCCGAATGGAGGAATGACATATCCATAGGAGAACAAAACAAAAGTACAATAGAATACATTCCAAAGTTACAATATTTTAACAAGGACATCCAAGAAGATATAGTTTTTGTTATTCGTGCATAGTGATGCATATGTTATAATGAACAGAACAAATAACAGACATGCAATTCATCATGTTAATGGGAACGACAACGGGATTACCACGACAGTTGTTTCCAATGGAGTGTCAGGATTCAAAACCGTGCTTTCGAAGACGGATGACGTCGATGCTTTTGGTATGAACAAGAAATTGAAGACAATATTTTCTTGTGTTTCACGCTAAATTTTGTAAACCTGTGGAACTGAATTGTAATAACTTACCATTGCTTTTAGCAAAACATAGATTTTCAAGATTGAATGTGGATATATACAGAAACAAGTGTGTTAACACTCAGAATGTACCCAGGTTGTAAAAGATAGATTCCAAGGTAACAGCAAAACCACTTTTAGAAAGAAACTGGCTTTCCTTTCTAGAGAGGGATCTCTCAGATACAGATTTAACAAGACCAGATATATATCAACACTCAAAAATTGTATAAATGGTTGAAACAATACACATAACCATTGGGCAATGGGGTCACATATACATAAAGATATCACAAAGACACATGCATAAGATTTTTATCAAAGGCAAGATAACCATTCCATCACAGTCATTCATTTAGGTCAGGTGAGACAGAAGAGACAATGAACAACCCATTAATATAGAGCATCAAAGACAAATTCTATATTAACTTTAGTGGAAAATGTATAAAATATCTGAAACGACGATCAGAGCATAAACACTATGAATTCCAATCATTCAACACTGTGTTTTCAGATATGAGGAAAAACAGAATGAAGTGTTACACTGGAAAAAACAATCATGGAAAGAAGAGCAATACAGACTGTAATGTAAATGACGCAGGAATCTCTGATAACTCTTACGCATTCGCTTTGTTATTCAAAAAATATATGTCTTCAGAAGAAACATTTAACAACAAGATGGGTTCCAACCCCCATCACATAAAATAAATGCACTTATATACATAAAATCATCTCATCTTCCAAGAAGATTTATAACTGAATAACTAAATAATCAAAGTCTTGTAACTAAATTCCTAACTCCTAGGAATAAACTACTAGCTTTGATCCTAATAGATCATTAAGTTAAAATCAACTCGGTAACAAGGCCTCGTCCAAGCAGCTCCTCTGTGGGTAACACCTGTATTCATGAATGAAGGATGTACTTCATTTTCCCGAATCTCTCTATGGCTTTCCATTGCTCCGCGCTGGGAATATCATATTCAATCATTTCCCGGATGGACACCTCCAGCTCCATGTAGGCTTCATATGACACTTTAGGCAGCTTTCCTCTTATGATCAAGAACTTCTGTAACATCTCAAAATCCTCTGTCAATTTATCCATGATGACTTTCCCTGTCAACCCCTTTTCCAGATCGTCAAATTTGGAATGATCCATTCGGTTTTGTACCAACAGGTTGTGATAGTGCTCCTGAGAAAAAATTCATCCCTCCTTGTCCCAAAAGGAAGGAAGGCTGTCTTCAAATAGTTCTTTGAAGGCCTGTTTCAAGTCATTAACCTGTGAGATCATTTCATCAACTTTGTCCTGGACTGCCTTCATCAAATGATGCTTATGGATGAACTTTTTGGCCCATAGTACCATCTCTATTCTGTCCTTCACTCCTATATCATGCAACCTTTAATGAATTTAAGAAATTTAATGCATTCTAGGCCATGGAAAGGGGTTTCCTCTCCATAGTTTCATTTACTAACTTCAGTCTTTGATTGGCCAGATTGATCAATATGCTTTGATCATCAATGAAGTTTAAATAGTGCCTGAATTTAGTAATTTCTATGGATAATGTATCCCAAATTATGTGTTTCACCCCCTGGAGAGGACCCTTCCCGATGTTTATTTCCTTCAATTCATTAAATTTCTTTTGTAGCTGATTTCTATCTTGCAAAATTTTATTTTTATTCTCATTCACTTTGGCTAACTTGGACTTGATCTTTTCATTTTCCACCTTTAACTCTTTTATTTCTTCATCCTTTAGGCTGACCTGGGACATGGGTACTAACAAATCATCTGCAGAAAAATCATTTAATGGTTTCTCAATATTTACAATAGACAGGTCCTCATCAGTGAGAGTCTGACTCATCAATTCCTCCATGATCTCCTTTTCATCATTTTGATCCTTTTTTAGCAGGGAGATTTGCGATATCAGCTCACTCCGTTCTGTTTCCCATTTGTCTTTTTCCTCTCGTAATTTGACAGCTCTTCCTTTATGCTCCAGCATCTCCTGGTAGATCTTGTCCTTCTCTTCTTGCACTGCTAGTAATTCGGATGATTGAACATGTTCAGTGTTTGGGATCTTTAACCTTTTCTTCAAAACCTAGAGGGCGTTGTCCTTTTCTTCCAACAGTCTTCTGATTGCTTGGGTGTTATCTTTCTCATATCCTGAACTGATAATGTCTGCTTGTAGCCTTTTAATTTGAATGGCATTGGCCTTATTTTCAAAATTTGTAACTTATTGATTCTCATCATAGCTTGCAATAGATCTGGATAAATAATGTCACTTGTTTGCTTATGTAGCTGTATTTTTTCGGATACACTAATCTTGTCTAATCTTACTTCTATCTCTGACATCTTCTTATCATTTACCATGGCCAATTTAAAGGTATTTCTTTCTATATCTCTGGTAGAAACCAAAGAGGTTTTCGGATTGTTCAAACTCCTTACCTACGGGAGTAAATTCCTTGTTTCTTCTAGGGACTGTTTTCGTTTCTCCATATAACTAGCCATAAGTTCCTCTTTGGACTTGAAAATTGGGCTCGATTCTGAACTATCTACACCTTTAAAAGAAAACTGATTTATATGTACATATTTTGTTGGAACTAAAGCAACTCTCTTTAAATCTTCTGAAATCTCTTCACTTAAAACTCAACCAACTTGAAACAATTTTTCCTTTTTGTGTGACCCATCCTCATCCACTTCCATGCTTTCAATTTTAGACAGAATCCTTTTAATCAAAATATTAGGACCCTCTGTCACTTGAGATACTACAACTAGTATAACACCTGCACTTTCATTAGATCTTGGAATTTCCGTAAAATGAGACAAATTTGATGTCTCGCTCAAGCCTTCAATAACTTGGTGGTCAAATGGTTTGTTTTTGTTTGCCTGCTTTCTCAGGGAAATTATATGACGGGGATCATAATTTACCCTTGGCTCTTTTTGAAATTACATGCTTCCCAATAATTTTTCTATAAACACCAGGGCACCTTTACTTTTGAAAATAAAAGAACCAACTTTGAGAGCGAACTTGATATTTGAATATTTCTTAAAGGCCCCAAAATGTTCTTCCTCTGAATGCAACCTTTGTCTCATAAACTCTAATGCAAAAATTCTGGGAGTAAGGAAAGCAGGTAACCTATAAGGCTCCCCAGTAAATCCATATACTCTCAAAACAGTGGAATCCTTAGACAGGAACCAATCTCCAACTCGATCCTCAAGTGAGGGCTACATCATGTATTTCATCTCTTCTAAGACCCGGGGTAACATCTCATCAAATAACATCTTATATATCTCGAACATGATAGAATTGGCAAATTTAAACATGTTGATTTGCTTGGGAAAATCCGTAGAGAACATGGTATTTAAAAACTGCAACTCGGTGACGTTCGAACATAGCAATAGGTTCACTAAATAAGTTTGAAACTTTAAGAACCTAACTTTCAGAAATTCACTCAATTGAAGATGAATCGCTTCTACCAAGTATTCATCCAGACTGAATACATGAACTGACTGAGACTCAAAACTCAATGAACCTATTTTTAACAGAAAGCCCAGTATGACTTCATTTACATGACAATCATCATCTAGACCCAAGACTTGACAGACTAATGACACCACTAATTGAACTTCATCTCTGAAAATACAAATGCGGTATGGAGGGAAAAGACCATCTAATGACTGACCATCCTTAAGAATATTTGACAAGAATTCACAACGGACCTCGGTTTCACAATTTTTATACACTTCGGCTAAAATGGACTCATTTACAGGTTCACGACTTTCAGGGTAGTTATCGAGCAAGTTCAGGTTTTCACAGATGACTTTGGCGTCAATCTTACATAGTATCCTAGATGTAGACTAACTCAAAATCACTCTCTGAGAAGGGGAATAATTAACTGCGCACCATTCTGTGAACTCAGGAAAATGTAGGGTTTGCTCGACAGCAAAATAATATAAAAATGATTTACAAACATTTAGGACATCGTTACCCTATGAATTGTATTGCCACAACCTCTCTTTGCTGACTGATACACTTCCTACGGACAGGAAAGGGTCACACACTCCTCTATTCCTATCAACTAGATAGTCTTCTCTGTCATCCAAAATACGACTAAACCCTTCCAAATCTTTTCCTTGGTCCATAATTTAGTCAACAATGGCAATTAGATGGATGAATTTTGCCCATTTGAGCCTTACCTGTTACTATGGCTGCATGTGTTTGAAATTGACTATAGAGGTTGACGAGCACGCAGGTCCTTTTTCATTCATCCGACGCCAATAAAATAATACTTGAGCAAGTCAACTTTGTTTATATAGGACCCCACTCCGGAGGCCCCCCTTCGACGGTTTCCACCAAACCGCTTTTGCCTCCGGAATGCACCATAATCACATGTCCTGTGGTTTCCATTTCGCTACCACCTTTTATCTCCAACTACCGCACAACTTCCCACTCCGGATCCATCCATGATCGTTGATGTAATTCACCTTTATTTTCCAGCCGTCAGATCAAGCGACACGTACCTAATTCCATTGGGCTCCCTCATTTTATCAAGCATGCAAGTCTACCAGGCAGAGCTCACAATGACCGTAGATTTCATCAAGCTGGATCGACGGCCCTTGATCTTCACGTCTCATCAACGTCCAGTATGTCTTTATCCTTCTTGCATATTTATAAAGTGGACATGATATAAACCGTCAATTTCCATTTCCCCGCTTTGCACCGTTGGATCCCGTGACAATTCACCGCTTACTCGTCCTTTGTCATACCCTTATACCATAATATTTAACCAAAGTTTGACAAGCAAACATTATTACTTTTTATCATGGTCCCTTCGAGCCTCTGCTAGGTAGGGTTGTTAACAACTGGCTCCATCTGGGGATGATATCCTCCCTGCGAGGTATCAAAGAACTCGTAGACTAGGTGCATGTCTGTAATCTTTCCTAATAACTTCCAGAGAAATTATCTTTTGTTTTTCATAGATATATTATTTTTATTTTTAGAAAGGAATGGCACATCTCCTGAATCTTAGGGCCTTCACCGTGGGCTTCAAATACATTCGGCCTACCCTCCGTACTAACTTGCAAGGAAAATAAGTATTTACAGGCTATAATACAAAAATTTTCTTCTTCCTTAGGACAGGTAATGTTTCAAATACCTTCCATTTACAAGGTTACTATCCAGAAGAACCCCGTTCGGATATTCTAGCAGAAATGTGTTTTGTCCTCTGTATCCAGCAACAACATAAGGACCCACCCACATGTGATCAAATTTCCCATGTTTGTCTTCTCTAGGAGCATCCCATTTCAAGACCAAATCATCAATCTGAAACTGTTCTTCTTTGATTCTCCTGTCAAAAGTATTTTTCATTTTTTCCTGATGTACCTGCACCTTGTCATAAGCCTTATTTCTTCATTCTTCCAGCTCAATAATCTGATTTATCCTCCTTTGCATGTGATTTGGTTCTTCTTGCTATTCTTGAAAATATCTCATAACTGGAACACCCAGTGACACTGGAAAAACAACTTCAGTTCCATATACCAACTGGAGCGGAGACATACCGATTGACCGTTTGGTACTAATTCTGTCATCCCACAAAGCATACTTGAGCTTGGTGTGCCAGGACTTCTTATTATCTTCCAACAGCTTCTTGATGATCCTTACTAGGCTTTTATTTGAATATTTAGCTAACCCATTTCCCTGCGGATAATAGGCAGTTGAATGATTAAGACTTATATGATACTTGTGACAGAAATCAATCATTTTCTTGGATTTAAAAGTGGCTGCATTGCCTGTAACTATTCTTTTGGGGCATCCAAAACGAGCCAATATGTTTTCCTCAAGAAAGTCCATAATTAAAGCTTCATTGGCTCTTCTGGTTGGAATTGCTTCAATCCATTTTGTAAAATAATCCGTGGCTGTCAAAATCCATTTGTGTTGTCCTGATGAATTGGGGTTTATATCACCAATAAAATCTAAACCCCACTGTTGGAAAGGAGCTTCTATTGTTATTGGATTTAAAGGAAGAGGAAGTACCTTTCTCTTACCATAAAAAATTTGGCATTGATGACACTTGCTGGTTTCTTTATATACATCTGAAAATAATGTTGGCCAATAATAACCTACTCTCAGAATTTTGTTTGCAGTTACTTTCTAGGAATGATGTCCTCCACAATCTCCCTTATGGAATTCTTTGACTGTATGCTGAGCTTCATTTTCTAAAAGAAAGTTTAGTAACACACCTCCGGGATCCTTCCAATAAAGATACTGATTTATAATACAAAACTTAGCAGCCTTCAATTTTATGGATCTCGCCCTTGACTTGCTCAATCCTTCTGGTGCTTGTAGATTTCGAAGGACGTAAACAATATCAGAATACCATGGAGATGCCACAAAATCAGCCATCACTTCCACTTCTGTATCCAACTGATGAACTCGGTGAGATAGGAAATTAATTTGTAAAGCCTCACAATTTGAATTATCCATCATCTTTGCCAATCCTTGTCCTTTAACCAGCTTAGTAGGCTTTATCTCTACGTCATACTCCAGTAATGTAGCTATCCATTTTGCCCTTCTGCCTTCTAGATCTAGTTGTGTCAAAATCCCTTTTACTGCAGCAGATGGAACATGTGCAATTATATGAGAATGCAGAAGATACACTCTAAAATCCTTCAATGCTTTGACCAAAGCATATGCTTGTTTCTCCATGATGTCGTATTGCAATTCTCCATCCCTCAACATTTTGCTAAAAAATGCTATAGGCTGTTCCAAATTCTCACCATTCTTCTGCAATAAAAATGCTACTATAGTACATTCTGAAGCGTATGAAAATAATGAGAAATCTTTGTTGAAATCTGGGCTCACCAACACAGGAGCACCTAATATTGCTTTCTTAATTTACCAAAAAGATTTTCTAGCTTCAGCATTCCATTTCACCTCATGACCATTTTTCAACATATTCATGATGTTCATTAGGATCTCAACAAAACTTGGCACAAACATTCTTAAAAAATTCACTTGCCCTAAGAAAGATTGTATTTCCTTTCTATTCCTGGGTTCACCTACTTTCAAAATTGCACTCACCCTTTCAGGATCAAATTTTATTCCATCCTTGGATATTATATGGCCCAACAACTTTCCTTCCTCCAACGCAAAATTGGATTTCTTCGGATTCAAAGATATACCAAATATTCTGCACTTCATGAAAACTTTCTCTAAATGATGCAAATGCTCTCTGTTAGATTTTGAATAGACTGTGATGTCATCCATGTAGATTACCACGAAATTCCCAATTTCTCTTGCAAAAGTGATATCCATAGCCCGCTTGAAAGTAGCCCCTGCGTTCATTAGGCCAAAAGGCATCTTTGCATACATAAAAGTGCCCCAGGGTGTAGTAAATGCAGTTTTATCTTGATCTTCGAGTGATACTTTGATCTGATTATAGCTAGAAAAACCGTCCAACATTGAAATTCTCTCGGCACCAACTACTTTCTGCAAAATGTGATCCATCTTTGGCAAATGATAATTATCTTTCATAGAAACTTTATTTAAATTCCGGAAATCCACACATAGTCTGATTTCTCCATTCTTCTTTCTAACAGGGACCAAATTTGCAACCCACTTCGAAAATATTAATGTTACAATGATTTTGGCATCAAATAACTTTTTAATTTCCTTCTCAATGATAGGAAGCAATTTAGGGTTCATCCTTCTGAGCTTTTGTTTGAAAGGTTTCTCCGCAGGCTTTATAGGAATAGTATGCTGTATGATAGAGGTATCATATTCCTTAAGGTATTCATAAATCCAAGCGAAGACATCTGTATACTTTTTCATTAAATTCACATATTCTTCTTTTTCTTTTCCAGGCAATTTCTTGGATACCTTTATAATCTTAGCACTCTCTTCAGTGCCAATATTTCTATCCTCAACAGCATTCTCAATAGGCTTTACTTTGGGATTCTTAGCCACATCATTCTGATCAAAAAAAATTTCCAAAGGAATCAAACCCCTTGGTATGAAATTATTTTTAAATTGAATGATATCCTTACCTCCTAGGGTTCCCTTCAACTTTTCAGCATCATTCCCCTCTTTCTCAAGTTCTTCATTATCTTGAATATTCTCGTCATTGTCATTTTTGGTGTCAATGGAAGTATTCACAATATCTCCTGAGAGTTCCAAGAACCTTATGATCTACATGTCATCTTCAAATACTTGCCAATGTTTAGAATTATTAGGAATAGACGATCTATTCACAATTTCCACCTGGTATTCCCTCTGGCCAGCAACAGGGGTTTCAAATTTTCCAGCAGCTACAGCTAAAGAATCAGCCACCAAATTTTTATGTCTGGGAATTACCTAAATTGAATGCTCTATAAAAAAGTTACCAAACATATCCCATACTTCATTCCTATAAGCCCTCATCCAGGGATGCCTGGTTTGATAGCTATCATTTACTTGATTTATCACCAACTCTGAATCTCCTAAGACTTTTATTCTTTGAGCTCCCAAATATTTCAAAGCATGTAATCCCAGTAATAAAGCTTCATATTCTGCTACATTATTGGTGCATTCAAATGTTAATTTATATGATAAGGCTTTGAAATCCCGAATAGGAAAAATTATATACACACCGGCTCCGGCACCTATTTTTGCAGCAGACCCGTCAAAATACATAATCCACTGGCCTTCCCTTTTTTGTTTCGCCTCCAAAGCATCCTGTTCCGTCATTTCCTTTCCCTCATCTTCTTCAGACTTCTTGCGCGATGTTGTTTCTAAATCATGTGGGATAGTATAGTTAAAGAAAATAGAAGATCCCAAATCAGTATCGACAGTATATATGTGATGAATTTCAGGTTTATCTTGACTGCTTACTACATAAGGAGTTCTTTTTTCACTATACAACCTTCTGCTCCCATCTCGTACAGGAATTGTAGCATATGACATATCCATCTGTAAACTACCTTTGAACTTGGAAGTCCAATATCTTGACAACAATACCCCAAATTTAGGTGGAATATCTGCCACTACCACGTCCATGACTATAGTTTTAGATGGTAATTTATTCAGAGTCACTACCATTTATTTGATCAAACCGAGGCATTTTACTCTTTTAGAATCAAATTAATACAAATCTTTATAGGGTCTTGTTACTTCCAATCCCAAACTTTCAACCACTCCCTTCGGCATTAAATTATGTGATGCTCCAGAGTCTAACATAGCATTATGGACCACCTTATCATGCACATTCAGAATCAAATAAAAAGGAGGGACTTCTTCACTTTCTAAATTTTCAATCTTTGACCCAAATGAAATAGCAGGATTATAATCATTCAACTCTAAAATATCAGATTGCAATTCCCCTTGACCTTTGACCATTTTTGTTATAGTGTCTCTATATTCATTGTTTCTCAACAATTCGTTAAACGAAACAAAATTTTTTAACTTTGAAAGTTCATTTTGCAAATTAAAATCAGAACCAACCCTTTCTACATCAATTGGGGCCATTTGCTTTATTCTTTTGTCTCTTTGTATCTCATTTTCAGCTCCTTTATTTACAAGAGAATATTTTTGTACTTCTTTTCCCTTTTCTACATTTAGGGAACTCGTGGAGGGTTGACTTGGATTTGCCTTCCCCTTATTTATAAAAACTTCCCTATTTCTCAATCTGATTTTCCTCTGCACATCATCCATAGCATGTAAATAACCCCTTTGATACTGCTCTGTTTCCCTCTCAAATTATTCATTTCCACTTCCCTGTTCAAACATGTTATGCTCTTCTTCAGTAAGATATACCTCTGAATCCATCTCTCCAAAAAGATGAATTTCATTTTCAGTAGGATCCTCTTCATCAGCAACATAATTCTCAGGAAACAGTGGTCGAATTTGCTGTTCTTCCTGATTTCTTGGGTTTCTTATATCTCTCTGCCTATTTTGTGGAAGAACAGGAGGATTTGGTCTTCTAAAATTTGGGTTCCTGATTTGAGGGTCAGCTTGTTCTTTGTTGAACCCCCTATTGTCCATAGTTAATTTGTCCATCAATTTTTCCATCGTTTTCAACATCATTTCAAATTTGACATCATTAGTAGAAGAAGAGGCAGAAGGAAAATTTTCTTCCTTTTTCCTTCTATCAAGATCTCTATGTTTCATTTTTCTGCTTGCCATCATATTTGCTTCTACTTCCAAAGCATCGGTAAACATTGCAGCAAGGGTTGCCGATTTCCTTTCTCTTAATGAGAATGCAAAGTCATTGTCAAAGGCTCCAGCATAATGTAACTTGGCAGCGGCCATAGAAGGTTTTATATCTTCCAGAATGGAATTATAAACCCTCATGAACCTGCTGGAGAATTCATGGATAGATTCGAAACCTCCTTTTTTGAGACCGTTATACTGAGACAAGAGCTGTAAAGGATTATGTTTATCATCCCACCTATCTATAAATGCATTCTGGAAGGCCTGAAAATTCATTATGGATCCATTTGGCAAATATTTAAACCATTTATTTGCCTCACCTGACAAACTTTGAGCAAACAACCGCATTTTGACATTTGGATAATCAACTTCTTCTAAGTCAACGAAATCTTCAAATTTGGCAACATGCTACTTTGCGGTTATGTCACCTTCTCCATCAAATAAATAAATTCTTTGGTAATAATTCTGAGGGAGGTCATGTAATAAAGAAGGCAAGTGCAAGGGAGCAAATTTGGCTGCCATGGGTCTAGGCGGGTTCAAGCGAACTGAATATTTTTTAGTATTTTGAACAACAAAGGTTTCGGCTTTTGTAGTCTGTTGTAAATCTCTCCAGAGGGAATCCAACAAATAAGACTCTAATCTACAAGAATTAAGCTCCGTATTCTTAAGATCTGACTCAGATTTGGTTTTTAATAAACTTTTTCCAACGTTAACTTCCCATTCTGGATCAATAGGGGAATCTTGAGAAGATGATGCACCAAACAAAGGAAAACCTATCTTCTCTTTATCTTTTCTCTTAAATAACTTTTCTGGATCTTCCAAACTTTTCAAGACTTTGGTATCAGAGTTACCTCATGTGTGTCTTCTCGAAGCCAGAATGACTCCTTAGGTTCTTGTCAAAACCCCAAAAATTTCAAAAAAATTTCAAATTTTTAAATTTGCATATCGTTAACGTAAATGCAGTTAACTAATCATTTAATTAGTTATAAATTACCAGATTCTTTATCTGAAATCATCTGTTGATTATGTTTAGCAGTAGTACAAATCTTTTTATTTTACTGACTTTGTTTTCTTTTCGTCCACAAGGTGAGATTGCCATGCAAAACTGGGCTTACTTAGCTTTCAAGCTAATGCAGAAAGTTTCCTGTTCTTACAGACTACAGGTAAGAGGTTTTGGTGCTGATGATCACCATTCTAAAGCATTTAATATGAGTTTGTTGCAAAAAAGAAAACTCCAGTAAGAATATAAATGCTTAAACTATTTCCAATGCTTATTGAGGTACATTTAGTCACTGTCCTTCTTTTTTTTCAATAGAAGTAGTTTATGGTTCTTGTTAATTTCAGAACTATTTTGTATTATAGTTGTAATGTAAGAAAACGTCTTATTGAATTCTTTATACTAGAGTAAGAGTAACAGAGCTATACAATCCATAGTATGATTTCACTCGTATATGCATACGTTACTTAGTAAAAGTAAACTGATAAAAAGTTTAGGTATTACTGTTCCTATCTTCAAACTATGGAATTTAACATCAGTTTACAAATTTACTTCAAGCTGCTTTTTAAGAACACTAAATTAATGTTAATGCACTTGATGCTTAGAGTCCTCAATTCCTCATTAATGTTTTCAAGCATTACTAAAGGTTATCTTTATTACTATAAACTTCTTTAGGAAACAGGATTTATCCTATTTCCTTTATGTAATAAACGGATCAAATCTTTAAGGGACTATAATTCATATAAGAATACATTTCTTGATTTGGAATAAAGTCTATCTATTTTACTACGGTAAACCTTCTAAATAATTATAATGTGGCCTAAATTTGCCAAGTTATTAATATGATTAAAGGGTGTTACCTTAATCAGGGGCTGTCACCACATAGAAGTCACTAAGTTTCATTTTGTATCTTCCAACCATATGCTGCCATTTGGTCCGATATAAAAAAGCCAAGGAGGTTATTAAGGTCAAAAGGATCAAAGTCATAGTTTTCTATACTTTATTATCCTCCTTTATAATCCTTTACAATATTAACTTATTGTTAATCCATAATGGAAATGAACTTAATAATTCATAAGTAGAGTTATAAGGTGGAATAAGAGGTCTAAAAGTTGACCATGTTTATAATTGATTCATAGCTTACTCTCTATTTAAGATCCTACAATAAAATCATAAATGAAATACCTCTTTTACATAAAATTATAAACCAAAGTGATTATAATATTTATTTGGTATGAGGATTATAACCAAATCTTGTCAAGAAATAAGGGATAGTTTGAACTCCAAGTAATCATGTTTTATATGCTAAAAAGTTGACATACGATTTCCATGATTTCGATGATTACCAATCTAGGGTTAACAATAATGAACACCTCATTATTGGCATGCAGCGTGAAATACTTTTGGACTTTGCATGAGGACTATGGATAACCATTGATTGAAAAGAATGATTGGGAATCATCCTTCCAGCGAGATGTTGGTTTGAAATATACACAAAACCCACTGCTCGTCAAAATATTTACTGGCTATCGTGGCATTACCATAGCCAAGTGTTGTGTTGTTATAAGAGCTGTTTGAAAAACCCTAGTTCTCATTACCTCCTTCTCCTTTGGCTCTTGTCGCTCTGCGATGGTACTGGTGCACCCTTGTGTCGTCTCTCCTCTGCAATGGAATCCTCCAGCTTGTCCTCCTCTTGTGACTCATTTCTTACCGTTCCATACGTTGTTGTCGGCCCTCTGTTGGCTGTTCTACCCTCAGGTTTTCCTCTGTCATTCTAAAGAACCCGAACCCTTGTCTGTGATAACCGCCTCCCTCAGTGAGGTTCGAAGGCTTGTTCTGCTGTAATGCGAATTTAGTGTCGCTGTACATTGACCTTCTTTTTCCTCCCTGCAGTCGGGTCACTCCCTCGCGTTGATGGTTGTACTGCCGTTACTAATGGTCATGTTATTTTTAAAAGGAACAGGTAAGATTAATGAAATTCTTTCTTTGCTTTTACCATCTCGAGCTTAACCCTAAACATATTACTCAGGTTACAGAGTTCTAACATTATGTTTTCCCCTGTGGTTACAGGTCTTTGCTCTCCATCCTACGCGGCCTCCGGTAGAAATATTTGTACAGCATTTACAAATCTTGGTAAGCCTGGTTACACCATGGCTCTTTCTCCTTGTGGGGATTCCTTTGGAAATTTCAAGGGTTGGCATAAGATGCCTGAAACCCTTACGGTTTCAGTTTGTCTCATTAATCTGTCTGTTACTTTAGATTAGTGAAAGAAACCCCTACGCTGTGCGAGGGTACTTCGGCTATGGCCATGATTAGAAGAGTTATTTTTCCTGTGTTTTTAAGTGCTGTGTGAGAAATGATTATACTGAGGAAAAAGTGCCATTCTCAGACTTATAAGGACCGTGGGATTTATAGAGCTATTCGACTTTCTGTTGGTTTTACTGTGTAAAGTTTGAGGCCGTGAGCTTGACTTGGGAAGGGTTATACCCCTCGACTCCTTACTTCTACTGTAAATATAATTCTACAGGGTTTTCACCCTACGTCTAAAATACATATGTCTTAATACTGTTATCTATATTTGTATTTCTTTGTTTATTTACAGTACTGAAATTTTTGAAGTTTGTTTATGTTAAATATATAATACGGCTTTGAGTATAATACTGTCTTAACTCCACAGTCGTCGATTTACTTGTATAAATTGGATTTATAGGGTTAAACCCTAATTTGACAGTAAGAGAATTATGTACTTGATTTTTACTATTAATAATTTCTTTTATAATGTTACTGCTAGGGTTTCTGCTCCTGGTTTATACATTGACTTGTTGGTTATTATTAGATTGTTAAATGTTAACATAGTTTGTACTCTTCAATTAAATAGGGTCTTTATAATTTGTTTTATTTTATCTTAACAATGTTTATTAAGTACTGTCAAGTTAGTTTGTAATACAGAAAGTATATCTAATTCCGATTTATAATTAAAGTAATAATAATGTTACCTTAAGTTAAAAACAGTAATATTCCTATAATGTATAAAAATAAAAGCATATGATTATAAATATAACAAGGCTGTTATCTTTCTTGAGAATACTAATACCTCTATATTAATATCCTTAGTTTATTTTATCAGCTCATAGAAAAATAGTATTCTGTTGTTTGTTTCTGGTGCCTATTTATGTTAATACTATATAAAATATTTTAAGGTTTAGTTTGTCTTATTAATATGATATTTATATATATATATATATAAGAAAACAATTAATATTATCTAAGGATTATCCTTTAAACATACATATAGTAGCATTCACTTTCAATTTATGAAAGATAGATTAATAATTCTAAATATTGTTCTAGCTTAGCTCAAAATAAGAAGCAAGAAAAGAAAGGAATGATTACATTATTCATCGTACATCAAATTTAATCAGTTTATTTTGACAGTAGAATCTGATCAATAGTATCTGATCCTAATTTTAGTTCTGTTATTAAACATATAATACTTAAATTATTTTAACTAGAAGAAAGAAGCTGTAAGGTTGAAACAGTAGATAAATCTATTCTAACCCTACTCCAGTTCAACAATTAAACTCTTCCATTTGTTTTAAATAAATAAAATAATTAAACTACTGAAAGGAAATACTGTACAAAGAATTTTTTTTATCTTAAACCTATACTACTGTCTGTAAAATGTCTCTTCGGATAAAGGAATAAGAAACAATCTTCTATTCTTCAATCTCATCATACCATCTTATTTATAATTTTACCCTTGTGCTGGAGTACGGTCTGGTAAACGTAGATGTGGAAAAACATAGCGGGTCTTTATTTTTCATCAAAGATTCTATTACCGATAAACTAAAGCATTTACATCTCTAAACCAGCTAAATCTTATATCATAACCTACAAACATAACATTTAACCATTCACAATTATTAAACAAAGACAGTTAAGTGACAGAACCTGCTGGAAATTTGGACAACAACAGCAATGGGAGGCCGTTCTTCCCTACCAACTCCTTGAGAGCACTCAAACAGCGACTCCTCAGGACCCCTAATCTTGCTGTGGTTTCCCTAGCTGGAACTAGGTGCAACAGTAATCAAATACCAGTCTTCAACACTCAGTATCAAATCTGAACTTATCAATAAGTTCTCCCAGCTAACAAGCTATAATAAACCAAGTTACTGCAGCAATCCTCCCAGAACAACTTCCTTACTATTTTCCCTTTTTCCCCAAATGAATTTCTTGAATAGCATTCCACCTGAATGTTTCTTCTCTGGAAAATATCTGAGCAGCCTCAGCTCTATTCATTGGGTACTTTTAAAAGATTGCCTAGGTCTTTTTGGGTTAGTTGTCATTTAATGAGCCACCTGCTCTGATCCCACTTTCTTGGGGGATCATGACCCCAAATATAGGGAAGTTTCCACCTGCAACTTAGGAAGTGTTTGAGGATGCTGCCACTTGTCTTTTGCCCTCCACCAGTTTGACCAGTAACCTCTTTTTAACAGCTCTCCCATGCTGTTGTCTCCACAATTTATTTATTAATAATAAAATATTCTGAATTACATTCCACTTATGTTGACTCTGCTGAGTCATCAGTTCCTACTTAGCATTAAATTTAACATAATGTCTCAGGAATATAATTAAAACAATTAACATTATTTTACAAAATTGGGGTATGTGACACACACACCCCCTTAAAATGTAACATCGTCCTCAATGTTACTTATTCTTCATCCTCTGCAACCTCCTGGAACAGATTCAAGTATGCCTCTCGCATCTTACTTTCCAGTTCCCAAGTAGCCTCTTCAGGACTAAGGTGCTTCCATTGCACCTTCACCTATCCAATGGCACGGTTCCGCAGAGTAATTTCCCTCCTCCCGAGGATACAGTCCGGTTCCACCAGAATTTCTCCTTCTGGTTCCACCTGTACAACATTCCAATCAATCACATGAGTGGCATCATGAACATACTTTTTCAGAACAAAAATATGAAAAACATTATGCACTTTGAATTTAGGTGGTAACGCTAGATGATATGAAACTTGACCAATTCTGGATAAAATTTCAACCGGACCACAGTAACATGGTGCTAGTTTTGCACAACTCCCCAATCTTAGAGAGATTTTCTTTGGTTTTACCTTTATAAACACATGTTCACCCACCTGGAACTCTTTGGAAGTTCTTTTTAAATCTTCTTGGCTCTTTTGCCGATCCTGTGCTACCTTCAAATTTTCCTGCACTTGTTTCACAATCTGTTCCATTTCCTTCAATAATTCAGGTCCTAACACCAATCTACCTACTGGATTATTCCAGGAGATAGGAGTGTTTCATTTATGCCCATACAAAATTTCAAATGGAATAAACTTAGCTGATGAGTGGTAGTTATTATTATATGCAAACTCTTCTAGATGCAAGTAGTCCTCCCACTTACCTGGCTGATCCTTAACATACATTCTTAATAGATCTTCCAGCACCTGATTCACTCTTTCAGGCTATCCATCTGTCTGAGGATGGAGAGAGGTGCCGAAATTCAGTGTTGTGTTTAATCCCTTAAACAAGGACCTCCAAAAATTCCTTGTGAATTTAGGATCCTTGTCTGAAATGATAACCTTAGGTACTCCATGTAACCTAAAAATCTGCTTTAAAAATATATCAGCTATATTGGCAGCCTTGTAATTAGTCTTGACAGGAATGAAATGTGCTGCTTTACTTAACTTGTCAACCACCACCATAATTGAATCATTCTGATTCTGATTTCTGGGCAATCCAGTAATAAAATCCAAGCTGATTATCTCCCATTTCCAACTAGGAATAGGCAATGCTTGTAGTAAACCAGCTGGATGTTGGTGTTCGGTTTTCACTTGTTGACAGTCCAAACATCTAGCTATGTATTCAGCTACTTCAGATTTCATATTAGGCCAGAAATATTATTTCCTTAACATGGTTACAGTCTTTTGGTAACCTGGATGTCCTGAGTAAGGTGTTTTATGAACTTCATCCAAAATCAGCAACTTAACCTTAGACACATTAGGTACATACAGTTTGTCTTTAAACAATAAAAATCCATCTTTATTTAGACTATAACCTTTTATTAAGCTTTCAGTAGGTTCTTCTTTAGCTGTAACTTGTAATTTTTGATAAATTTCATCCTGTTTTACCCCTTCTGTAAGCTGTTCATTTAAATCAGAAGCATAAGTGCTGATTGCTGCTGTAAAGTTCAGCTTTGCATTTCTACTCAAAGCATCAGCCACCTTAGTTTCTTTTCCTTTTATGTGTTGGATTTAAAAATCATATTCACTCAAGAAGGCCAACCACCTTGCTTGTCTTGCATTTAAGTTGGGCTGATATAAAAGGTATTTCAGTCCTTTATTATCAGTCATTAAGATAAGTTTTCTTCCTATTAAATGATGTCGCCACATTTTTAAGGCATGTATGACAGTAGCAAGTTCTAAGTCATAAGTTGCATAATTCTTTTCGTGGATCTTTAACTTCCTGGACTCATAGGCAATGACATGCCCTTCTTGAGTCAACACACCGCCTAAACCATCATTACAAGCATTGGTGCATACCACGAAATCCTTATTAGGATCTGCTATTCTTAGAATAGGCGCAGTTGTTAATAAGGTTTTTAATTTCTTAAAAATTTCTTCACACTTTAAGTTCCAATCGAATTTCTTTCCTTTCTTTTGCAAGGAAGTGATTGGATTAGCTATTTTTGAAAAGCTTTCAATGAATCTCCGGTAATAACCGGTAACTCTCATGAATGACCTAACATCTGTTACGTCCTTTGGAACTGGCCAATCTTCGATTGCCTAAATATTTTCAGGATCGACTGAAATCCCTTCCTTAGTCACTACGTGACCTAAGTACTAGATTTCATCCTTAAATAAATCACACTTGCTGAACTTCGCAAAGAGTTGTTGCTCTTACAGCTCTTGTAAAACTATCCGCAGGTGTTCTTTATGTTCTGCCTCATTTTTAGAGTAAATTAAGATGTCATCGATAAACACGACAACAAATTTATCTAAGTATTTATGCATTATATTATTCATTAAGCACATAAAGGCAGCTGGGGCATTCGTAAGCCCAAATGGCATTACGACAAATTCATAATGTCCATACCTTGTTCTGAAGGCTGTCTTGAAGATGTCCTCATCTTTAATTCTTACCTGATGATATCCTGATCTCAGGTCTATCTTTGAGAACACCATAGCTCCACGTAGGTGATCAAATAGATCATCTATGCAGGGCAACGAATATCTATTTTTAATAGTCATCTTATTTAGTTGATGGTAATCTATGCATAGTCGCATAGTTCTGTCTTTCTTTTTGACAAAGATGACCGGTGCTCCCCAAGGGGACACACTAGGTCGAATGTACTTCTTATCTATTAATTCTTTTAACTGTGATTTTATATCATTAAGTTCTAAAATATTCATACGCTACGGAGCTTTCGAGCTAGGTACAACACCTGGCACCAGCTCAATAGTGAAATCCAGTTCCCTCCTAGTAGGTAATCCTGGAATTTCCTCTGGAAAAACTTCAGTAAATTCATTTAAAATAGGAATGTATTCTATTTTTAACTTATCTTTTTCAGACTCACTTGCCTCATCTGTAATGGTTACAGCATAGGCTTTACACCCTTTCCTGACTACTCTTTTAAGTTGTAAAGCAAAAATCTGCCTAATTACAGTTTTCCTAGTAATACCTTTAACCTTTACTGGTTGTTCATTATTATTTACGCACGTAAAGGTTTTATCATAACATTTTAAAACTACCTTATGCTGCTCTAACCAATCCATACCAATCAGTAAATCATACGAGTCAAGTGGTAAAACATTAAGCTTAACTGTAGTTTTAAAATCATCCATCAGTAATGCACATTCTTTCACATAACATGTTACTTTCCTTTTTGCCCCTGTTGATTGCATGGGCAGACCCGGGTTTACTATACTCAATCAACAACACCCCTAACTCACTGGCCCTTTCGGCGACAGACTGCGAAGCGATCTGAAGTCTCACTCGAAGTGAATCTAATGGGTTGGCCAAGACTCAAGTGTCTTGGACCAGGTTCTGCGCATCCTACTTTTCTCTTCTTACTCCTATGATTCACAAGGTCAGCTAACTCTGCGCATCGCACATCCCCTTCTACTCGCAGCACTTTTAGCCTTGCGATTCTTCTCTACGCGTAACTTGCGCGGTTTCTTCTCGTGTCGCACAACTTCCACTTACTCACAGCATCCCCAACCTTATCGCACCTCTGCGCACCGCGGGACACCCAGCTTCTCCTCAATGCTAAGCCCTCAGCTCGCAGTATCGCGCACCGCAGCTCCTCTGCCGGTGCGATATCGCCTCTCTGCGATATCTTACCACTACGACTTTTCACTCTTAGCGTTGACTGTGTCACCGTGCGAAACTCTACTTCCCGAAAGTTATACTGTGAGTAAATGGTCGTTAGAAACAGGCGTAAAAGGGTCTTTAAGCAACTTACTAAAATACTTCAACTTATCTCTATCATCTTGCATAACCATGAGCTGAGAAATACACACATTTACTTACTGCAACTAACATTATATGCATGATAACTAGGAACAATAAGCAAATACAATCACATTCATACAACACATAATACGCAGATGTAACATGGTTCACCCCCAGGATGGGAGTTACGTCCACCAAACTGTGCTTCTATTATATATCTTGAGGGAAGTTAGCACAGTCTGTTGCACTGCATATGCAGCGCGAGATCTCTTCTAGATCTCTGGTCTATTTCTATCTCTATATTTCCTTTATTTTAATAGATCCTTCCCTCTCTGTCCTCTCTGTGGATGGTTACATACAGACTCAAATGAATCACAGACAAGCTAGGTGTCTGGATCGTTACAACACAGTCTATCTGACTGACTCCTGAGTCTACTCAAAAATACTCTACTGGCCGACTAATGACTCATCCTATGAACCAACCAACTGGCTAACTGACTGATTAGCTAACCCTTTACAATACAAAAATGCAAGCTTTTATAGGAGGCCCGAAGGTCTCGCCATTACAACATTGTGGGCCTGTCCCAACAGTAATCCCAAACCCTAAATAGTGATATTTGGTCCTCTCTGTCCTTGAGGTAGCCGCTTCCCGTCACACCACAGCTCTCTGCAGTCTTCCATGCTTCCCGGCACTGACCATGGGTACTATGCACCGCTTCTCTGCTTTCTGTCCTTCGCCTTCAATGCTTGAGCCTCATTGCTCCTTCTTCTTTATGAGGGTCGCTGAGCCCTCCCGTCTTCCGCCGCTGCCTTCAATGCAGTGGTTGAGATTTCTTCTCTCGGCCACTCGGGTACCGTTGCCTTCTTGACTTTTCTATCCCAAAAGTCATGGTTTTCGGCTCTGTTCCCCAGCTGGAAACGTGCTACGGCGTCGTAGCTCTGCCTTGTCTTCTTTCCACCAAAACTTATATCTTTCCGCCAAAACTAGCAGCTTCTTCTGTAGCTGTGGGACCCTGCTCCAACAGTCCCCTAACACTTACTTGTGGCTCGCCCTCGAGCCTCCTGGAACAGGCTTCTCCTGCTGCAACCTTTCCTTCACCTCCTGCGAAGTGCGCTGTAACCTGCCTTGAAGTCCTGTGACTTCATTCTTCATCTCCTCGGCTCGTTCTTTCTGGAGTTTCGGTAACTTAGTTCACTGGGCTCTCTTATCCTTTCTGCCCATAGTCACGGTTTCGCTCTCTTCGCTCTTTCTTCTTTACTGTAATGAGGGTGAAGTCTGCTACCTTCACAACCAACTGTTTCTTTTTCTGCTTAGTAAAGTCATCAGGTGCTACTCCTGTGGTGAGGAATTGAATAATGTCGGCATAGTACTCATCTGCAATCTGTATGGAAAACAACGGCGCATCTGGCAGATTGTCTTCTAGGTTACTGGGCTCTTCTCCTGGGTCTAACCGCGACAGATGATCCAGTCCTGCATTCAGTCTTCCTGGTTTCACAATGATTTCAAAATCATACTCCTGGAAGAGGAGTAACCATCTGCAGATTCTCCCCCCTAACACTGGTTTATTGACTAGGTACTTCAATGCGGAATGATCGGTAAACATTTTAAATGAGGCGCCCAATAGATAGTGCCTGAACTTCTGTAGCGCATATACCATAGCTAAGCCCTCCCTTTCTGTTGTGGTGTAGTTATTTTCCGCTGTGGATAGCTTTCTGCTGGAGTAAGCGATAGGATGGTCAAGATCTCCTTCTCTTGGCTGGGTCAAGACGACTCCTAATGCGATGTCGGATGCATCCACATGTACATGGAAAGGCTTAGTCCAGTCGGGAAATACTAGGATGGGTGCTGTAACCATCTTCTCCTTAAGTATGTATAGACTCTGCTGGCATTCTTCATTCCATAGGAATTTGACATCCTTCTTGGGCAATTTCTCCATTGGCGCTGTAATCTTTGCGTAGCCCTTGATGAAATTTCTGTAGTTCCCGGTATGACCAAGTATTGTCCTCAGTTGCTTGACTGAGTTGGGTGCTGGAAGGTTTACAATGATAGCGATCTTGGCGGGATCTACCATCAAGCCTTGTCTGCAAACAATGTGACCCAAAAAGATACCAAATGGTGCACAGAATATACATTTTTTCAAGTTTAGAGAAATCTGGTACTG
>LPNX011051486.1:0-13222 GCA_001517045.1 Pseudotsuga menziesii
AGAATTTCAATTGCCATTCCAGTAATTTCAATGAAGCCAAGAATAAATGATTCCCACTGTCATGTCAGTATTTTCAATGCAGCCAAGTATAAACAAAAACTTTCCAAAATTTCCTTTTACCATATGCTGCACTCAAATAAACCATCCCAAAATTTCCAAATTACTAACACTCAATTGCCTAGCCTAATCGAAAGATTAATATTTGAAAAATATTTTGAAAATTCCTATTTCCTTTAAATACGGTTTTAAGAAATATATGGTGCTTCTCAACCTCCATGACCAAAGAAGCATTGTTATATTTGATTAAATAATTACAGCAATTGTACTAGATGGTGGATCAAAAGTCGACGAGTGTAAGAATGTGCGCCTTGCGATTTAACATATCAAGATCTGGAAATTGTGGAATATATTAAAAAATGTTTATATAAAATAATAATATTAATTTAAGGTTGGAAGAGTTTTGGTAGGTTTGTGTTTATCCTATTTATGGAGTAGGCAAGTGAAAAAATTAATTGTAGTTAAATGATGATTATGTTTTATAGGACTTTAAGAAGGATAATACCCGGTTTAACATCTTAACTTGCTAAAACCAGCCTAGATCCAAATCCTAGGCTCTATCAAGCGTCGAGAGGGATAAAATCTCCCAAGGTGCAAACCTCTTTTCGGGTATTGCACTGAAGGAGGTTTGCACCTTGGGAGATTTGATCCCTCTCGGCGCTTGATAGAGCCTAGGATTTGGATCTATGCTGGTTTTTAAACATAAAGGAGTTTACCTATTATCTTTTCAACTTGTTACGTGTTATCATTTTTTAAATGAAGGATAAAGTGTTATTATATTAAAATGGTTATTCTCTTGTCCCTATTTCAAGGGAATATCAAATTTTCAACTTGTTACGTGTAATCATTTTTCATTTTTTCAACTTGTTACGTGTTGTCATTTTTTAAGTCAGCATAGATCGAAATCCTAGGTTCTATTAAGCATCAAGAGGGATCAAATCTCTCAAGGTGCAAACCTCTTATTAAGTATTGCACTCAAAGAGCTATTGATTTGATTCAAACCAAAAGACATCTTTTTATTTAAGGTCGACATATAATATTTTATTATTAATGATTTACATAATATTTTTATTATTAATATTTAATATTATTTATGGCCAATATATAATATTTTTATTATTTTTTATTTTGTTAGGAACAAATATTACAATATCTCTCTATATGTGATTTTAAACCTATGTGCAAGGTTCTCTCAAAACCATGGGTTGTTTAGGAGGCCTTGCACATGGTTTTAAAACCATTTGCAAGGGGTTTCTAAACCATGTACAATAAAACCAGGCCAACATTTATTTTGACGGATAATTAAAATTTTATTTTTTATTATTTTGTTAGTCATACTGTACTGTAAGCCCTCTCAACCCAATGCAACAAGCCAAAGCACATTCACCTCACCTTTAGAATTTCAAACATTTTAAGATATGAAGTTGGTATTAACTACTCACTATAACATGTGGGATATTTGTCCCATACAAGCCAAAGCATATTCATGAAAATCCACGGGTAATGAAAGTCCAAAGGGCTATATAAGGAGATTCTAATACTCTAGAATGCTGCATGTGGAATATTCCACACACAGTAAAAATGAAAGTACTAATTGTCAGTGTCTTTATATGATTGGATCAACAGAGATTTGAATTCAGATATCAACGCAGCAAGCTTAAACGTTGATTCCCACAAATTGTGCAAAATGTCGATGAAGACCAACGCCATCAAACATCCAAATGCCATGCCAAAGTCTTGAAACACATCCAAGTGGAAAAGCAATTTAGTGCTTGAGCATTTGAATATCAAGATAGATCTTCAATGTGCCAGACAGCGTCCAAGTGACCGCTATATTCATCCAACCTGATCACGCCAACTGCGAGTTTCAGCTAAGTCTCCGGCAAGTGATAAAGTATGAGCCAAGTTTGCCATCAAATTCATAGTCACCGTCAACTGTGCAGGGACTTATTGAGGAGCTAAGAGGAATTTTGGACCTGTTAAAGGACGGGAGGATATCAAAGCTGTGGCTTCATATCTGCTAGAAATGAAGATTTCATAGGAATCATGATTGTAGTTGCTTTAGACAAAGTTGAGCCTGATGGTGTCTTCTCTATAAAGTTTTTTTCAGTTTTTGAAAACATTAGCGTATATAAAGACCAATTAAATCCTCTACAGAGTTTTGTGGAATGTTCACTGGTGAGCCATGTTATGGGTTGCCAATGGTGACTATGCTGCTATCACTAGCAATGGAATTAACGATGAGAAGATGGGCGTGGTATCCACATCATCACAGCGCTCAAGCTCGCCAAGGGAAAAAGGTGCTCAGGAAGTCGGGTATCTTGTTCGTACATTAAATGCTGAAGAATTTGAGTAAGATGAATAGCATTGTTGATTGGAGAAAGAGGACCGATGACCGAGCTCGTGAGAAAGAAGAGGGAGATGACTCCAAAGAGGACAGTGATGGCGAACCTGATTCTTTAAAGAATCTCAGACTACATAATTGTAGAGCCAGGGCATCTAGTGAACAGAGATTAGCATTATCTCCAGATTTTGAAAAGAAGGATTAGCTGGCAGTTGAACAGATCATTTCCAGATTTGAAGGCAAGGCATAAAATTAGCATTCGAAGCCTGTTCGACACCAAATAAAGCATCTTGAATATTTTGCTAGTTGTTGGTGCATTATCAGCTACCTGTCATCATCAATATCACACTTTGGAGCAGTGAAAGTATACCCTGTATATCAGGATCTAAAATTCATCAAGATCTTATCAGATCCTAAAATTATGTAACTAATTTTTATACACGGTCCATTTACAGGATCTAACATTCATCAAGATCTTATCAGATCCTAAAATTCTGTAACTAATTTTTATACACAGTCTTAGGAAGTTCTCGATCCATTAGTTTTGGATCTAGAAAAAACTTGATTGAATTTGCTTGTAAGTCTGAGGGCATTTTGTAACATCCCCAACCCTCCGACCCTCCAACTGGCAAAGATGACGCTATTGTAATACTATTTACCCGGGCAACTAGCCCCATAAACGTAAACATAAAATTACATTGAAGCAAAAGATGCAATTATGTATTGTCTAACATCATTAATCAACATTATAGCGGAAACAAACATACATTCAACATAATGAGCATGTTCATCATAATTCATATAAACAATACAGTTGCATGGGTGATTACACGAGAATAATTATTTTCGAATGAAGCTTCCCGCAACCAGCTATGCTGCTGCAACGTTCCACCCAACCATAGGCTAGTGTGCTCATCAATCTCTCAGCGTCATTGCCACCCCCGAGCTGGGCATGATTCCCTAAGGAAAATGAAACTAAGCAGGCTCACACATAGCCAAAGATATGTCAAAACTCAGTCAAGCCAAAGCTATGTTTGGGTTTATCAGACTGCGGATGGAAAGGCTTGTTTGCTAAGCTAGTGAGCTCAACCATAGAGCTATGGAGTCATGGACACCTACGTAAAATTTGACTTGGCTTTCCCGACACGTACACACCCAACACAAGGAATCATCCCCTTCTCTGTTGTATAGTCCCTTAGGCTATGCATTCCCTTCCAATGCTATTTAGGATGTGCAGTAAGGAATAATCAGCCCTCAAGATCTCTCAGTGAGGCTCCTCATGTACTAGGTTTATCAAGCAACTTACCTCTTCCACTCCTAACTAGATTCAGACCAAATCAATGGGCATAACAACTCAGACCAAGGAAAAGGTGCACATACAACAAAATACCAATTGTTGGTCTTTAGAAAAACGTTGGGAAACCCAAAAACGGATTTACACATGGAGAAAAAACACCAAGGAGAGAAATACGATTTCAACAATCGTTTGATGCCACCATAGAGCCAAAATCGACCTCTGCAAAAACCCAAATCATAATTCTGATTTCTGAAGGCGACTATGGCAATGCGGGAGCCAAAACTACTGCTATAAACCCCAAAAACATGAATCTAGCTTCTTGGCCACTCAACAAGGTAAAAGCGGTTTCCAACCATTGAAGAATCCATGAAAAATGTAGGAAAAACGTAAATCTTCTTTGCCCACTTACTGAATAATACCAAAACGAATTTCTTGGCATGCAAAAATGAGGAAAATGACTCCAAACGTGAAGGATGAACACACACGAAGCTTTAGTTGCATGAAGGAAGCCCACATGAAGGAGAATGGTGAGGAAAAATGGAAAACGTGGGTGTATGACCAAAGGGGCATGCATTTTGCGTGTTTTCTTGCTCCAAAAGTCAAAAATGTTTTTCCCAAAAAGTGAGTTTTCTCCCAATTCGAATTTCTTGCCCATACTCTTCCCATCCCCATGCAATAACTACTTCAACCAATTTTTGGCAGAATTAAATGATTGGGTGAATGAGACAAGAAAGGTAGTTGACTATTTCATGAGTTCTCCCTTTGACATTTGGATTTTCCCCATTGGCCCCAAAGGTTAAATATTTCCCGCTCCTTATCCTTAGGAAATCATGCCCCCATCACTTTTAATGTTGCATAGACATAGCTGGTTGTGGGTATTTTAATTAAAATGCATATTTACATGATGCCAAAAATTATAATGTGCCGGATAGCATGATATACCATCAACAACGATTTTAATCGACGGAACACAAAACTTTAAATCGATGTTGAGGTTTTTGCCTTTAGCTCCACACCATGATTAATTACAATATATACATCATATACATTTTTAATGCAAACGGGATCAAAACCAGGGTGTTACATTCCCCTCGCCCTTCAACAACACTGTCCTCAGTGCTTTACAAAATTGAACAAAATGCTACACTGGTACCGCCTCAGTGCTCCGCAGAATTGAACAAAAACGGATGTGCCAATCACATGGCATCCTCCAACTCCCATGTAGCCTCTTTAGGACCGTAGTGCTCCCATTGCACCTTTACTTGCCCTATGGTTCGGTTCTGGAGCATTGTGACCTTTTTGTCGAGGATGTGCATTGGCTCGATTTGGAACTCTCCCTCGGGTTCCACCTGTATCACATCCCAGTTTATCACATGGTTAGGATCATGTACATATTTCTTAAGCAAAGAAACATGAAAAATATTATGAGCTCTAGTGCTAGCAGGCAATGCAAGTATATATACAACTGACCATATTCTTTCAAGCACTTCAAACAACCCTATCTAGGTGACAGCTTGGCACAACTTCCAAGCTTCAAGGAACTCTTCTTTTCCATCACTACGAGGTAAACATGATCCCCAACACTGAACTCTCTGTTCACCCTATGCTTATCTGCATAGCTTTTCTGTCTGTCCTGGGATGCCTTCAAGTTCTGCCTGATCTTTACAACTTTTTGCTCCCTCTCCTTGAGCAATTCTGGACTAAGCACAACTTTATTCACTGGATTATCCCAAGTCACTGGTGTCCTACACCTTCTGCCATACAAAGCTTCATATGGGCTCATTCCCAAGGATGCTTGTTGTCCATTGTTATAAGCAAACTCTACCAAGTGTAAATAATCTTCCCACTTGGTTGGTTTGTCCATCACATACATACGAAGCATGTCTTCAAGCACTTGACTAACTCTCTTTGTTTGCCCATTAGTCTGAGGATGGTAGGCAGTGTTGAAGTTCAACTTTGTACCCAAATCTGCAAACAACCTCTTCCAAAAATTGGAAGTGAACTTGACATCTCTGTTAGAGACTTTTGCTTTAGGCAATCCATGCAATTTGAAAATCTCCTTCATGAAGATCTTTGCAATGTCATCAGTTTTATACATAGACTTAACCGATATGAAATGTCCCTCCTTCGTCAACTTGTCCACCACAACCATGATGGAATCATGTTGTCTCCAAGTCATTGGCAATCCTGTAATAAAATCCATGGAAATAACTTCCCATTTCCATTCTGGAACTGAAAAAGGCTGCAACAAACCTGTTGCGTGTTGATGCTCAACCTTTACCTGCTGACATTACATGTACCTTGAAATATAGTCAGCCACGTCTTTTTTCATTCCTGGCCAAAAGTACTGCTTTTTGGCTGTAGCAATTGTCTTCTGATATCCTAGGTGACCAGAATATGGAGCTTGATGGATTTCATCCATAACAACTCTTCTCAAATATGCTACATTTGGAATATAAATTCTGCCTTTATAAGTAAGAAGTCCATCTTCTTCTACCTAATATTCCTCATACCTCTCCTCAATACTTTGCTGCTGCAATTTGTTTTTTACTTGCTCATACAATTCATCTCCAGCAGTATGATTAACAATTTGCTGTCTCAAATATGATTGACAAATACTGAGAGATGCCACATGCATTTCCCGCACCTTCCTACTGAGCGCATCTGCTACCTCATTCTCTTTTCCTTTTATGTGCTTGATTTCGAAATCAAACTCACATAAAAACTCCAACCATCTAGCTTGCTTAGCATTTAGAGTAGGATGATCAAACAAATACTTCAGACCACAATGGTCCGTTCTTAGCTCAAATCTTCTTCTCATCAAGTAATGCCTCCACATATTGAGAGCATGTACTATGGATACAAGTTCTAGATCATGAGTGGCATAGTTCTTTTCATGCTCCTTCAACTTTATTGACTCGTAACATATCACGTGGTTGTCTTGCGTAAGGACTCCTCCAAGCGCTTATCCGCATGCATTGATACACACCACAAAATCTTTCTCTAGGTCTGCAACTTTCAATACTAGTGCATTGATGAGAAGATTCTTCAACTGCTGAAATCTTTCTTCACACCTCGATGTCCATTCAAAATTTATCCCCTTTTTTTGCAAAGAAGTGATGGCATGTGCAACTTTGGAGAATCCTTCAATGAATCTCTTGTAGTATCCTACAAGTCTCATAAAATACCATACATCTGTCACATTTCTTGGAGTATGCCAATTCATAATGGCTTCAATCTTTTTAGGGTCCACAAATATACCCTCTTTTGAGATAATGTGACCCAAATATTGAATTCTATCTCTATAAAAGTCATGCTTGCTCAACTTTGCATACAGTTGATGCTCCCTGAGCAATTGCAATGTCAATCTCAAATACTCTTTCTCGTTCTTAGAATAAATTAGAATGTCATTAAGGAAAACAAGAACAAACTTGTCCAAATACTTGCTGAAGACACTGTTCATAAGGCACATAAATGTAGCTGGTGCATTTGTGAGACCAAATAGTACCACTACAAACTCATAATGTCCATACCTTGTTCTGAAGACTGTCTTATGAATGTCTTCATCCTTTATTCTCACCTGATGGTAACTAGACCTCAATTCAATCTTGGAAAATACCTTTGTTCCTCTCATTTGATCAAAGAGGTCATCAATCCTAGGAAAATGATATTTATTTTTCATAGTGACTTTGTTCAGATGTATGTAATCAATACACAACCTAAGTGTATCATCTTTCTTCTATACAAACAGAACTGGTACTCCCCAAGGAGACACACTTCGTCGGATTGACTTCTTTTCCAACAACTTTTGCAGTTGCATTTTCAACTCTAACATTTCTGGTGTACTCATCCTGTAGGGTGTCTTAGATACTTGTGCTGCATCTAGCACAAGTTCAATTGTGAAATCAATGTCCCTCTTCGGAGGAAGCCTTGGAATCTCATCAGGAAACACATCCCTGAATTCCTGCAACACATGAAAGTCCTTCAACCTAGGAGTTTCATTCTCTGTTGCCTCTAAAATATGAGTTGCATACAACTAACAACCTTTCCTACATAATTTCTTCAATTGCAATGCTGAAATATGCCTTACAGAAATCACCTTTTGGATGCCTTTCACAATCCTTGAGTTGCCTTCTTCATCCAGGCACTCAACAGCCTTATTATAACATCCAAGCTTTACTCTGTGAGCTTCTAACCAATCCATTCCAATGAGAACATCACAGAAACCAAGTGATAGAACATTAAGATCTACACAAGTGACCAATCCATTCATGACCCAATGGGCATTTCTCTACCACTTCACTAACCTTTCTCTTAGTTTCAGTGGCTAGCTGAACTAACTAAGATTTGCTATGCTTTACTTTCTTAAAGGCACAAATCTTCACTACTCTAGGGGTAATGTAACTGTGAGTAGAACCAGGGTCAATCAAAATAGAAACAAATTGCTCAACAATCTTACCTGCAACTTCAACCACAATTGACTGGTGATCTGCCTAGCGGTCCTCCGGTGCTGCATAAATTCTAGGGACGACCCTTGCTACTTGACCCACTGTTTCTGCTTCTCGAATGTTGTAAGATGGCCTTGCACTCTCATTATCGAGTGGACAATTCCTGCGCATGTGGAGTTTTCCACATTTCCAACATAAGAGAGGTTCTCTGTTCTACTGTGGATCTCTTGGTTTCTCTCCCATTGCTCTGGCTGGCTGTTTCTTAGCTTGTGATGGTTGCTTCGGATGATTCTTGAAGTTAGAAGGTTTGAAACCTTTATTCCTTTGGTCAGACATCTCATTCCTTTTGTCCTTCCATGTCTGATGATAATCAGGTTTTCCTTTGCTTTGCTCATAGCAATACTTAGCTTTCCTTATTGCTTCTTCCAGAGTTCTAGGTTCGTAAAACTCCATTCTGTCTTTGTAAGACTGAGGCAATCCACTCAGGAAACGATGGATTTTCACTTTTTTATCCTTGATGTACCTAACATACCTCAATAGTGTTGACACTGAGAGGGGGGGTGAATCAGTGTGAAGCCAAATTTTAAACCTTTTTTAGCTTATCACGGTTAGCTACCAATTCATCAATCCATTACTCTACCATAATCATTTCATAAACATCATTCACATAGCATAAGCATTTCATTCATAAAGCTCCATAACACACAAGAACACAACACAATATAATTTTGTAATCTTTTTGTATTATTTTTGGTCCGGCTACAACCGTTAGGCAAAATCAGCACCTATTGATACATAGAGCACCTACTCTGGATCCAGGACCCTGCCTGGTTTTCTTAGACCCTGCTAAGAATGGTTTGAGGTATCCTAACCTCAAATGCAAGTCAAGCTTGCATTTACTTTAAAGCTCACTGTTACATTACTTCATCACTTGTCTCTTCAATCTGCTGCTGGTCAATACTGCTGCTGCAACCCACCTGTTCTTCAATATTGCCAAGTTATCAAGGACTGCTCATCTCTGCTATTGCTGGTCAGCTGCCCATCAATTTCTTGTTCATTTGCTCACTGCTGCTCATTTAACCTCTGCTGCTCATCTTCTTCACTGCCTCATCAATTCTCTTGTTCATCTGCTCATCATCACTACTGCTGGTCATAGTCTTAATCTCTGCTGAAATATCTGTGCACATCAATCATCAATCACAACTCCTCAATATACTGCTGAGTTATCAAGTCAATAGCATACTCATCATTGCAGCTGTCAATATTGATTCATCAGGCCTGTGTATAACACTTCTGGAGGTCATGCTGAGGTATTTGCTCCTTTCATGTAGAATTCTTCATTTCCTGGTGTCCCTCTATGATATAGGCTAAGCTAATATCCCCCTTTGATTGTGCTTGGTTTTGTGGTCTTCTTGTCACTTCAAGCATGTCCAAAACATTTACCTCTTAGTACATTACATCAATGGATCAATTCCTCTGTCTACTGAAATACTCTGTCTAAATCTGATTGCAGGTATTTCTCCTGTTTTGTTCTTAAGTTCTATTTATAGATTCTGCACTTGTTTCACGACTCACACCTGGGTTTTCTTAATTTCTGCGTGGAGAAGATCTTTAGACAACACCCAATAAACTGCTTATGTGGTGGTTTTAACCACAGCTCTGGCTCAATCATTGGTCATTTGAATGCATCCTTCTTTGTTCCCTTCCAGTCTTTGATCTAGCTCCCCCTTTTTCAAAAATTGTACCATTAGACCAGTACAACAATCTATCTCTTGCTGTTTGCTGTCACATATTAGAGATCATTATTCATGCTACTTATGGAACCACTACACCTGCTGCAGTAAGTTATCAGTAAACCAAGTGTTGAGTTAGCTAGCTTATTGTTCAGAGATATAGGGAATATGCTGCTACAGGAATATCAGTACGAATATGGTCACAATCTGCTGCATAATATTCACTAGAAAAATTCCATTCTAAAACTCAGATCTGAATCAGTTATGAATTCTCTTCACATCCATCAATCTACGTGTCTGAGTAAACCCTGTTTATTGCTAGTGCTGCACCAAATTCAGACTGCTTCCAAACACTGTTTAATCATAATGTCGCTAGTTCACTTCATCTTAATCATTGCATCATAAGATAAATGTCATTACTTCTCTACTGTTCACACTCTTAGCAAAACATTTTCAACAGATATTGGATAAGTCTCTTTTCCTATTATAACATTTCCTGTGAAAGAATACAAGGAATCGTTGGGATGCTCACATTGAATTTTACCTGTAAACTTTGAAGCTTCATTAGCATTACCATACTTCCAAGTTTGCTGTGCAGTCTATAGAGATAAAACTGTCTTCATCTTAATCATTGCATTTACTGTTCACACCTGAAATTACTTGTAACAATCATTCCAACAAAGATGATATTCACAGGAATCTATACTCGTACATGGTTCTGTTGAAATTATTCCAAAGAAGGAGAGGGCATATACAACTGCCACACACACAAAGATCTGGTAAAACATTAGTAATATCCTTTAGATCTCTTCATAAATATCTGCTGTAGGTATGCCACATCATCTTTCTTTCACTGCTTCAGTTCATGACTGTTGTTGAAAATTCGGATGCCTCAGTCCACACAAAACTCAGACTGTAACAACCTTGAAAAGAGGGTTGTTCTGCTGCTGCTGCAAGTTAACCTCACAAACTTCAGTCAATTAAAACTCAACTTCAGACTGTCTACTAAGAAAAATCGGGTCAATTGCTGCTGTTAGACTAATGAGAGAGAGTCTAATATGCCATCAAAAGTCAGCCAAGAAGGTCACCGAAACTTGGATCCTTTTCGAACAAAAAAAAACGGGTCTGTTCCTTTCTTCTGCTGCTAGAAATTTGCATCTCACTTAAGCTGGGACTAATAAAAGATGATCCCTCTCTGCTGCCACAAATTGCTCCTTTCTAATCTGCAGCTGCCTCAGAGAATACTCCACCCGAAATTTCCTTACTGTTGCCACGAGATTCAGTAAAAAATCGTAGAGCTATTTCCCCGAAATTTTCACACATGCAAAATGAAATGAGTGACTCGTTATTTATAGAGGTTTTCCCACAAATTAAAGAGCCGACCTGCCATATAAAAAATATTTTTAATTAGCCGACTTCTATTTTTTATTGGGCCGACTTCTTATATCTTCATTTGGCCGACACCTTAATTTAAACTGAAGCCGACTTGTAGATTTTTATTTGCAGCCGACCTTGGAGCCAAATAGAAACATCAACAGTCCTTATCTGCGCAAATCTCTGTCTCTTACTAGATCGCAATTCCCTGTCCACTGGCATCTTTTCCAATTGTTGGAATATATTAGTTGCTTATTGTGCAAATTTCAGAAGGCTATCTTTGACCACAATGTGTAGTTGCCACAAACATGTTCAGGCATACAATACAGATCATTACTAGAAGGATATCTACCCTTTTGGTATATCCCTGACTAACCTATGATGTTTATTTTAACACATGAATGCACAACTTCTTGAAACCACAGAAATACTTTAAACTTATTATACCACAATCAAATAGTGCAGCTAACCCACTTTGATATTGAATCAATCTTTAATAAAAGTTATCATGGTTGCTCTCTAGTTGTAGCATGTAGTCTCACATATCCTCCTCTACTTTCTCCTCTCTATTCTCAATGCAAGACCATGTTGGCATCAATGACAATTTCACCAACAATCTCCCCCTTTGTCATTGATGACAACAACTCATGCTCCCCCTATGAGCATGCTCCCCTTTTGTCTTCATCTCTCCCCCTTTGGCATCAATGGCAAAGGGTGTCCACATACTTGTCTCTGAAATCTCTGATTACTGCTAACTGCTCCCCCTGTCAATATGCACGATCCTAGGACCTATCTCTATGCCTGGAGTAACCATCCTTTCTCCTTTGAGTTCATTCTCCAGCCTCATGAACTCAAGGAGTGCTGAGGTCTTTAAGAGACCTTACACTTGGCTTGCCATATGGCAGCCATCCTCCCTGCTCTGATCAGCTTCTCCTATCTGCAACTGCTCGGTCTTCCTCATCCATACCTGCTTCTTGACATCTGTCATTTGAGCATCTGTTCCTTTATTTGTACCGGCTTTCCTTGATGAGTTGTCTAGATTACTTCTCAAGGGTTGTTTCCGTGTACTCCAACAATCTTGAGCTTTGTGCCCAAGGCCACTGCAGCTATAACACCTCATTGTATGACAATGTGCAGCAATGTGGCTGACATTGTTGCATGACCAACATCTGACTGAGCTGTTTGAACTTCCAACACTTCTTTGATCCGCTTCATTTCTCCATGCCTGAGCATATCCCTGACTGTAGGCATTTGTCTTCTGATCTTCAAATCTTCTTGCTGATATGTATGAAGTACTCCTTCTTGGTTGACTTCTTTGACTGGCACATTCATGGGCTTTGTGTCCAAACCCACTGCAGGTGTAGCACTTCAATGTGTGACATGTGGCAACAACATGTCCGACTTGATTGCATGTCCAACATCTAACTGAGTCATTGGGGCTTCCAGCCCTTCTTCTTCCATGGAACCTACAATCCATAGAACACATATTTCATTAAATTTGTAATTATTTAGTGGATCTAGAATTTAGAACTTCCGCTAGATTGAGTTCTTTCAAAATGAGGAAAGTCATAGACTTTGAATCCTTACATAATGTATAGTAATATTATTTATAGTTTGTATTTAATGTTAAGTTGATTAAATTATTTTATGACATAATACCAACATTGTATTTGTTACTACAATAATTAGAAATATTGTCGTAGTAATTATTTGTCTTTGTTGAGTATGTTGTTTTATTTTTGGAAGTTCACGCTACTTATAATCAAAACAGGAAAATATTTTATGACTTTAAAGTCTAAGTTTTATCCTTGTAATGATTAAAATAAATTATGAATTAAAATAGCAACATAATTTATTATTGTTGTTGTTGGTAGTGGTAGTGGGAGTGTATTAAAAACTAAGTTGATGAATGTTTACTTTATGAATTATAGATTAACGTGAGAAATTTCTTACCTATAAATTTATTTAA
>LPNX011051543.1:0-35510 GCA_001517045.1 Pseudotsuga menziesii
TGCCGGTACACATTTTAAACATGAAAATTATAAAAATATAAATTTACTAAATTTGAAAACAAAACTATAAAAACATACATTTACTAAATTTTAAAACAAAATTTTAAAAATATACATTTATCAAATTTTATAAATTTATAAAAAAAAAATTTAAATTCCAATTGAAAAATGTTACCTCTTTGCTCCGACATTGTGATGAGGATGGGTTGCTTTGGGGCGATGGTCGCTGTCCCTCGGTCGAGCGCTGTCCCTCAGTCGAGCTCTGTCCCTCGGTCGAGTGATTGAAAATGACAATTGGGGCCCCCGCGGCCCCTTTTTATAATTTTTTTTGAAAAACGTACCTCGGTCGAGGTATATACCTCGACCGAGGTTCATACCTCGACCGAGGTTTATACCTCGGTCGAGGTATTTATTAACCCTCGGTCGAGGTTATAATACCTCGACCGAGGGTTAATAAATACCTCGATCGAGGGCTTAAAAAAACCTCGGCCGAGGGCTTTAGAAAACCTCGGTCGAGGTATTAATACCTCGGTCGAGGGCTTAACAAGCCGTCGACCGAGGTATGTTTTTTGGTTTTTGGCAAAATGCGCTTGCCAAAAAGTGTTACCCAGGTCCGTGGATTCACCCTAAGAGGATACCCCTGAACCTGAAACAGTTGCATGAGTACCAAAGGATGACATAGGCATATAAGAAGGATACTCATGCAAAAGGGTCCTATCCACGGAAGAACAATGGTAAAAACAGGGAACTAATGGCTTAGAATACCATAGTCCGTGGAAAAATGTTGAATACTAAGGTTAATGTGGATTGAATAAAGATGCCAAAATGTATTGGAAATTACAAAACCACCCTATTAAAGCAACAACTATTTGTAATAGTGAAAAACCTGTTCCATGGCATAAATAAATATGGTATTAGTTGATTGAAATTTCAAACTATAGAAAAAGACCCACTTAAAGAAATATAATTACTATAAATAGTTGAAAATCAAAACAAATCTCACCATTTGAACTTTTGAGCCATAAAAAGCAAGTTTTACCTTCTACCTTTGTTCGATCATTGTGGACAATTGAACTGACGAAATCGAAATCCGCAAGTTACAGGTAAGCCTACACCCCGAGCTCTTCATTTTGATCCAAGCAATTGTTAAGTTTGAGTCTGAATTCCATATTTAAAACCATCCTGAACTGTAGCACGGCACATACGCGGGTTGCCAATATGAAAACTCGCATACACGCTTTTTGTACACAAGTTGCCTAACTAGACAGTCGCGTGTACTACGTGGAGGATAAAAGCATAAAAATAGTCAAAATTTAATGAATTTTTATATGGAAATACTGATTCAAATGACTTGTTTTTGCTAGGTAAAAAATGGTTCTGGAATGGAGGGAAAGGGAGCACGAAATAATGGACCAAGCAACGCTCCAAAGTGCGCCCACTATACAGGCATTGCGAACCAGTAGGCTACTGAAATTCTTTTGCACATCACCCATGCGGGCCAATGTCTACATACTTGAGTTCATGGTAAATTATTGGGATCATGACTTGGGGATGTTCAACCTACAGGGTGAAACCTTGGAGATTACCACTGAAGACCTATATTTCATAACTGGTCTGTCATGACGAGGAGCACCAGTGAACTTAGAGGGCACTGGCAGGGGCGGTGACCCCTTAAGTGTCCAAAACTATATAGATGGGTTTTGCACACCGGGTACTCAAAAGAGAGGGAGATGCATCCTTGTTGTTAATATCTGAGACTTTACTTTATAGGTACTTGCTAGCACCATCGTGAGGATATCAGGATCCTCATCTTTACATTTGGCTACAAGGAACCAAATGAGGCTGACAGTATATTGTTTTCGAGGTGCTCTCTATGATTGGTGTTTAGGAGTTGTCCCCATCATGAGGAGACAACTATCTGACTGCAAGAGAGGAAGACGCAAGAACTTTGGCTATGCGAGCATATTAGTGGCCTTCTTCAAGAGAGAGTACCAGCATTGAGCCCTGCCATACCTCTACCGATCAGATCTCCACGTCAGCCGAGGCTGAGCAGATGGGGAGACATCTTCCTCCGTCAAGGAGGAGGAGACACAGTACACATCGTATATGATGATGATTTCTATACCTGGTGGGAACGATAGCTACCGGCACTGGAGCAGTTTCCATATGCCGGGATGGACTTTCGAGGTGACCCCGACCTTGTCCTCCCTCCAGGAGGAGCATGGGGAGATCTAGGTACGTAATTTTTTAATTTTTATCATTTTCAAATTTTTATCAATTTTAAAATGATAGAGATATACATATGTACAAGTCTTAATCCTATAAATGTGTCAAAATGTAGATATTGGACCGGTCCACCCTGAAGGGAACCCTCGCATGTTTGTTCGTCCTGTCATAGGCGAGGATCCAGGATTGATCAGGGTTCTAGAGGGGAAGCTGGCCAAGCTGACCCAACAAGTACCTACCTTGCGGATAGAGCATATCCCGATAGCCATGCAGAAGTTTGTAGTTGGAGTTCCACTAGTTTGGCTACATATTTTTAGACGAGTGGTTAGAGGAGTGCTCGTATATATAGAGGCGGTGGAGGCTACCGAATCCGAGGAGTCTGAGGAAGCCAGAGTGTAGAGGGACCATGGGGACCAAGGTGATCCTAGTGACCAAGGAGGTCCTGCTTAGATCTAGGACATTTTGATGGACTATGATCCACATTTTTGTACATTTTGTATATGACGGGATCTGAGGATCAGACTTGACCTATCTATGGACAGATATTGTACATATATATATATATATATATATATTGGTGTTTGTTGTCAGTTTATTTACAAAAGTTTTTCATATGTTTGCTATATATCTTTATAAAATGTGTGTGAGATGCCAATCTAAAATGTAATTAGCATATGCATTAGTCAATGAATTCTGATTTCGTGGAATATTATTGAAAGTAATAACCTCAAAATGTCTTTCCAATAAACGAATTTGCATGAACTGACGTAATAAAGTAGGATTTCGTACCTGATAAGATCGATTGAGCTAGGAAACCACCAACTGAGAGTCCAAACAGACCTTAAGCTGGGTGATGCCACATGACAAAGAATCCCATAGGAGCTCAATTACAGCCCTATACTCAGCAACATTATTAGAGGCAGGACCTAGACAAGCGCCTCCCGTGGCAACAAGCTGTCCTGAGGGAGAATAAATAACCCATGCTGCCGAAGCTAGGTTACAAGTGTGACAGATGGTGCCATCAGTGAACCCTATATACCATTCAAAAGACATCTGCAACAACCAGCAGATAATATAAAAAACAAAACTGACAACCTAATGTACATAAAAAATACATACAAGAAAAATACAAGAAAAAGTGCTAAGCCTAAGCATAGTACTTTTTCAAGTAGAGCCCATTTCTAGGCTCAGGCAGCTTATTCCCATCAAAATCAACTAACTCATATGTGCCCTTACTCAATACTTTCGACACGACATAAGGTCCTAACCACATAGCCTTGAATTTTCCTGCCCCCAGAGGCTCTTTATCTTGGTCCGAAAGCAAGACAAGTTCCCCTTTAGAGAAAACCCTAGGTTTGACCGATTTATCATACAGAGTTTTAACCCTATTTTTATGAGCTTGATTAGCCATCAGTGCATCTCTACGCTGTTCATCAAGGTGTTCTAAATGTACCAGACGTTCTTCAAGCTCAGTTGTATCAGGTAACACATGAATGGATATCTTTAGAGATGGGATTTCACACTCAATCGGAGTAACTGCTTCCACTCCATGGATGAGTTGGAAAGGGGAGAAACCCATAACAGTCTTTACGTTAGTTTGGTAGGCCCAAAGAGCAGGATATAGCATCATGTGCCAATTAGAACGGGCTGCATCAATGGTACGTTTAAGAATAGTTTTTAAAGTCTTGTTGACAGCCTCGACCTGACCATTTCTTTGCAGATAATATGGAGAAGAATGTTCTTGTCTGAATCCAAGCATGGTAGTCAGTTCCGTCATCATGTCATTTTGAAAATGACTGCCATGGTCAGTGACAATCACTTTGGGTATACCAAACCGTGCAATAATCTTATTAAATACAAAGAAAGCCGATGTTTCCCCGTATACTTTGAAAGTAGGAATTGCCTCTGCCCATTTCGTAAAATAGTCAACAACGACAATGATGTATTTATTCCCCCCAGCCGAGGCTGGGTTGCATGTCACATAATCAATCCCCCATTTCATGAAGGGGCCTACCGAGACAACGGGAAATAACGGAGTAGGATGTGACCACATTTTCTTGGTGTAAATATGACATGGATGACAACGTTTCACTACTTCCACACAATATTTGAAGATCATGGGCCAGAAATAACCGGCACGCAATATCTTATGGGATGTTGCTAACCCAGATAAATGACCCCCACACGCTTCGCTATGGGAATCATTCAGGACAATTTCCGCTTCCTCATGAGTAAGACAATGACGCAAAATGGAATCTACCCCTCGTCGATATAATGTATCTCCTATAATGAGGTAGTTCTTGGCATGAGGTGTAATTTATGTCGTTCTTCCCTTGAGCAAGCTGCAGGGTACTTCAAAGTCTAGAGATATATAAGAATATCTCCATACCAAGGATCAAAGGTAGATATCAGGAAGATGTACTCACCTGGGAATGAGTCATCTTCAACCACTACATCTTTTTCAGTAGGAAATTCTGTTATAAGTTCAGCAAAAACTAAGGACTTCTTAGACTTAGCGGACTGGAAATCCAAGTCAAACTCTTGGAGAATGACTATCTATTTGTTAAATTTTCCCCCAACAATCCATCGGGATAAAACATATTGGAACGGATTCACATCCGCCACTACTGTGGTGGTCCTCAGTAAAATGTAGTGATGTAACCTCTGCACAGCATAAACAGTTGCTAAGGCTAATTTCTCAACGTGGGAGTATCTAAGTTCAGGTCCGGCCAAAGCACGGCTAAGATAATAAATGACATGCTCTACAAGCTTATCGTCCTCCTGGACTAGTACTACCCCAATGGTCGACTCCGACGCAGCCAGATATAATATAAAATCCCTAGAATAATCTGGTGGATGTAATAAGGGTGCCGACAGCAAAGATTTTTTCAATGCCTCGAATGCAAGTTGTGCAGTTTCATCCCATATAAATGGGGTGTCCTATTTGAGCAGGCGCATGAAACCCTTAGTAATATTGGCATAATTAACAATAAAATGTCGAAGAAAATTAGACTTTCCTTGTAGGCTTTGAAGTTTCCTGAGAGAACGAGGAGGAGGAAGATTTACAATGGCCTCGTCTTTCAAAGGATCCACCTGGATGCCTCTATTAGAGACAATGAATCCGAGTAATCTTCCTGACTCAACACAGAATACACACTTGTGGGGATTCAAGCGGATTTTATAATATCTACATCTTTCAAATATCAACCGTAAATGATCTGGATGTTGGATCCTCTTACGAGAATGTGCGGGCAGATCATCAAGGTATGGTTCGAAAATGGCTTTAATGTCATGAGAAGCAAAGTTCATAGCCCGTTGAAAGGTTGCCCCAGCATTTTTCAATCCAAAGGGCATTTTCTTATACGCGAAGGTACCCCAAGGACAAATGAAAGCAGTTTTATGTTGGTCTTTCGGTTTTATTTGAATTTGATTGTATCTAGAGAAACCATCCATAAACGAAAACACTTCACTTCCCGCACAAGAATCTATAATCTAGTCTATAAATGGTGTGGGATAGTTGTCCTTAGGACAGGATTTATTGAGGTCTCTAAATTCTGTACAAACGCGGATAGTCCCTTGCTTCTTATCAATAGGAACAGGGTTGGATACCCATTCTATCAAAGCGATGGGATATATAAAACCAACCCCCAATAGCTTTTCAACTTCAGCTTTCACAGCCGCCGCTTTGCGTGGGTTAACAGGTCTTAACTTTTGTCGAACCGGCTTGGCATCAGGATATGTTCGGATTTCATGTTCAACAATCGATGGATCTATGCCTGGCATCTCCTCATATGACCAGGCAAAGACATCACATAATTCCTTAAACAGGACAGTATAGATGGCAATCTCTTCAGGAGAGAAGTTTGCACCTATATATATATGTTTTCCATGACATAGGGGTTTACAGAGATGTTAATAGGTATAGTGGCGGAAATATTTGCCATATTCCCCTCAGCAAACATTCCTTCCCTAGGCAAGGGATTGATAGGTATATCAACATCTTCTGACAGTCTCAAAGGAAACTCTTGGTTTTCTATTCTGCTTGGTTCTGGAAGAAAATAGGATCGATGATGAAGATCCTCACAAATCTTACCACGTCCACTCATGGTTTCCAGAATAGCTTCATCGGAAGGTAAAACCATGTCTAAACAATCTATAGAATGCGAAGATTTTTTCGCCCATACGGGCAAATAGACTTCTTCCAGATCTTTCGAGACTGTTAGAGGATCTAGAATGGGATCAGCAGTAGCTTGAGTGATAGCTTGATAAGCGACCTCCACTGTCGATAAGGGCACTTCCGGTTCATGGGGGGTTGGGAGAACCCAAGGATCAGTCCTATCGAAAACCGTAGCTATGGACCTCCCCACACTAGTAGAACCAATATAATTAACCAGGGCTAGAAGATCAAATGTGCCCATCAGTGATATGTACATTCCAGCCCCCAAACTCTGTGCAGCAGGTTTTGCCTGATCAACCAATGGCACAGTGGACTCATTAGACTCTAAATGACCTTTTTGGGTAAAATCAAGTTGGTCAATAGTAATCAACTTTCCCTCATGTGGAAAAACCACTACACAAAGAACGACCGACACAATAGCGGACATCGCATAAGTCTAGCTCCTTCCCAGAAGCAGATTGTAGTCCAAAGGAGCATCAATCACTTCTACTTCAACAGAAACTGCTTTTCCTACCAACTTAATTTCAAAAGCCGGTAGGATACCATGCGGATGGAAGGATTGTCCATCAAAATCAGTAAGCAAAGTGTTTGATGGGACCAGCTCTGGGGATCCAAGAGCTTTTCGACAGGTCAAGGACATAACACATGTAGAAGCCTCCTCATCAACAACTGCCTTTCCAATGGTCTTACCACCATGGACGACATCTATTGATAAGGCTACATGGTAAGGCAGGTGAATTTTAACATTAGACAAATGAAATTTCGCCATGAGACTCGAAGAGTCCATGCTGCCTAAAGCTGCTAAGAGGGCATCCCGCTGGGCAGGACAACTCTGTAACACCTCTAAAGTTGACATTGCACACGGGGTTTGAGCTAAACCTTCAACCATGGAGTAGTTTGAAGAAGCCCTAGCATTAGGGTTATGCAAGGTCTTCTTGAAGACATCTTTCGGTATCTTCAGCATAGTTTCAGCAGGTTTCTCTATTGTGAGAGGGTTAGAAGTTTCACCTACAGCTTTACCCTTCTCAGAAGTCTCTATCTCATAATTTTTGTTCCTTGTCTGCAACAAAGTCAAAGATCAAACCATGTTGATATAGTTTGGGTCAGGGGCAGCTTGAGTGCTCCCTGCTACGTTAGAAGCTGAAGCAGAGTTTTGTCCTTGGGGAAAAGGATCCTTCAGAGCAGCTGGTTGTTGAGCTTTAAGCAGCTTCTGGGCTTGATCCATAAGGGGACAAAGGTGAGTAAGGTGGTCCTCATGGCATAACTTACATAGGAACTTGACCTTCTTCTTTTCTTTCTTTCCCCCATCAGCATTGTTTGTGGGATTTTGCTTGTTTTGATTTCCTTCTCCCTTTTTACCTTTCTTTTTCTTCCCGCTAGGCTGCTGATTTCCCTTGTGGGAGGTTTGTGCAAAAACATTTGCACTATGGGGGGAGGGGGCAGCCTTTTCTGCCTCCGCCGTAGACTACTTGACATACAACTAGTGAAGTTGCTTAGCCAAAGACTCTACGGTGGGAGAGTTGATGGACCCAACCACACCATCGGTATGGGGTACAGGCTTAGGGTTCTCCGCATCGTGCGTAGGCGTCGGTGCCTCAGGGATAATCTCGTACAAGATCCCAGATTGTGAATAAATCAAATCCAGTTGCTGGGCCCTGAGAATGGATTCTTCTTCATTCGTCACTCCTGAGGTGGATACGTCCTTAGATATGTAGGGCAACAGGGATTTAAGGAACCACTCTAAATGGAACTCAGGAGGGATAGTGGCTTTTATAAGGCTCTTTCGCCTTCTCCACTCTTGGATGTGATAGGAGATGTGGGTAGCCTTGTTTTTCCTAAAAGTAGACAACAAATCCGTTCCGAAATCATATCGGACCGGAAGATGAAAGTGGCTAAGAAATGCACTAGCCAAGTCCCAGAAACTACTGAAAGCAGCAGAAGGCAATTCAATATACCATTTTGCCGCAGTACCTATCAAGGTTCTCTGGAACAGCCTCAACCTAACTGAATCTTCATTCAGTGAATTTCAAGAACACCATAAATGGAATGTGGTGGAATGAGCCCCAGGATCTTCACCAACTTTGCCTTCGAACTTAGGGATATCCGATGGCAATTTGGTGGGAACAGGTGGCCACAAGGGGTCATGCCTCACCAGGTCATTCATCAATTTTGACAAACCTGGAAAGTTTAAGGTTTCCAGGAATGGAATTTTGGGTCGAACTGAGGAACTAAATGTGCCACCTTGGGGATTAGAGGGACCTGCTCCCAAATTCCCATGGGTAAAAGTGGGGTTTCCCTATTCCACCGGTTGTGAAGTGGGAAGATTACTCTGAAATGGATTCCATCCGTAAGCCATAGGATTGTGTGTGGGAGGTGCAATGTAAGAAGTTCGGGCCATCCCCATAGAAACAGGGGTCTGAAAGACAGGAGCTGGTATCCCTCCACTAAACAACGAAAAGGGAGAGCTCGTGAACGGGACCGAAATTGGAGTTTGGAAATTTTTCCCATAAGAGGCATTGTTCCCAAACTGCACTCCTACATAGGAAGGTGATGGACCTACGTATGGATTAGATGGGGGAATGTGCCCCCCATTCCAAGGAAATCCTTGGACAAACGCCGAGGATCCTACCAGACCACTCTGGGTAGTATATGGAAAGGAAGAAGGAATAGTAGGTATACTGGGGATCCCAGTAACCATGTCACTAGAAGTACCTGCTAGGTTTGAGTGAACTGGTGGTTGAACCACCCCACTCGCTGGAGTCAAAGGTGTATAAGGTAGACTAGATTTAGGGGCACTTACTGGGGGAGGTAGTACCCCTTCAACCGAAATGGCTGAGGTGAACACAAAAGGAATTTCTTCTGTAGAAGACATGATCCTACCCATAGGGACACCTAATACAGGTGAATCAAAAGGTCTAACCTGAACGATCACATGATCGTTTAAATCAGTCAAGGGGGTGTTAAAATTTCTTGCAAACTCGTCAGTCTGCAATTCTTCTATCTCAACTGTATCAAGATCAAAACGGTTAGCTATCAGTTCTGGTTCACCAAGAACTTCACTTATCCCTATCGGTTCAAATGAACCATCTGTATCTAATCTCCACCTTTGGGGTGGAGGTGGAGGCTCCAATGTGACAAGAGGAGGAAGGTTTCTCAACCTTCTTGACCTTCTAAAAGGTTGGTCCTCCACGATTGAAAATTTGATAAATCACACCCTAAGGCCAACTAAACATAGGCAAAACCACAGAGCATACACTATAAAAATCCTAAAGTCTTAAGCAATCAAACCAGGGTAAAAGATATACTTTCCCGAAGAAAGCTGATGAATGATTACTTGGCGTCCTTGAAGTGGTTCTTAGGCACAAGTGGAGGAATCACCCAACCGCCCTCCTACACTTACAACAAGGGTTACCTTCCAAGCCCATTCAAGGTGAACCAGAAATAGCCTTCCGGTTTACCTAGGTATGAACCCTAAAATGTCAAGAGACTAAAGGCTACCTTAGCTATACCAACAGTCTAGGGGGACAGTCGAAATCCTGACTCGTACGCATGGGTAGGGTAGCTGAGCCCGAAACTCTGTCTAGGAAAAAATCCCTAGATGCGTAAAAGTCTTGATTTACGTTTTGACAAGGATTCGGACCGTTATCTCCTCTGTCCAAGCCTCCACGCGGCTTCGTGCTTGACTCCCATTTGAGAGGAGCTTCCCAAATACAATCGATAAAGTCAAGGATTTACCTAAATAAAGGTCCACTACGTCTGAGTTTTATAACTTATGGGAAGTTCACACTTCCTATCCCACAAGTCTAGCCTAAGCTAGTAGGTGAAAGGCCCCTAAAAACAAAAAGTTACTAGTAAATTTTAATTATGCGTTCATTTTAAAGGGTTGTTTCTTACTCAGAAGGAAATGGAGTGATGTACTTATGGTGTTTTTGACTCGATAAGAAATAAATAAAAGTAAAGGTGTATTTTTCAAAGCAAATTACCACTATTAAAGCAAACTTCTTTTCCTTTTTTGTAAATAGGTATTGATGAACAAATGCAAATGATAAAAGAAACTAAGCCTATATTTTTTGTAGTTTTCGAGATTATATTCTTAAACTGAAATGAACACTACTTATGCAAAAGAAAAATGCAAAAAGCTTGACAATGTTTTCTTTTCACTTTTAAGAATGCTCAAACTCTACCATGCACCTAAAATGCACTATAATTGAGTAAACTTGGATCTAATCAACTGTATAAAACTAACAAACTGAAGTCAAACAGGCTAAGAAAACCAAGAAACAACCAACAAAGGAAGACTAGGAACCCTAGCTTGGGTGCACACAATGACACAAATCACTGTAAACTCATAAAGGCAAGTGACAAACCAATCATTATCCAAAGATAGACTGAAAAACAATTCCCAAGACCCTGATCACTGATTTGGACAGAGACACTTCACCCTATAACCCAAACAGGCCAAGCTACTTCAACATGCAAACAGAAAATAATCCAAGCACAAGAAACCCAAGGGATTTCGAAAAAGCACAAAGTGTGGTCACCAAAGGTCTTCAGACAAACAACATAGTATTCTTAAAGAAAGCCAACTTACAAATATGAATTACACAAAGAGAGGGACAAGCAAACCCAATCCTAAAAAATCCCTACTTCCAGGCATGTACGCGACTGTATATAAGGGCAACTCGCGTACTGTACACGACTGTCCAAGAGAGCAACTCGCGTATGCAGGCCTCTGTACGCAACTGTGTAGAAGAGCAACCCGTGTACAGGTACAAATTTTTTCTCAAAAACAAGAAAAATTCACAAGACTTTCAAGCACTGTGTCAAGTATGAACCAGGATAAAAGACCACACACCAATTTCAAAGCAAAGACTGGTCAAGGGTGACAGAAACAACCTACAGCAGTCTGGGCTCCCCAGCGGAGTCGCCAGTTCTGTTGTACAGGAATAAACACCTTATAACCGAAGGTCTGGGGTTACCAACATACTCAAGAAACTTGCAGGCAATCGACTCTAGAATGCAGTAAAGGAAATAGGAGGATAGGAAAGACTCACCCGATACACGACGGTTGATCCTAGCTTGTCCTCTTCCACTCTGCTTCTCCTCCAAAGCCTTCAGGGATGCTTCTCCTTCACCTGTCAAGAGTCAATATTCCATAGACAAGATGATACATATATATAACTAGGTTAGCTAAATCATATACATAATTCCGAAACATAAATATTTATCAAACCACAATATATGAGATACATTCAAGACACATATGGAAGAATGATTCTCTTTATTAACAATAATGAAAGAGTTCAGATTACAACCCAACGCCTGAGACAAGGACTCCTCTGCAACCAAAGGATTCTGAGTTCCACTGCTCCAAAGACTTCTGTATAAACCCCACCAGCATAACTTTGCTCTCCAAGTGTATGTATATTAACACCCTCCCCAAGGCTTGTATTTATACTTGGTGAAATAAGGCAGTTTTGAAGGTTGAGGAGGTTGAGACAGTTAAGGAGATTAAGGTTAAGTGCTTAACTAATCTCAAGTAATAGCGTGTTTTTATTTTTAATATCAAAGGGATATGTACATGGGTATCAATACTGGCAACTCGCGTATGAACCACGAGTTTCTCTAAGGGTAACCCACGTACACATCTGTACGCGACATGCAATAACCAATACTCGTGTACAACACGCGAGTTGCATATATAGAGAGTCACGTACATCACTTGACATAGCTAAAGGGTAAAAATAACCAGCTGGATGGATGATGAATGTAGTTCATAATAAGCCCATCTATAGTGTTTTGGGCAACCCTCAATCCATAGATGTCCTTTTGTGTGCCAACATGAGGGATGTCGGCACTCGGATGGAGAGGTGCCATTCAGGTGGATAACAATATCTTAAGAAATGCCATCCATGTAGGAAGAAGTGTGAGAGTATAGCTTGACAAATGCCATCCATGCAGGAAGAAGTGTGTCAACTACCTCTGGTGGAAGCTGGATCCAAAGGTGTTAGAGATGAAACCAAACAAATGCTGCAGGTAAACTAGGTCACATAGCCTCAATCCATTTAGAGGCATCATACTACATCATGACAGATAACCCACTGGTCAAAACCAAGTGAAGTGGCATTGATGTGACTTACAAACATTAAATGTTTGTGAAGTAATGTTAGTTTTAGTTTAGCATTAGTTTAAGTTTATCCTCGCTTTCCTATATAACATAGGAAGTCTTCACAAAATGCTCTTAGAAATACCTGCATAAGCCAAAATTGCCTCGGTATAAAGTCAAATAAGAGGCCAAAAATGCTTGATTGGTTCATGCAAAAATAGTTTGTCCATGAAAAGGCATATGGAAATGGGCCAAAGACATCTACAAATGGACCAAAGACAACTGGAAAATAAATTTGATAACTTAGGCTAAGTTTTTAAAACTTGTTTCGGTTCACGTGCAAATTAATGTAAACCGCGACAAGCTGATTACAAGAGTCCCTGCTAGTGAAGGAAGGGATTAATAATACATGTAAACATAATAGGCTTTGTTTATAAATATTTACGAATAGTTGGTACACAAAATCCAATATAAAGTTATACATGAAACCATCATAACAAGGTTTGTAATAACTTTTTTTTGGTAAGTTCAGGTCTATTCTATTGAAAGAAAATAATGTTACATATAAAAGTACAAAGCCGCGTATCCCTTTTGCAGGAAAGTGTTACGGAAAGAAATTCCTATGGTGTGGGGTACCACAATAGACAGCTTAACTCAAGAAATCAATCCTTTCCAATATGCAATAGAAATCAAATATCTAACACTAAAGGATTAGATCTTGTACCTTATTCCAGACGGTTGAAGTAGATCCCCATTGAGCTTTCCAACTTTAGCTTGAATTGATGAATCACTTCCTCAACAACAAGTAAACAAGACAAGCATACTACATATATTGGTGTTATATCTATTCTAGCATATATAATCAACAATGTATAAGCACTTGAAGTCATCCATGGATAAAATATTCATTCAAACATACATTATTGGACAGGAAAAGATATTTCTATTAATATAAAATTAGAGATTACAATGAATACAACCTATATCGGCACGTCTGTGAATCGAAGAAACTGAATCCCCTACTTGGGCCTCCACCACCTCAATCCTCCATCTCTCGATAGCAAGCTCACAAGCAAAAGGCAAGCTTGGGAAGAACACAAAAGTGCTCCAAGGGATAAAGGGATGCAGACTCAAGCACAAGTTCTGGCAACAATGGACTATAGTTTCTTTGCTCTCAATTCTCTTATATGCCTTCAATGTATCAAAGAGTTCCTTATATAGCTTTTCAAAGGGGTAATGAAAGGTCGAATCCGAGCGATCTCAAGGCATATGGAAGGCTAGGAGTCAAGTGAGTTGGATCCATGTCAAGGAAAACTCCAAAAGGATTTGGATTTTGTACACATCCCGATGTATGCGGTTTTAGGGGTCAAACCCGCATATATACACGATTAGGGGTTTAAAAGTTGCGTGTATCATCTTTCACATGTTTATAGGGATGGTATAGGAAACATCAAAGGACAAAAAATGGTCCAAGGGGTCCAAGGAGTCTACAGAGGGACAGGGGAAGGCCATACCAGAGTGATTCACCTGAAGTGGTAAAATCAGCTATAACAGATGCCCCCTAATGTGTGAGGTCAGAGGGGTCATATGATGGCTTAAATACATTATAAGTCCATCCCAGAAGTGGAGTGATGAAGGATCCCAAATGGAAGACCAACCACCCAATCAGCATAGTACAATGATACAACTCTGCACATAACTGTAAATACATATAGCAGTCCCGGATATATAACAGTACAATGGCCATGAATAGGCATGATACAAAATATCACATAAGTGGTCATCGCCACGTACAATATACATAGATCTGAATATCCATGGTGAAGATATACAAAGGATCATAATCTCCATAATGGCTGAAGATATATAATGGATCAAGATATCCATAATAGCTGGAAATTTCTGACATATACTGGAATCAAGTCACGAGAGCTAAAATCTCATGAACACTGGCACGATCAAATAGGTAGCATATAAGAGATGCCACAAATTTGGAAGGTATTATACACAAACCACTACGAGTACATGTCCTACTATGTGAATAAAGATGTTGAGGTCGAACATAGTAATCCATCATCTGATTACTGGTCATTGACGTATACCGTTAACAGACGCGAGATCACCCACTGATAATGAAAATGGGAATCAAGGTACTAGAGTGCAAACTAACAAGTGTGAATAAATGTGTTGAGGTCAAACACATGAGAGGATCCATCGATCAGGGGACATTGATGTATCCCCCAAAAACTGTCGATAGCGAGAGAGCCTACCACTGATGACTGCAAGTCTCAAGGCACTCAAAATGACTCTAGATTCCAATCCCAAAATAAATGATCTGAAGTCGATGGGATGAAATCTGATAGAAGGAGGGCATTAAGGCATCCCCCATCATCCAACACGAGGTACTCAAGAAAGCTGTATAATGTGGAAGGACTCGATCATAATGTGCACGAACCAATAACTGTACCGAGAATGGCCGTCATGCAAAGTTGAGATAACTGAGGAATAGCCGACTCAGGTTTCAACTTCCTTCGAACAAGAGCATAATGATGAATGGTGAATGAATAAAGGCAGCATAGACTCGATATACAAACTTGGGACATTTCTGCAACATAGGAGGCATCGACAAAGGCTCCATGGGGACTGGAAGCTTAACCAGTTGGTGGGGATAAACTTAGATAAATGAGTATAGCTCCTAAAGTCAAACTATAAACCCAACCAACAGATGTGATATAGAGTGCTCTGTTCAAAGGCAACATGAATCGACAGCTACCAAAAGATAACATCGTTCCTTGTCCGACTTTTTGGTTTTTTAATTTTTTTTGGACTTTTTCAAATATTTAAGAAGCTTGAAAAAGAATAAAACTGCTTTATAGTTACAGACTAGGAGGAGACGAGTGTCATATGGGAAAACAAACTAGTTCCAAGTAGTGGAACATACCTATGCTCAATGCAAGGATACATGTGTAGGATAGCGACACTCGGGGGAAAAGCCCCTCCTAGTAGAAATAGGGAATCAAGTTGTAAAGGATATATAAAATGGCTTTGCATGGCTAGACATGAGACAAGCTCGGGCTATATGGCTAAAACTCAATGTCAGGGAAGCCGACGTAAGGCTCAATAAGGCAGGCAAAGCTCATGATAATGCAATTACAACTTGACATAAGGGAGTCCTGAGGGAAATTGGCCATCAAAATATCAAGAGGAGTATGAGGCTCTTGCGAAATGTCATGGAAATAATATACAATGGACTCCCACACCCTAAGGGACACAATGTCAGCATGGGCACCAAATGTAAATAAGGCGCTAACTAGGGTACCCATGTAAGGTCAAGCTCTACCACTCATATCATGCCACTTCTAAAACAGCAAGAAGGTTCTGTGACATAATTGAGTGGGTTCGTACCTAAGGCTATAATGAAACGGTCATAAGGTCATGCAAAATGCAAACGGTGATGAAACCTAACCTATATGCCAGTTTAGACATGATACCTAAAATTGGCATGAACGGGTCAATCCAATGGCTGAAACGACACTCAAAAAGGTTTCCTACATCATAAATTAGTCCAAAAATGGTCCAAAAGGATTAGAAACGGTCCAAACTATAGGAAAGGGGGTAAAATTTTTCAAAAATTTCAAAAATTTCTATAAATAGTAAAAAATTCAAAACATTATAAAACATTTGAAATTTTTACCCATTTGAGCTCAAAACTTCAATAGTGAATTCCAAGAGATCCAGACGGCGAAATCCACTACCGTTTTTTCCAGGTACTTACCCATGCTCTACTCTTTCATTTTGATGCAAAGTTTGTCAAATTCCATGGTGTATTTGATTTTCTAGGCCATTCTAAAATAGGTGCTACAGCCCACACGAAAATCAAGGGTTTTTCCGCGTATAGGGCTGGATATACGCAGAAAATTCCCCCAAATCCACGTACATATGCGGCTGTTTGGCAAACAGTCATTTATGCAGCCGCGATTAAGGTTTTTTAAGTGTTCTAATGGACAAACTTCAATTTTTTTTGCAGGATGGTCCTAGAATGGAGAGAATGTGAACATGGTGATGTAGAAGAGGCAGTAAGGGTAGATCTAATGGCTCAACAAGCGTTACATGCATGTGGGATTTATAAATTTTGGTGTCTTGGTGGCTTAAGGGCCAAACCAGGAGTATTGCAGATGTTAGTGGAATACTGGGATCCAGACTTAAAGTCATTCCAGATAGACAAGATGTCCCTCACCATAGAAGTGGAGGACATATACTTTATTACTGGACTTTCCCAACGGGGGAAAGTCGTGAACCTACGTTCTCCTGGGTCCGGAGGTGGCTTAACTATAGATGAGTACATTGCGGTGTACTGCTGTCCGGACACAGAGAAGGTGGGGAGTCAGATCCCAACTAACTCCATACAAGTACTAGGCCTAAAGGCCATCCTACTGACACTGGGCAGGATAGGAGGCTTGGCTTCACTCCACCAGGCCTTGTGACCTCTGATGTTCTATGCAGTGGAGTGCATGAGACCCACGTTATATGATTGGAGCACTGTGCTACTGGGAAACATGAAACATCAGCTCAGTGAGTGCAATATGGGAAGAGTGCGAAACTTCGGTTTCAGCAGCATACTGAGCACGTTTTTCTTCGATCATGTTCCAAGCTTGAGCCCTAAGAGTTGACGTTCCTCTACACGGGGTTCGAGATCTAGCCTAACGATGTTGGGTGGATACGATGCGCAGACTGGGTGGAGGTAGGGTGTCCAACCCCTATCCAGCTGATTTCTTTTCGTGGTGGCGAGGACAGATATTTGCCATCGATGACTACCCCTATGTGGGGATAGATTTCCGGGGGGACCCAGACATGCCTCTACCACTAGGATCGACATACGGTGACATAAGTAACGAATCTCGACCCTCTTTTTAAAATTTTTGAGTTATTTAATTTTTTTGTGTTTTTTGATTATGTGGAATCAAAATACATGTTTTTGGGTGACAACACATAGTGACATCTACCATATGCATGCAGATGTGGGACCACGACGTCCTGAAGGCTTCCCTCATCATAGACTGAGGGGAAGAGGAGACGATATCATGGGTGTGGATGCGGAGTGGATGCTCCAAAGAATTCATACCAACTTCATGAGGCTGACACACAAAGTACCCATGGCGCAAGTCGAGGAATTTCCTAAGACCATGCAACGCCAGATGGTGGGTGTACCACAAGCATGGGTGCGGCTATTTTGATGTCTAGCTAGAGCCGTAGTGACATTCCATGATCAAAACCCCCCTCCTCCTCCACAGGATTAGATACCTGGGAGTGATACATTTTGTATTACCGTGTATTATATCTTGGTGGCTCGAGAGCCCCATTTTTGTATTATGACACTATGTATTACCACATTTTGGATGTTTATAAAACTTTTATGATGATCAGTTTATTTATTTACATGTGTAAAAATTTATGTTTGTGATGAGCTTATTGTGTATGAAACAAATGCCAATCTAACACATAGTTAGCCTTATGAATCTGAAGACAATACCTGACCCATAAGAGTATAAATCACCTAAGCAGCAAAGGCTGAGTGTTGAGTGTGATGGCTCGCACCATCCGTGAATCCTATGAAGGTGTAAGATTCCATTGACATCTGCCAAAAGAAACAGAAACTAATCACAAACCCGATCACCATAAGAAAAAGATCTACCTATGCAAAGCTATACAATAATATACAATAAGTAGCCTTGGCTGAAAAGCATGCATAGTACGTTTTGAGATAGAGCCTATTTCTAGGCTCTGCCAAGGCCATTCCCTCATAATCCACTAACTCATAAGCACCCTTCTCTAACACATGTTTGACGACGTAAGGACCATGCTACATGGGGTTAAACTTTCTTGCCCCCAAGCGTTTTTTCGGTTGATCCCACAACAGGACCAAGTCTCCCTCACTAAACCTCCTTGGACGGATAGAATTATCGTACTGGACCTTTGCGCGATGCTTATTTACTTCTAGAGCCACCAAGGCATCTCGACGCTACTCATCAAGTTGCTCAAGGTGGACCAAACGCTCCTCCAATAGGGAAGTGTCTGGTAAGAGCTCTATGGCTAGCTTCAAATAAGGAATCTCGCACTCAACCAGCAATACCGACTCCACTCCATGTACAAGTTGATATGGAGAAAAACCCGTGGCATTCTTAACAACGGTTCTATACACCCACAAAGCAGGATATAACATAATGTGCCAATTATTGTTGCTTTGTGCGATGGTTCATTGGAGAATGGATTTGAGTGATTTGTTTACTGCTTCTACCTATCCATTCGCTTGAGGGTAGTAACAGGAGGAATGCTCTTGTTTGTACCCTAACTTTGATGCCAACTCTTCCATCATAGGATTCTGAAAGTGTGAGCCATGGTCAGTGACAAGCTCTTTTGAAATCCCAAACCGAGTAATAATCTGGTTGAATACAAAGTGCACGGCTGTCTCACCATCGGATTTAACTATATGCATAGCCTTAGCCCATTTCATGAAGTAGTAAACAACCACTATGATATGATGATGCCCCCCAGTTGAAGTTGGGTTGCAATCCATAAAATATAGCCCCCACTTAATGAAGGGACCGACGGTGATGATGGGATGTAACAGGGCAGGTTTGGAGCGCATATTACGTGCAAACACTTAGCAAGGGTGGCACCTCTTGACCGCATCAACACAATCCTTAAATATCGACGGCCATAAATAACCTGCTCTTAAGATTTTTTGGGCACATATGGGTCCTCCTCCTCTGTTCGCGAAGAGGAAGGACTAGGCTTTGCAACACACTCAAGAAATCAATCATTCAAATCCTTTTGGAGTTTTTCTTGACATGGATCTGATGTACACGGTTTTAGGGGTAAAACCCGCGTATATACGTGACTAGGGGTTTAAAAGTTGCGTGTACCATATTTCACATGTTTATAGGGATGGTCTAGGAAACATCAAAGGACAAAAAATGGTCCAAGGGGTCCAAGGAGTCTGTAGTGGGACAAGGGAAATCCATACCAGAGTGATTCACCTGAAGTGGTAAAATCAGCTATAATAGAAAGAAAAATCAAAGAAAGATCACCAGTATGCCTCAATAATCTCACATGAAGTGGACTTCTTGACCACAACATGGATCCGTTGTACGCAGTTTTAGGGGTCAAACCCGCATATATACGCGATTAGGGGTTTAAAATTCGTGTGTATCATCTTTCACATGTTTATAGGGATGGTCTAGGAAACATCAAAGGACAAAAAATGGTCCAAGGGGTCTAAGGAGTCTGCAGAGGGACAGTGGAAGGCCATACCAGAGTGATTCACCTGAAGTGGTAAAATCAGTTTTAACAAAAAGAAAAATCAAAGAAAGATCACCAGTATTCTTGAATCTCAGCATGGGAACATTCTGCCTCAATATAGACATTCTCTATCCTGCCAGGATCGTGAGAGATATTGATTGGAATCGTTGGAGATATATTTTCCATGTTTCCATCAACCATCAGACCAGGAGAGCTTAATGGAACCATGGGACTACCAATTCTCTCGCTAAGAACCTCCCTAAAGTCCTCACGCTCCAAGTGGTCAAGCTCGGGAAGAAATTAATATCTATGATGGAGCTCTTCCCATGGTGGCTCAACTCCTGACATGGCCTCAATAATCGCTTCATCTGAAGGAAAAACACTATCAATGTAGTCGTGTGCGTGAGAAGACTATACTGCCCATGCAAGTAGCACATATGGGTCCTCCTCCTTTGTCCGCGAAGAGGAAGGACTAGGCTCTGCAACACATTGTAGAAAGCCCAGATAAATGACCACCACACGCCCCTCCATGGCAATCCTTCAGCAATACCTCAGCCTCTTCATGAGTTAAACAACGTCATAAAATGGAATCTACCCCACAGCGGTACAAAGTGTTATCCACTACGAGGTAATTCTTAGACACGTGACGTAAACGTCGTCGTTCATCCCGTGAAAGGTGAGTAGGGACCTTCAATGTTTGTAAATATATAATGATATCCCCATACCATGGGTCTAAAGTTGAGATTAATAAGATGTGATCATCGATAAACATATATTCACAAACCAACTCCTCGGCCTCGCTTGGGAAATCCGATATAAGCTCCACAAAAAATTAATGATTTCTTCGATTTTGCCGAAACAAACTCAAGGTCGAATTCTTGCAGGATGACAATCCATTTATTATATTTTCCCCCAATCATCCTTCAAGTGAGGATGAATTGAAATGGATTGACATGGGCTACAACCAAGGTCTGGCGAAGGAGAATATAATGTCTCAACCGTTGGACCGCATGTACAGTAGCTAAGGCAAGCTTCTCAACATGGGAATAACGGATCTCCGCATCAATAAGATTCTGGCTCAGATAGTATATGACATGCTCTTGGAGCTCCTCATCCTCTTGAATCAAAACCATGCCAATAGTCTCCATGGACGTGGCCACATAAAGTAGGAAATCACAGCTATAGTTTGGGGGACTAATCATTGGGGTTGATGCTAGGGCTCGCTTGAGTGCATCAAAGGACTCCTAGGCTTGCTCATCCCAACAAAAGGTGGTGTCCTTCTTCAAAAGACGCATGAATCCTCTAGTCAAATTGGAAAAATTGACAATGAATCTTCGTAAGAAGTTTTCCATGCCTTGCAAACATTGAAGATGATGAATATTTTTTTGGGGAGACAACTGCAGTATTGCCTCAACCTTCAAAGGGTTGACTCTTATACCCTCCTTAGAAACGATGAATCCTAATAAGCGACCAGACTTCACACAAAAGATGCACTTGTGAGGATTTAACTTGACCAAATAATGGCGGAACCTTTCGAATACCAATCTCAAATGATAGGAATGACGCATTCTCATACAAGAATGAGTAGCAAGGTCATCCAAAAATACTTTGATAATCGATTTGAGATCGCGGAAGATCAAGGTCATGGCCCGCTGAAAAGTAGCTCCAGCGTTCTTAAGGCCAAAAGGCATTTTTCGATATGCAAAAGTTACCCAAGGAAAAATAAATGCAGTCTTATGTTGGTACTCAGGTTTAATTTGTATCTGATTGTATCTGGAAAAGCTATCCATAAAGGACAAAACCTCGCTACCCGCACACTCATCCAAAATATGATCAATAAATGGTGTGGGGAAATTGTCCTTAGGACAGGCACGATTCAAATCATGGAAATTAGTACATATTCAGATCGCTCCCTGCTTCTTGTTAACTGGAACGGGGTTTGAAACCCACTTTGTCAAGGGAATGGGATAGATAAAACCGGCTTTTAACAGTTTCTCTATCTCTGCCTTAATCACGGGTACTTTCCTAGGATTCACCGCACACAAGCATTGTCAAACAGGCTTAGCATTAGGATAAGTATTAATCTCGTGTTCAACAATGTGAGGTTTGATACCTAGCATTTCATCGTAAGACCAAGCAAATATATCACGAAATTCTTTAAACAACTCGGTGTATTCTTGAATCTCATCATGGGAACATTCTGCCCCAATGTAGACATTCTCTATCCTGCTAGGATCGCGAGAGATATTGATAGGAATCGTTGGAGATATATTTGACATGTTTCCATCAGCCATCAGACCAGGAGAGCTTAATGGAACCATGGGACTAACAATTATCTCTCTAAGAACCTCCCTAAATTCCTCACGCTCCATGCAGTCAAGCTTGGGAAGAAAGTAAGATCTATGATGGAGCTCTTCCCATGGTGGCTCAACTCCCGACATGGCCTCAATAATCACTTCGTCTGAAGGAAAAACACTATCAAGGCAGTCGTGCACATGAGAAGATTGTACTGCCCATGAAGGCAGCACATATGGGTCCTCCTCCTCCATCTGTGAAGAGGAAGGACTAGGCTCTGCAACACACTCAAGAAATTAATCATTCAAATCGTTTTGGAGTTTTCCTTGACATGGATCCGATGTACGCGGTTTTAGGGGTCAAACCCATGTATATACACGATTAGGGGTTTAAAAGTCGTGTGTATCATCTTTTACATGTTTATAGGGATGGTCTAAGAAACATCAAAGGACAAAAAATGGTCCAAGGGGTCCAAGCAGTCTGCAGAGGGACAGGGGAAGGCCATACCAGAGTGATTCACCTGAAGTGGTAAAATCAGCTATAACAAAAAGAAAAATCAAAGAAAGATCACCAGTATGCCTGAAGGAGAAAGACAGTCCGTAACTGTTAATATGATCCTCCCTGTGATAGGGAAAACAAATCCATACAAAGTCAAGTTTTGAAATGTTTACAAAAAACTTATGGCTGATCATGTTAAAACTGCTCTGAAGAGCACTGATCCTGGAAACCACCCAAAAGTTGAAAGATTGGAACATAAAACTTGGACTTGGAATTTGACAAATGGCTCCTCGATAATCAAGGTGCCAAAAACTATACCCCGCTGCTCGCCCTGTTCTTTTGGGTTGTCCGTGCCTTCACCTGAGCTATTATCACTGCTGGAGGTTCGGTTGTTGCTCAGGCTACCCATGCCCTCCTTGGAGTCAGAGATGGAATGCTTGAATAGGAGGGGGATAGTTTTCCTGGGTAAATAAAAGCTGGTCATCTTCCTTGCAGGAGATATGAATTACCATTGAGGTGGTGGGGGGAAAATGGGGACTGGGGTAGAGGGAACTGGAATGTTAGGTGCATGGGAGGAAATGGTGACAGGAGGAACATAGGAGGAGGGAGGGGGACTGGGATTAGGGGGAACTGAGGGATCCAAAAGCCCCAAAAAAGAAAAGCTAAGAGGAGGGGCCTATGGAGCATCATGTAAATTGACGAAACACAAGATGAGGTAGGTGAGCAGATTTTTAATTACCTAGTAATTTCTTCTACTGTATGGAGTGCGACTGGCAGTCAAGAGAGCTTGAAATCTCATCTTCCCAGTCGTCCATCATGGATCTCAAGGCATCCAATACCTCGACGTCGAAACCTTTCGAGCTCTCTTATGCATTGAATGGCGTCGTTCTGGGATTGCTAGCTCTTCCACGGCCTCATCCTAACCTGGTATGTCATGCTGTTGTTGTGGCATGATGGACACCAGAGGCAAGGGAGCAGAAGGAGGATGAGCCAAATTAGGTACCGAAGAAGGCTTCTGGAGGGCCAAAAGGGACACCAGAGCCTGCTTCTAGAGTTGAGGGAAGGATGAATTGGGCATCGGAGCAAGCTTCTAGAGCAGAGGGAGGGCCGAAATGGGCATCGAAGCAGGCTTTCAGGAGCTGGATGAAGGTTGATGGAATTGTGCGAGGAGAAATAGAGAAGGCTTGAGGGTTGAAGAGGAAATAAACCCCCAGCGCTGAGCCCAATGCACATTATGGTTGACCATAAATGTGTTGAGCTGAGCCTTCCTGTCCTTAGCTATCGAAAGGACACATTCCCTGGGGGGAATTATGTGTGTCGTCCATTTGTAAGGAAGATGATGTAGGGACGGTGGTGGCATCATTGCAGCGTTGAAGAGGAGGCATTGGGGCATGGTGAAGAGCTTGATTGTCACATCCATAAGTATGGTAAGGTGTTTTTTGTACCCTGTAAGGGGCCCGTCATCGCCACCAAGTGGGTTGGAGGACCCCGTGACACGTTGGGACATGTCATTCCGGCTACGTGGATCATTTTCCTCCCTGTCACTTGCATCCAGGGAAGGTTTGTAATAACTTAAGGAGAAGCAATTTCCTATATAAATTCTCCTTGAATCATAAACATATTAATATATAACAATTCCTAAGCTTTGTTCCAATTTTTTTCTTAATGAGAACCATATTTTTCATTAGGGGTTTTAACAAACACTTGCAAACATTATGTGAATCTTTATGTGAAATTAACTATCGATTTTATTTCTTCTAATGATAAAAGAATATTGAATTAGATTAAATTAAACATAAAACCACATAAAAAATTCCATTATTCCCTCACATTCCCATTAATGCTAACCCCCAACGATTCCTTATTCCTATCTGGCATGCTATAAAAACCTTGCTTCTAACTAAATTTAATTCTAATATTTCTATCATTAATTCAAACATCATTTCCCTTACCTCAAGGCTAATTATCATAATGCCAATCAATTTCCTCCTATCTACATTCATGGGAAACTTCTTTCCCTAAGACCCCCGATATGGTTGGGCTCATAATTTTTTTTTGATGGAGGATATACTGAGTAGGAATATTGATGTCCACTAGCGAACAATAACTCTAAATATTTCCATCCACTTGGAACATCTAGTTTAATGTTACAAGCTTCCTTCCATATCCCATTAACTAGTTTGTCTTAGAAATTTTAGGCTACATTTCCTTACCCTTTAGGTTACATCCAAACTCATGGGACAGTTCCATATTTAAATAATTTGTCATGGTTTCCACCTCACTCCTTCCACACAACAATAAACTAGCGTAGGTCCAAATCCTAGGTTCTATCAAGCGCCGAGAGGGATCAAATCTCTCTAGGTGCAAACATCTTCTTAAGTATTGCACTCAATGAGCTATCAACTTCGGTTTGTCCTATATATAACCATTGATTTGATTCAAACCAAAAGACACATCTTTTTATTTAAGGTCCACATATAATATTTTTATTATTAATATTTAATATTTTTTATGGCTTACCTATAATCTTTTTTATTATTTTTTATTTTGTTAAGAACTAACATTACAACATCCCCCCATACATGGTTTTAAAACCATATGCAAGACCCTCCTAAAACCTTGGGTTGTTTAGGAGGCCTTGCACATGGTATTAAAACCATTTGCAAGGCCCTCCTAAACCATGTACAATAAAACCATGGGTTGTTTAGGAGGCCTTGCACATGNAAGTATAATAAAACCATGGGTTGTTTAGAAGGCCTTGCACACATTTATTTTGGCTGATAATTAAAATTTTTATTTTTTATTATTTTGTTAGTAACAAACATTACAAGATCTCCCTCATATTAGGTTGTTTTTTTGGTCGACATTTATTTTGGCGGATAATTACATTTTTTATTTTTTATTATTTTGTTAGTCTTGTAACGTTACATAACGTTATGTAACGTTATGAGATCTCCCCCATACTGGGCTGTAGAGCGCCTCTTGACGCAATTAATTTTCTTATTTAGAAATTACCCAATATTCATCACCCTTCCTTAGGTGTCACCACTTCAATAGGGTAAAAGCCCTTCATCCCATTCATCCTAGGTAGTGGAGTTAAGGACAACATAAATTAGAGAAACTTAAACGGTAAATATTTGATTACACATTTTCTCAACATTTCCACTCTAAAAAATGATTTGCACTTTGATAGATTTGATCTCTCTCGATGCTTGATAGATCCGGTGTTAGATGGATCTATGTTGGTTTTATTTTTTAACTTATAATGAGTTTTTTCCATAGTCACAAATGTGCTCAAAGAAAAATCAATAACATAAAAAAATACACAACAAAAAAAATTATAAAATAATATATAAAATCCCTGTGGATCTTTCCTCTTCAAAAATATATGTTTTTTTTCTTTTAAATTTATGTAAATAGTTAGAAAAAAACTCATGAAAATACAAATGCGTATAAAGTGTGATTAAAATATTAATCGGTAAATTTTATAAAGACACTACAATTATTGCAAGTCCATTTGGCTATAACTCGACCTGCACATAGTATTCAAAACACCCAAAAAGCCACATGGAAGAATTGTGAACTTACAATTCATTAGATGCAATACATTTGGTTGCAAATCCACCTACGCATAGCATAGAAATAACTTGTGCCCTCACCAGTAAACACCATTGCGATTAAAGATACCTCAATTGCACCTCATATTAGGTATGTGGAACAAAAACTATTTAATACTAGCTTATTTTTGGTTTTCTTGTTTGGTGATGTCAACCCTTGTGGCTATTTGAAGCCCTAGATTCTCCTCCGCGAGACACTTGGAATTCATAGAGAAATCTCCTAATTTCGTTATTTTTCATTCTTATTTTAATTTGTCATTTTTTTCATTTGATTTCCACTTTGATATTTAAGCTTGTGACCATTGGAAAAAAAAAACAAGGTGACCCATAATCAATTGAACATGTGACCATTAGAACGTGCTACCTCTCATGATCCATTGGGCATGACATAGATAAATAGTAAAATTATTGGTTGGGAAGTATATCACAATCCTTGTAAGGACTTATGGGATTCCTCAGTTTACATGTTTTTGTTTTTAAAAACTATTATGCGATGTGAGACCCTTACATTTATGAACATAAACTAATGATTTAGGATGCTTTTTAGGTTATAATTATTTGGAAAAATATTTTGACAAGACAAACCCATCACTTAACTACGTTTCTCGAATAAGATCGAATGGGAAATGATAATGAAAATTGTTTATAGTTTATGGATGCATATTTTATTAATCTCTTTCTTTTTTTAAAAATTGGTTGAATTTACTACTTTAACACGATGAATAATGAATTTAGTTTGATCATTCTTGCTGCAACATTCTTTATGTGAAAAAATAGATTTATTTTCATGAATGAATGATGTCCCGAACAAGCTAGTATAGGATTCTATTTTATTGAAAGTTGAATGTATACTCTTTTATGAAGAGGGGATTTGCTTCCTTTATGTGTGGAGATTATTGCATCAGTTTCAAAAACTTGGTGCTTTTGACACATATATAACCTAGGATATGATTCGATATACTCCTTGTCATGTGGAGATGTGGAGAAACAAGAATACATTTTTTTTGGAATGTGATTCAATTGGAACTATAAGAGAAATTTAATTATGGAATTTTTTCTTAATGCATGATGCACACCTATTTACATTTTTTTTTACTTTAAATAAAATTAAAACTCTAGTGGTATAATGGTATATGTTTGCTAGACTTTGGTCATGAATGGGATGGTGGGGATATCTTGTGGTGTATTTGTTAGGGCTATTTACTCACCATTAGAGGGATAATACGTTAATAACAATTAGACTTGAAAACCCTTCCATTGTCGATTATGCTGGTAATTCAATTTTATTTGAATAACATAATATGTTCCTTCATTCCTCTTTTAGTGGAATATTTCATGACAATCTATAAAGGAACAATTTCAGTTGTATTGTTTGTACCTTTCCTTACTCCATGTTTCATGGTAATTAAATAACTTGAGTTAAGAAAAATGATGGATGTAGCACCACAAATTATGGGTTGGTTATCTAAATTTTAGAGGATCTTTTTCACCATTTAAATTGCATGTGAAGTTTCATTGCTCAACCTCATAAAAATACTTTAAAAAGACAATTTTAAATGCTTAATTGAAACACATAAGCACATATATAAGTATGCAAACCATAAAATTGTAGACAACAAATGATAATGGAGTTCACCCCTCTTGGGATACATCTCAGGGCCACTTCCAATGAGAAGATAGATCTTATTAAGTCTCCAAAATACTTACATACATGATTTCTAGAGATACTTGTAAGTTCTCTCAGTCAAACACCAAAACAGACTACACTGCTATGTTCCTCTCAAAATTATGAGAAAAATGAATATAAACTCGACCCCCTTTGCTTGATACCTCCTCTTGCACACACTTCAAGACAACCATTGCCTATGTCTATATGTATCATTATTTTCTGTACCTTCATGTATGTTTATACCGCCTCAGGAGCTATGAAAAATCTTGGAGTTGAAATCCTATGTCCTTTGTGGTTGTGAAAAGGGGGTTTAAATAATGCATAAAGGATAACAGAAGGCCGCGAGCAACGTGCCTTTGTTTAGGTGCAAAATCCACATCAAATTTTAAAATATATCCTCCATTAACTGTTAAGTGACAGGGTCATGGCTCATTGGTAGAGAGTTGTTCAATATGTGAGAGGTCCCGGGTTCAAACCCATGGGCCTTGCCTCTCTCCTTTTAAAGTAGTAACAATACATATATGGTGGAGTTGGCTTTTGGTGGTGTTGGATGTTGATTCCACAATATTGGCCTCGGTGTTGGTTGTTGGTTCCATGATCCATTGCATAATACACGGGATAAACATAACACATGGGGTCGAGGGCTAAGCCCTCGGCCCCGCCCCTTTTTCAAAACAATAACATTTGAAACTTTAATTAGAAGTGGAATCCTGTATGGTTAAGAACCACTTGTAGAGTTCTTGGCTAGCCGAACAATGTGTAGACATTAGCATAGATACAGATCAAGGGTTTGATCCCCCTTGAATGCTAAAATTTTTGGTAGACAAAACTTAAATGTGGCCAATTAGATCGCCACATGGAGACCTCTAATTGGTCCAATTGAATTCCAACTAGATGCCACCTAAATGCCACTCATGCACTATGTCTGCCAACTAAATGCCACATAGTTTCCATGTGGAAGTCCCTGAATGTGCCATGTCACCATACCTAATTATTGTACACGCCACGTGGAACCCTGTGGGTGTGCCATGTGGCCCCCTTTTCTAACCATTTTACCTGTCATGCTTAAACTTCTGAACTCAATAACTTTCTCATCTAGAGGTTTTTTTGTATGAAATGAACATCGCCATAAATATCTCATCGATCTCTACACAACTACAAGCTTCTATTTTCATTTTGAATACTTTTATTTTGGTTGATCTTGGAGATACTCCTAGATCAAACCTTCCCACTAAAAATATTTTGAGACACCAAAAGCATGGAATCATTTAGAAAATAGGTGAGGGTATAACTCCCTCACTCTTCTATCCTATGGCCATCGTGCCTTCCTTGGATGCATTCCTTTAATCCCCACACGAAGAATTCCACATCACCTCTTCATGAATATATGATCTTCTTACCAAGTATGACACATTCTTGAAGTTCATTGAGGTATTCAGGAGAAAACTCATCAATGTAAGGTACTTTAACTTCTACATATTGGTCCATAATCATAAGAGGCTCATACAATTTTAACTTTTCTACATTAACAACAAAATGCATTTGCATACAAGGAGGAAAATATAATTGGAAATAATTGTTACCAACTTGTTCCAAAATTGTGAAAGGGACATACTTGATTGGTTTCAAATTTCTAACTTCACCTTGGGGTCGGTCTTTGCTTATATGAAACCAAATTCAATCACCAAATTGAAAGTGATGATCCACCTAATGCTTGTCATGAATTCGTTTATATTTGACCTGACTTGGTTCCAACTTCTCCTCTATTATTTGATGAATCAACTATATTTGCTGAATAAAATTCAAAGCTTTATCTGCATCAACTTGACCATATCCCACTGAATTTTTCCCATAATTAAATTCTGATACTTTGGAAAATATCCAAAACATGTCTTGAATGGAGACCTTCATGTTGAAGAATGTATGGATATGTTGTAGGCATGCTGAACATAATGCATTTGCTCATCCCAAAGCTTAGGATTCTTGGAACAATATCCTTAGAGAATATGCACCATGGTCTAGTTGACCACTTCATTTTATCCATCAGTTTGTGGATGGAATGTTGTCCTCTTCTTCAACTTTGTGTGCATAAGTTCTCATAGATATTACCAAAATTTCCAAAGAAAGCAAGAATATTGACCAGATACAATAGAAGACGGTAACCTAAAATGAACGCATACATGTTGGAAGAACAAATGAATAGTCAACTCAGTTGTCAGCTTATTTTCACAAGTCATTAGAATGCACATTTTTCTAAACCCATCCACAACAACATATAAGTAATCATGTCCCTTTATAGACATTGGTGACCCTCCTACAAAGTCTATTGAAACACTTACCCATGGATGTGAAGGAACATGAAGTGGAGTGTACTAGCCTAACTTTCTATTACTTGGCTTACTTGTTGCATACATAACACATCCTCTTACATACTTGGACACAATATCGTTCATATGAGTCCAAAAAAAGGATTTTGCAACTATGCTACAATTTTTCCTACACCAAAATGCCTTGAAATGAGAGAAGTATAAGCTTCTTTTATTACATGTACTCTTTCACTTTGAGGAATACAATTTTTTCCAAGATGATACAACAACTTATCATGAACAATTCTTCATTTTGAGAGCCATGCATTAGTGAATCATATACCTCTTTAAAGTCTTCATCCTTAGTATATTTTTCAACATAAATTGAATGTACCAGAGGACTTTATTGAATGACTATAGAAGAATTTGTTGGAGGTCTAGATAACATATCTACAACTTTCTTCTGAATCCATTTTTTGCACTTCATGACCAAATGAAATTGTTGTAGAAAACCCATCCACCTGAAATGGCTTGTTTGTTGTATCTTAGTTTGCGATTGAAGATATTGTAGTGGTTGATGATCCGTATGTATAATTGTTTCTTTACCCATTAGGTAATGTTTCCACTTCTTCACATTTTGTACTAATACATACAATTCTTTATCATGGGTGGGATAGTTAATTACTGCTTTAGAGAATGTTATGGAGTGGTAGAATATTGTTTTTTTATGTTGCTTTAAAAATACCCTTATGGCATAGCCACTAACATCATACTCTATCTCAAATGGTTTTTGTAGAACCGACAATGAAAGTACTCGAGTTGTGCTGATATTTTCTTTTAGTGTGTTGAATGTTTTTTGTTCTTTTCCTTCCCACTGAAATACTTTGTTCATTCTTGTCAAAGCATGTAATGGAGAAGCTATGAAGGAGAAGTTCACAATGAAATTCCTCCAGCATTGGGATTCTCCAAGAAACTCCTTACCTCGATTACATTATTTGTCTTTGGCCAATTCACAATGACCTCTACTTTAGAGGAATAAATTCTAAGCTCACCACCCCCTACAATGTTACCTAGATACACTAAATATGTCTTCCCAAACTCACATTTGGACATCTTTAAGTACAATTTATCCCTTATAAGTACATCCAAAACTTGTTTTACATAATTGACATGTTCTTCCCAAGTACGACTAAAAATCAAAATATCATCTAAGTAGACTATGACAAAATCATCAATAAAGGGCCTAAAAACATCATTCATCACCCTCATAAATTTTTTGGGTGCATTTCAAATTCCAAAGGAAATTATCATCCATTCATACAATACTTTCTTAGTTTTGAAAGTTGTCTTCCATATGTCATTATCATGGATTTGAATTTGATGATAGCCACTTTGCAAGTCTAACTTAGTGAATAAAGTTGCATTCTTGAGATAATACATAATATCATCAATAAGAGGAAGAGGATACATGTTCCTGATTGTGATTATGTTTAGTTCCCTGTAATTCACACACATATGCAATGTGCTATTCTTATTTGGAACCAAAACAATTGATGAGCTGCATGGAGAGGAACTTAGATGAATGTCCCCTCTTTCAAGCAATTCCCAAACATTCTTCTTTATCTATAGATTTTCAATTAATAAAGAACTATACATGCCAATGTTAGGAAGAGGTGCATCTTATTGTAAGTGAATTCCATGTTGGATTTCTATTTTAGGAGGTAACCCTTTAGGTTCTTGAAACAAAACATCATAATCAGATACAACTTTATCCAAATAATTTTTAAGTTTTGGATCACATTCCTTAAAAGATTCATTTTTCCCAACAAATTTTGCTTTAACTATTATAAGAACAAAATTGTTACTAGCATTCACTAGCCTCTTAATTTGAATTGCAGAAACTAAAGAAATATTAGTTTTCATGTGATGTGCACAAACGATGTATTCAACACCATATTTAGTGAGTTGAAAAATGTTATCTTTCCTATAAATTATAGTATTCCTATCATAAAGATAATGACTACACAACATAATTCCACAAATATCCAATGGAATCACATCCACATTAAATTCATCAACAAATCTAGAAGTAATACAAAATCTAAGTCTACACTATTTTGTAACTTGCAGTTGTGCATTATCACATACCCATCAAAGTGGATAAGGCTTAGGGTGTAACTTAGTTTCAAAATGAAGTGTTTAAATATATATTTTGAAATGATATTTGATTGTGATCCACTATTGTAAGGAGTATCTATTTTTGTATGTTTAGATATTACCCTAATATGAAATAGCTCACTTCATTTTATTTCATCAACAATAGGTTCATGCTTTGAAGTAAAAGTAGAATTATTTTTACCTTGAATGCCCATATAAACAATCCTAGTTTCATCCCTAGATTCAGATACCAAATCATGTTGGATGACTAAAACAATGTTCTTCCTTTCTTCCGTATTCGAAAACTTCTCAGGCTTGAGTTCCAGATGAACTTCCAACATTTGGATGCATCATGACCCTTTTTCTAGCAATGTGAGCGAGTAGGTTTATCTCCTCCTTTCTTTAGTATAGTTTTATGCTTAACTTTCCCTTTACCTTTGAATTTGTTCCCATATAGTTTGAAATATTTATTGGAAAAATTTTCATTTGCATTCTTCCCCTTGGACTCCATATGAGTCACTTGAATGCATACCTCATAAAGGTTAGTCCGTTTAAACATAAGTATCATATGACACAAATAACTATGTAATCCTCCTATATACTTGAAAATATTTTCTTGAGTGTAGAGAGGTATACCAAGTACCAAAGCTCTTTTTCTGAATTCTTGTGTGTACTCCTGCACACTTTGTCCTTTACCTTTCCTCAAATTATGCCAGTTCATCATGGTGCGCTGCATCTATCCCAACGGATATAGTTTCTTCTTTAATGTTGAAGTAAACTCATACCAAGATGAAACAATGTTACCTTTAGTGGAAAGATTCTCTTTGAGTTATTCTCTCCCACTAGATGAGAGCAGTCTCTCTGATTTGGAGAGAAGCAACCTGAATTTTGATGCTATCTTCAGTGAATTTTTGAATCATACAATAAAATTCTATCCAACGGATCCAATTATCCAATTTTTCAGCATTAGGTTCTCCATTGTAAATAGGTAATTCAAACCTAATATCAATCTTTAATTGAGTCATATTAAAAACAACTTTTAGCTTTCTATATGATTAATGAGAATAATCATCATGAGAAGATGGTGAATATGGTGGAGTGTTAGGAGGGTCCTTACCACCTCCTTCTCCTTTAACTTCAATATGAGATGGGACACCTTTTTCTCCCTACTTTTGATCTTGATAAATCTCTTCCACCATTGTTTGCATCCTCATAAAAGCCTCAAGAAATTCTCCTTCAGATGGGATTGAAGAAGCCCCATCTTCTCCTTTTGGTGAAGCCATTCTACCTCTTCTTGAACAAATTTCTAGATCAAATTCCTCAATTTCTCCTTCACCACTCTTAAGCCTTGATCTTGTTAACATTCACAAACTCACAATGCAATGGTTAAGATACTCTAATACCAAATTTGATCTGAATTTTAAATGGTCTTTTTCACCATTTAAATTGCATGTGAAGTTTGAATTCTTAACCTCATAAAAAAAACTTTAAAAAGACAATTTTAAATGCTTTATTGAAATACATAAGCACATAAATAAGTATGCAAACCATAAAATTGCAGACAATAGATGATAATGGAGTTGACCCCTCCTAGGCCACGTCTCTAGGCCAATTCCAATGGGAATACCGATCTTATTAAGTCTTCAAAAATATTACATACATGAGTTATGGAGTTACATCCGAGTTTTGTCAATCAAACACAAAAACTGAATGTACCACTATTTTTCTATCAAAATTTTGAGAGAAATGCGTATAAACTTGACCCCCTTTGCCTGATACCTCATATGGCACACACTTCAAGACAACCATGACCTGATGGTGTCATTTCCATTATCATTGCACTTGATTGTGTCGTTTCCATTGTCGTTACACCTGATGGTGCAGTTGTTGAGTCCGGCTCCAGTACTAACATAGTTCTTGAGGTGGGATAAAGGTACAATAAATTAGAGAAAAGTACAAGTCGTATAGGCACAAGTGATGGTTGTCTCAAAGTGCATTCCAAAGGATGTCTCAGGAAAAGTGGGTTGAGTTTAAACTCATTTTTCTCATAATTTCTAGAGGAACACAGTGGTACAGTCTATTTATATGTTTGATTAATAAAACTAATAAGTATCTCCAGAACTAATGTACGTAATCTTTTTGAAGACTTAATAAGACTGTCCTTCTCATTAGAGGTGTCCTAGATATGTATCCCAAGAGGGGTGAACTCTATTATCATCTGTTGTTTGCAATTTTATGGTTTGCATAGTTATTTATGTGCTTATGTGTTTCAATCAAGCATTTAAATTTTCTTTTTAAAGTATTTTTATGAGGTCAAGCATTCAAAGTGCACATGCAATTTAAATAGTGAAAAATATCCTTTAAAATTTAGATCAGCTCAGCTCAGCAAGCCCTGCCCAAAGAACCCCGTGCTTTTTTTTGTTAGCTACATGTTCACTAAGAATCCTACAATAATTTGACTTTTTTGTTTTAATGGTTCTCTATAATAAATCCCAATCTTATGTGCCACAATGGGAGGATCTCATATTTTATATTCAAAAATTAATTTCTTTCTGGACATTCACAAACCCCATAAAACATAGAAATGCAAATCTAATGAGATTGTTTTGTAGGATCTAAAATATAGGATTCAAAATATTAAAGAATGGTATGTTTTGGTGATTACCCTAGACATTTAATTATGAACTTTGTTCTTGATAAGTTTGCAAACCCATTTATAATCCAAGTTATTTGTTTTACCAATTTGCTAGGATAATATAATACTATTACGCAATATGAATTCACCTTCAAAACCCATGTATTAGAATGTATATATAGAATTCCATTGTTTAGGACATAAGCAAAAATACTAGAATTATTAGAATTCTTTATAACAAAAAAATATGACTCAATGGAACCTATTCTAAGTTTGGGTGATGTCACCACCATAGAAAGGTTTTGTAACATTTAAAAAAATATTATATCAAATAATATTTGATTACCTCTAGTATTTTATTTTTGTAGACTATTATATTGGGTAGCGTCGACTGATCCTTCACATCATAGAATTCACATGGAGTGGTAGTATAGAGAAGGGTTGATCGACACTTCCTCAAAGATGGTATCTCTTTCTTTTATGTACTTTAAAGGTTCTTATATATATATACATATACATACATAC
>LPNX011051543.1:35544-168872 GCA_001517045.1 Pseudotsuga menziesii
TGGGAAGAGTTGATTGACCCTTCCTTAAATATGGTATTCTCATTAAGGGTGACTAAGGAGAAGTGTTCATGGACCCTACTTGAAAAATGTTATTTATGTTGGGGAGCGTTAATTGGAAAAGTTGACTGAGCCATCATCTAGAAAGGATTATAATAAGATAATTCCATTAGAAGGGTCATCCAATCCTTCCTTAAAGATAATACTCTCATTCAAGGTGACCCTAGAGAAGGGTCAGTTGAACCTTCCTTGAAGATCGTGTTCACATTGTGGTTTACCTAATGGAAAGGTTAGTGGATCTTTTATCAACCATATTTTTCACATAAGTGGGATAATTTTGAAGTTTTGATCTACACTTCTTGAACTATGTTATTCACATAAAAAGATGTCAATTTGAAAGGTGTCCCTGCCCATCTAGAAAAAAAGTTGCATAAATGAAATCTGTGAGAAGGGTAAGTAAATCCTCCCTAAAAGATGCTATTCACACCAAGGGCTAATTAGAAGAAGGGTTAGGTGATCCTTCCTCAAATATGGTATTTGTGTCTCATTTTATCTATTGGAAGGGTCGATTGATCCTTCCTCAAGCATATTTTTCACAAAAGTGTGATAATGGGAATGTGTCATTCAACACTACTTAAACTATGTTATTTTTTTCCAAGGCTATAAATTGATTGGTCGACTAACCCATCCTATAGAAAAAATAATAAGGGAAATTCACGGGCAGGGTTATTCAACCTTTTCTTGAGGATGGTGTTCTCATTGAAGCTAATATTGGATAATTGTCAATCGTTCCTTCCTAAAATATGGTATTCACATTTCCATTTATGTAAAATTAATATATGCCACTCCTTACTCAAGCATATTTTTTGTATAAAGGGAACACCATGGAAGGATTGAATGAATCTTATTGAAATATGTTATTCATGTCGAGGTGTGTCAAATTGAAGGGTTGGCTAACGAATCCTCTAGAATAGAATTTAGATAAGAGAAATAGTTTAGAAGAGTGGATATAAACTTCCTCAAAGGTCGTATTCTCATTTAGAGCCCTCGTAGAAGGGTTGGTTTTCCTTTCCCCAAAGATGGATTTTGTGTGATGGTTTTCCTAGTGGAAGGGTCAATCTCTTCTTCCTCAACCATATATTTTTTCATAAGCAGGATACCAATGAAGTGTCGACCGAATCTTACTTAACTATGTTCTTTTTCTCTAGGTTTACTAAATTGAGTGGTCGTCCAAATCATCCTCTAGAAAAAAAAATCATACAAAGTAAATCCATGTGAATCGTTGGCCAACCCTTCCTAAAATATTGTATTATAATTCAAGGTGATATCAAGGAGTTGGTTTCCAATCCTTCCTCAAAGAATGTAGTCTCATCCACATTTAACTAGTGGAAGGTCAACCACTCATTCCTCAAGCATATTTCCTTGTAAATGGGATACCATAGAAGGGTATGATGAAACTTCTTGAACTATGTTATTCGTGTCAAGGGATATCAATTTGAGGGGTCAATTGACCCATCCTCTAAACAAATTATAGCATACGGTAAATATATGGGAATATCTGGTCAACACTTCCTTAAAGATGATAGATAATCGTCATTCATGGGGGCCTCAAAGAAGGGTCGATCAATGCTTCCTCACAAATGGTATTGGTGTCATAGTTTACCTAATTTCAGCACTTTCTACTATTTTCTCAAGCACATTTTTTCTTAATAAGGGGATACTAATTAAGGGCTAGTCAAAACATCTTGAACTATCTTATTCATTTCTATAGTTATCAATTTGATTGGTTAGTATACCCATTCTCTAGAAAAAAATAGGATAATTGAATTCCATTCAAATGTTTGGCTAATCATTTATTAATTATGGTATTCTCATTAATCGTGACTTCTCAAAATAGTTATATGACCTTTCCTCAATGATTGTATTCACATTCAGGGTGACTTTTAATAATAATTTATTCTAATTTGTGGTAACCCTAGAGAAGGGTCAACTAACCCTCCCTAAAAGAAAACATTCACAACATGGTTTATCTAGTGGAAGGGTTAGTTGCACTTCTGTCAAATATATTTTTGTAGTAAGGTTGATATCAGGGATGTGTTATCCAACACTTCATGAACTATTTTATTCATTTCATTGTTTATGTATTTGTAACTTCGGAATGTATTCACTTGTATATCTTATGTATTGTACCTCAATGTTTATTCCGGGAAGTATCTTTGAATGTAATTGAGTCATGTCATTCCCCAATGTTTCGATTGGGAGATTCAATAATATAAACAAGTCATGTAAAGTCATTGATATTAACCCTCCATTGTAAGTTGGGGCAATAGTCCCCACAATTGAGTTAAGGTTAACCCTCCTTGTTGATCAGAGGGAAAAGTGCCCACAGTTGTGGGGCACTAGGGTTATTAGACTCTCCTAGAGATGTCGGCCCTGGTAAGTAATTGTTAAGTGAGGCTGACTTGATGGAGTGGAAATTAAGTGAACGAAATAATATAAGTAGAGAGTGAGCCTCTCTATTTATCACACACACACTTGCTCACTGGGGTGCATGAGTGAGAGAGGAGAAGCTCTCTCAAGTGAGAGAGAGAGAACAACTATTGGAGATCATATTTTCTGTCTTTGGGTTTTACTGCTGCCATTGGCGTTCATTCTATCTCTAAGGAAGTTGTGGGTTTTTCTCCTTTATGGTTTCCCTGAGGAAAATTCTTTGTGTCTCTTGTCTCTTGTGTTTATTGCCGTGCATGCTAATCTCTCATATAAGATCCTAATATCATATTGCTTAAACGATAAAAATCTAACATGGTTTCAGAGCTAACCTGAGAAGAAGACAATGTGCAGCTGCAAAAGCTAGGGATTCTTAATTTTTTGGTCTCTCTCCATAATCCATCAGCAAAAGAAGGCTAGGATAACTCTCCATTGAAGGGCGCATCTTTCTGTTGAAGCAGAATTTGATTCCAAGCATTTTCAGTTTTTGGTGCGGGAAATTAGTGCTTTTTATGGAAGATAAATTTTGAGTGAGCCTAGGATAGTATTTCTCTCCTCATAAAAATCAAATTTTAGAGACCTGGGTTGACATTTTTTGTTGGGTGAAACTCTGGGAAAGTGAAACCCTAGTTTGACCCCGAGCCTGAAAACCCCTAAAATACTGAAATTGATAGTCTTGGTAAATTTGCTATATCTCGATATTGGAGAAGGCTCAGGTGCCAAAACTTTCATAAGTCTAAGATAAATTCCCTATGTACACTATGTCCAAGTTTTATCCTCAGATTCACTATATTCTATGAGATATGATTCCTCCAATTTAGGGTTCGAGCCTCTCCTAGGATTCCTCCCCAAACAGGACACCTGGGGAGAATTGCTATATCTCGGGCTATGAAGGTTCAAATTAAATTTCTAAAGATTTTCCAAAAAGGTAATGGAATTTAATTTATGTGGTAAATTGTTCAGACCCCGAAGATGAAACAATGACATGTGGAAGTCCGTAAAACTTCATTATGCTGAACAGTCCTGAAATAAGTCACCTTGGGAAAACGATCATAAGTTTCGATTGGTGAAACCAATTCTTATAAAAAATGTGGTGTTGGAACCAGGACAGATGATTATACCTCAGTACAAAATTTTAGACATAGAGGATCAATACTTGTGGAGATACCACAGAAATAGTATCAAACATTTATGCAGAAGAAATTGGTAAACTAGGGCTTCCTATTCTGGGAGCTTCCCTACACCATTTTCAAAAAATGAGTACATTCAACAGCTCAAATTGAAGATCTATATATTTCTATCCAAACATATCTAAAATATTCTAACTTTGAAAATTAAGGTTTCTCTGAAAAACCCTAGATGGACTAGCTCCGAAACTAGGACGAACAACTCAAATTGGTAAGATCTAATCTTTTGTTATTTACATTTGAGGTTCTTATTTCAAAATGTCTAATCACACCAAATTGATGACAAACTTGGTGAAACTGACAACTTCCAAACATGGAAGTATTGGATCTCACTCGTTCTTGAAGAAAATGAATTGGACACCTAAATAAGTAGAGAGGTTCCAGTTCCTGATGGAGATGAGGCTAAAAGCCTTACACAAGAAGAACTTGGTCAAGGACAAGAAGATAATTGTTGATTCAATCAAAGATCACCTTATACCACAAGTGTTTTCCCTAAAGACACTAAAATAGATGTTTGATTCCTTGACCAAGCTATTTGAAGGGAAGAACATAAATCAGAAGATGACTTTGAGAAAATAGTTGAAGAATGTGAAGATCCAGAATGCAAACACCATACAATCATACTTTACAAGGGTATCTCAAATCAAAGAACAACTTGAAGCGGCAGAAGAATAAGTGGAGAATGCAGAAGTGGTGATAACCACCTTGAATGGTCTCCTAGGATCATGAGATTCATTCATTTTAGGAATGTGTGCTAGAAGGAAGTGATTAATTTCAGTAGACTCTAGGAAGAGTGCACACAAGAAGAATATTGAGTCATAATAAGAGAAAAGAAGATGGGAGCAACTGAAGATCAAGCCCTCACGATTCAAAGAAGATCCCTCATGTGACGAGGAATATGAAGAACTAAATTCTTGAAGAAACTCTTATCCATCTAAGCACTTGGATAAGAAATGATGATGCTATGAATGAAGAAGATGATGAAGCTAAAAGAAGGAGTCTACCCATGAAACAAATAAAGATAAGTTTTCAATTGTCATTTCATGATATTATTTTGTTATGCATTTGTTTATGTTCAGTTGATGTATTTTGCATGATAGAGTGTTTGCATTAATGACAGTATACTACTAATATGCATGTGATGTGTAAGTATCCCATGGTGCTATACGACTCTCCATTGCTACTTATCTAGAATGAAACCTCTTTGCTGACATATTGGATTAGTGCACAATCTCAATGTTGTCCTGGTAGAGATGGAATGCATCTAGAAAGTTTCCGTGAGATATGGACGAATGTTGTATTGGCTAAAACAGTTGCATGATCATATATTTATGCATAAGAATTTTTTGTTATGAATATACCTTATGAAATGTTTCTAACCATACAACTGGTGCATATGACTTGTAGGAAAGATCATGTACAATCACCTACAAGCAAAGAAGGTTTATACATGTTTCGAAGAACAAGTGATGATGGTTTGAGAAATAATCCAAGATGAAGAATAATATGATGAATGCAGTGACATCATTGATGCAAAACCTTCCAGCTATGAAGAAGTAGCCAAGAAGATAGGGAATACTAGTTCAAGAAGAATGATTTCTAGGATGCAGTATCGAGACCTAAAGGGAAGTTCGTAATTCCATCATGCAGTAGATGCAAACATCGTGGGATACAAGGAAAGATTCGTATCACGAGGCTTCTCATGAAAAGAAGGCATAGACTACAAAGAGACATTTGAAGCCATTGGAAGTAAGACACATGACAGGAAGACTCATGTGTGCAAATGAAAGAAGGCCTTGTACGAGCTCAGAAGGCACCCATTGGATAAAACATACATGAGGAGCTTAAAGATCACCTAGAGTGATGAATATCTTAACCTTTGCTACAAGTTTGAAGATGAAATCCTATAGAGGATGACAAGCTCACAGATGGGTGCGAGAAGAATTCTTTCAAATATAGAGGATATTGGTATCCAGTGACCCTAGATGGATACATAGAATATTAGTAGCAGAGGAAGCTACTTGTCACTCTAGTACAGAATGTTTCAATGCATAGAGTACGAAAGGTAGAGAGAGAATGATGCTCCACTTCCGAGGGAGTGACTGTAGAAGATCCCGAGGTTCGACATGGTACGATAGGATGAATAGATTACTGATGACTCTAGGCTTTACTAAGAGTAAAGTGGATTCCAACCTTTACTTCAAGGTGAAGGTGGAATACTAGTGATGCTCCTATTATATGTTGATGACTTGTTCCTGACAGAAAAGAGGAAATCATTAAAGTTGCAAGAAGGAGACTTGCTGTTGAGTTTGAGATGAATAACTTGGATATGATGCACCACTTTCTAGGCATGGAGGTGTGGTAGAATGTGGATGGAATCTCCTTGGGACAAGGGAAGTATGTAGTAGAGATCCTGAAGAGGTTTAGGATGATGTACTGCAAGGCCATGACCACACCTATGGCATCAAACCTGAAGCTATTGAGTGTTACTTCATCAAAGACGATTGATGCCATGATGTATCGTCAGATCATTTGTTCCTTAATGTACTTGACAAATACGAGACCAGATAATTTCTTTGTTGTGAAGACATTGATACATGTTCACCTGATGGTTGCAAAGCATGTAGTGAGGTACCTGAAGGGTATAGTTGAGTATGGGCTCAAGTATGATACAAATCAGAAGATTAACCTGGACGGTTATGTGGATTTGTATTGGGAAGGCATTGCCATTGATAGGAATAGCACCTCAGGGTGTTTCTTCAGTATAGGATCAGGTGTGATATCTTAGTTTAGTAGGAAGCAATCCTGCGTACCACTGAGTACAGCCGAAGCAGAGTACGTCGCAACTTGTTTGGCCAGTTGTGAGGCAGTATGGCTCAGGAAGCTACTATCTGAGTTATTTGATCTCCTGTTGGATGCTACCTGTGACAACTAGAGTTGTGTGAAGTTGTTTGAGAACTCGGTGTTCCACGATAGGTTGAAGCACATCGAGATCAAATATCACTATATCAGGGATATGGTGCAAAGAGGAGCAATGAAGCTCTAGTATGCTCCAACAGATGAGCATATAGCAAATGTTATGACCAAACCACTAGCCAGGGTGAAGTTTGAGTACTTCAGAGAGAGGCTTGGTGTTCTTCGGATAGAAGATACTTTGAGGAAGAAGTGATGGGACACATTTGCAGGAGCCATTCCAAGCATGATTGGAGGATCCTTCCCATTGCTATGGATGTAAGCATTATGTGATGAACATTAGGATGATGCTTCAGTTTCTGCTACGATGATGATCAGGATGATCATATGATGATGATATGCATTAGCATGATGCTATAATGAGTATGAGGATGATACTCTGTGGATAGATTGTACATATAGCATGTAAAAGTTCCTGAGAGATCTGACAGTCTGTGATCGGATGCTCTTTCAAGGTTTTTCTATAGGTTGGTCATGGACAGGTTGTGCAGGTAGTATAGAAAAGATCCCAGGAGATCTTATAGTATGTGCAAGGATTATATTTCAAGGTTTTGCTACAGGTATCATAGAAAAGATCCTGGGAGATCCTATAGTCTGTGCTAGGATGCTCTTTCGAGGTTTTTCTACAAGTAGCATAGAAAATATCCTGGGAGATCCTATAGTCTGTATTAGGATCCTCTTTTGAGGTTTTTCTACAAGTAGCATAGAAAAGATCCTAGGAGATCCTATAGTCTGTGCTAGGATTCTCTTTCGAGGTTTTGCTACTAGAGGCATGTAATCAGCCCTGGAGATTTGATAGGTTGAGCTATGTGCTCATAAAAGTCTTGGGATTCTCTTTAGAGTTCTTGCAGGTTGCAAGACACTCTTTTAAGGTTTTTCCTGACCACATAGAAAAGATCTTGGGAGATCCTATAGTATATGCTAGGATGTTCTTTTGAGGTTTTTTGGTGGTAGTCACATAGAAAATATCCTGGGAGATCCTATATTCTGTGCTAGGATGCTCTTTTGAGGTTTTATGATGGCCACATGTAAAAGATCCTTGGAGATCCTATAGTTTGTGCTAGGATTCTCTTTCAAGGTTTTTTTGACACACGTAATCAGTCCCGAGGATTCCATAGTATGGCCAAAAATGATGAAGACCTACATAATCCATTCTCTGGGAGAATGGAGGCACCTAGTCAGTTACCAGGAAATTTGTTTCATTTTGGGACTAACACTTAGCCTAGAGCTAAGAGCCATTCTTTGAGAATGAAAGATGTAAGTGTTGGGTGGGCCATTTTGACATGGTTCTTGGATGTGTTCCTCTCATGGTCAGATATAAGTTCTGAAGAAGATGAAGAACTACCTGGAGGCTAGGCCTACAACCAGCATGAAAAAGGGATGGCTCTGTAAAACTTCCTGTGACAAGAAGAATGAAGAGATATCACCATTTGATTGAGATAGTGGAAGCAACGATGATGATCCAGTGATGCTCTAGATCAAGTGATTATCCATACTTGATGAGTATGACTTGACAATGAAGATGACTTGAATATGAAGTTGAATTGAAGATGAAGATGACTTGATGATGATCTAGATGATACAGAGAAGAATACTTGTGCTGATAAATTGTGTCAAGAGAATACCTTCCTAGTTAAGAGGGAGTGTTGATGTATTTGTAACTTCAGAATGTATTCACTTGTATATCTTATGTATTGTACCCCAATGTTTATTCCAGGAAGTATCTGTAATGTAATTGAGTCATGTCATTCCCTAATGTTATGACCGGGAGATTCAATAATATAAACAAGTCATGTAAATTCATTGAGGTTAACCCTCCATTGTAATTTGGGGTAATAGTCTCCACAGTTGTGGGGCACTAGGGTTATTAGACTCTCCTATAGATGTCGGCCCTGGTAAGTAATTGTTAAGTGAGGCCAACTTGATGGAGTGGACATTAAGTGAACGAAAGAATATAAATAGAGAGTGATCCTCTCTATTTATCACACATTCACTCACTCAATGGGGCGTGTTTGTGCCAGAAATTGTTTCCAAGGCTAAAGAAACAAGCCAACACAATCTCAAACAAAAATTAATAAAGTGAAATAGGTTTAGGGTTTCTGGTATGTTTTCTTGGTTGTAAACTTTGGGAACAAGCAGGGAATACACTCATGAGAAAAATAATAACTAAATCATAAGCAAAAGAATAAAAATATGCATAATATATAAAACAAGATCCAACAGAACACAATGTTGAAGTTCACTCATAAAAGACAAGCATTACCAGCATATAAACATAAACCAATAATGAATATATCATTTAAGCAACTAAACAAGCTGAGCAATGAAGCCAACACAGAAACTGAAGGGTAAAAAGTGTCATATATCTCATAATTTTGTCATCAAATGCATACAAGAGTTTTGACACTTAACTCATGAATAAGTCTAAAGACCTCCTGAAGCTCTCCCAAAATCGAACCTGCATTCTGTATTTCTAACCTCTCTAAGTACTACTTTTTACAAAATCAGTTAAGGATCAAACCCTAACTGCCCTTAACTAATTCGATGGGATAAAGTAAAATTTACAATATTACAAAATATGACATTTTCCAAAAATAGTAAAAAACTAACTAATATGTCTCTCAAAAAGAGATAACAAAAAACTGATTCAATAACTAACTCATAATTCCTTTGCTGCCTCAGCTAGCAAAGCTATGCCATCTAGTGCCTGAACTTTCTTCCTAGCTCACCTCTACTCCTCTTCCATGTCAGCTATCCTTTTGGTGAGCTCCTCATTTTTCTGCTACAAGTCCTTGACTGTCTTTTTCAACTCTGTGCATTGCAAGTCAGTGGTTCTTTTTCTCTTTAAAGCCTCTTTAGATACTGCTGTCAGTTCCTAAAAATGTTCATTAACATCTTGTAGATCTTCTCTAAGCCTTCTATTTTCCATCATTAGCCCCTCATTAATATCTTGTATATAATTCATCTGTTGTTTGTACTGCTTAATAGTTTTATGCAAGTTTTCCTTATCTGTCTCTTGTTCATAACTGGGTATCCAAGGTATTTCAAATTTATTAAAAATGTCTACATATTTATTTAATAGGTCTGTGGAAATATCAGGAATATTAGGGTCTTCCAGAATACCTGCTTCCCTAAGTATGAGTTCATCTTCCTCTTCCCATTCTTGATCTTCAACATTAAGTACTTCATCTTTTTCTTGCTGATGTTGCTGTAAAAGCTCATTTCTCAATTCAAGGAATATGGTAGAAAGTTTAGGCTCGAGCTGGCTTGACTCCTTTACTGACTGTGATGATCCTTTTTCTTTTGCAGGATGAGAAGAGGAAGCTTTGGCAACTGTTTTTCCCTTGCTTTTAATGTTCATTGTGTCAAATTGTGGTTCTTCACCTGAGGAAATATCATCTAGGATAGTCACTTGCTTGGTATTCAATTTAGGATTGAGCAGCTTCTTCATATTCCACCTTAGCTTATTCGTTGGCCTGGTTTTAGGCCTCCAATATAGGGCTATCACTTCAATATTTTTCTTCTTCCTATTAGGTTTGACTGTTTTGATTTCTAAAGTGGAAAATTCTCTGCATGTTTCAGCCTTATCTTCAGTTTTAGAAATAGGCTGATCTTCTTCTAATAAATACCCTTCATCATCTGACAGAATGGTTATAGGACTCCTCTGCTTGGTCTGCAACTCCTCTTCATGTACAGCAACCTCCTCTGGAACAACAGCTTTAACTTCATTGGAAAATTCTGCTGGTGTCAAATGTTTCAAAGGCTGCACTTTCTCTTCTGTAAACAATGAATACTTGCCTTTAACACCAGCTGAAGAAATTTGAGTTTTAGTCTTCACAGGCTCTGAGTCTCCTTCAGGCTTCACCTCCTCTTTGTCTTCAGTTTTTTCCTTTTGTTCTAATTTCCTTATAAGGATTTTCCCTTTATCTGCCTGCTTCTTGATTTGTTGATCTTCTTGTTTCATTTGAAAACCTGACCAGAATAGGAAAAAATCCCAAGTTTTTCCTTCAGCTTGCAGGACAGTGCTAATGATCAACTTAATTAATCCATGGTGAAAAATTGATTGTGAAGAATGGTCTATATGCCCCTTGACTCTGTTGGACATCTTTTGCAGGATTTTGTATAGGAAGAAGGGAAGACTCATCTTGGACACCCCCACCATATGCTATAAAAATCTCAAGTGGTATTTATAAACAAAAGCATATCTGCCCTCACATGTTATATAGCTCTGCAAGATTCTGATAGGTTCGACCCATTCCCTTTTGAAGTTTTGGATTAAGATGCCCTTGTTCCAATCTGGAGTAACATTTGGTAATAAATACCTCTGAGCATCAAAGGTGAAGGGAAGTTTCTTAAACCACATTTCCCCTTCATTCTTAACTCCTATAGCCTCTGCAACCAAATCTACTGTCAGTTTGAACTTCAAAGTATCAAACATCACCATGTCATCTTTGTAACATTGTGCAAACCTACAGGAAACTTCAGCATTGTAACCATAGATTCTCTTGAAGAATTCCAGCCAGCCAGCCTATTGAAGAAGTTCAACACATCGTGGGAGCTTCTCAATCCAAGTTATATCAGTAGGTTCAGCTCTATTCACCTTGCCACTCTTACCCATTTGTCTTCAGTAGCTGGAATTTGTGTGAGTTTAGGGTTCAATTGATGCCTTGACAGATGCTGTTTCTTCTCTAAACCTCTCAAGTTTCAATAACTTGCCTTCTTCAATATTCACTGAATGATTCTTTTAGTTTACTAATACAGGTTAGGCTTTGTCACAGGTATAAGTGGTATAGGTCATTTAGAGTACTCCAGCCTCTTCACTGCAACTGATTATGAAACCTAGTTACCAATCAATTTGTTTGTTCAAATAGATGACCATATCCAGCATGCATAATAAACCTGTGTATTAGTACCCATAACCTGCTAAAATCATTTATAAACAATCTCTGCATAAAAAGAGTTTTACATGAAGGATCTCAACTGCCAACCTTTTAGACTAAATGAAGATTGTTTATATGTTGGATGAGAAGATATATAAAGCAGAAACAATCTTAAAATTAGCCACTTTCAGCTCTCAGTAATTTTAGTATCAAAATGATAGTAGGTCTTCATCTACTCTCAAGCCTTTAGCTCCTCGCTACTTCTATTTGCTTCCAAAAACAGTAAGCTTCAACACCTAACAAAATTAGGTCTCCCTGCAACTTCAGATATTTGGTTCCTTTTTTGTATTGCTTGCAAACAGAAAATCAATTTAAGACATTGAAAACATTGTCGAATGTATAGTTCATCACATCACTATACTTTCAGCTTTGAAAGGGTCATACTTCATTAAAAATTGCTATTTTTCAACCTTCACTCATCCTGGCATCTCAGAGCGTCTTAGACAGCTATTTCTTTGGCCGAAATTTCATTTAAAAACACAGTTTAGCATTTCCCTTTATCAATTTTGATAGAATAGACCCCAGTGAAAAAGCCCCAAATTATCAGTTATATTGGCCTATCGTGGAATACCTTTTAAATGCTTTACTGCAATTGCTTCACACCACTTATCATGCTGTTTGAGTACTAACTTGAAGGATACAGGTGTCTGTCCACATTCAATTTGATTGCAGGTAGTGAAATTAGGAAGCCCTAACTTCATGCGAAACCATAAAAAACTCACCTTTGTTTTCCAACGGAAATGTCCAGTTTTTTAGCAGCTACTATTGCTCCACTAAGTCTTCTATCATCGAATATGCATGCAAGTAACAACTCACTTCATATTAAACCAAATCTACGTTGCTACCTGTCAAGATGAACTGCATTCGGAGTAATGATGACCACGATTGCCTCACGACATGAAACCACATGTTCTCATGACAATTCCTGAGTCCACACGTAGCAAACACCCTCAAATCACATGATCAGTCACTCCATATTCGAAATCATGCAAAAATCTGACTAAAAAATCAGAGAAAATAGAGTCACGATATTCTTGTAGCACTCCTTTGTTATTTTTTCACACTTGCGCTACAAGAATAAATTTAACTCTATTTTGGCACTGTTTTACAACTTTTTTCCATTTTGTATGAAATTTAAAAGCTATTTGAATGATGAATATACTCAAAATATGATTCGTGAGTCCACTATTCAACATGATGACCTTTTAAAACCCTTCAATAATCTATGGGATCAAAAAAATAAAACAAAAAGTCTAAAGGCAAAAGCTCAAAATTTCACTTGAAAACTAAAAATCTCTTAAAGGAAGAAAAAAAAGCCAAACTAAAGCAAATGAGTAACTTGGAATAAAATGCAAATCAAACAAAAATTGAAGAAACAAATTACTGACTTAACAGGGCGTATGAGTGAGAGAGGAGAAGCTCTCTCAAGTGAGAGAGAGAGAACATCTATTGGAGATCATATTTTCTATCTTTGGGTTTTACTACTGCCATTGGTGGTCATTCTATCTCTGAGGAAGTTGCAGGGTTTTCTCCTTTATGGTTTCCCTGAGGAAAATTCTTTATGTCTCTTGTCTCTTGTGTTTATTGCTGTTCATGTTATTCTCCCAGATAAGATCCTATGATCATATTGCTTAAATGATAAAAATCTAACATTCATTTGGTGCTTACTGGAAGGGATGAATGAAACATCCTCCAAAAAAAATTGCAGAAGTTAAATCCATGGGAAGTGTCATTGAACACTTTGTCAAAGATAGTGTTCTTATTCATTGTCACCATGGATAAGGGTTAACCAAGACTTCTTAAAATATGTTATTCATGATGAGGTTTTCATAGGTCAATCATCAACCAATCCTTCATCATGTATATTTTTTCATAAGTTAGACACTTGGGAAGGGTTTCCCCACCCTTTATCTATTGCAAAATTCCTCTGAAGGGGAATAATAGAGAAGGGGTGGATGAACCTTCTAAAACATGGCATTAGAATATTGGTTTAACCACTTGAATAATTGGATGACCTTTCCTCAATCATATCTTTTGTCTAAGTTGGAACCTAGGTGATGACTATCATTTCTAGAACTATGTTATTTTCATCCAGGTTCATCAAGCGTAAGTGTAGATAAACCCATCCTCTATATTTTTTTCTCATAAGGGAAATCCATGGGGATTCTTGGAAGAACCATCCTATAGGAAAATTTTTGCATAAGGGATATACATTTAAGGGGTCATCTAATCCTGTTGATGTATTTGTAACTTCGGAATGTATTCATCTATGTATCTTATGTCTTGTAACCCGATGTTTATTCCGGGATGTATCTATTATGTAATTGAGTCATGTTGTCATGCCCTGATGTTCTGATCAGGAGGATCTATTATGTAAACAAGTCATGTCAAGTCATAGTGAGTAACCCTATGATTGTCTAAGGGTTAAAGTCCTCACAGTTCCGGGGCACTAGGGTTATTAGACTCTCCTAGTAGAGGTCGACCTTAGTAGGGTTTTAGTCATGCCGGGATTAGTATAAATAAAGAACTAGAGTCTCTATCTATCAGACAACTCATCCACACTCAAGTGTAGCACATAGTTGAGGAAGGAGAAGACACTGGGGCTAGACAAGAAGAAGATTACTGCTATCGAGATATCACTTACTGTTTTGGGCTTTTCTATTTTGGTGCTGATTCTATCTCTGAGGAAGTTGTGGGGTTTTCTCCTTTATGGTTTCCCTGAGAAAAAACACTATGTTCATTGTCTCTTGTGTTTGATTTCTGTGCTTGTTATTCTCTCAGTTAAAGATCCTAATAATGCTAGATTAATGCTGAAAAACTAACATGGTATCAGAGCTAACCTGAGAAGAAGACATTGTGCAGCTGTGGGAACTAGGGCTTCCTAGTTTATGGATCTTCCTCCACATATTTTCAGCAAAAGTAAGGTGGAATAACTCTCCTCCTTACGGCGCATCTTTCTGTCGAAGTAGAATCCAATTCTGAGGTTTTTCAGTTTTGGACTTGTCACTACTGTTAGAAATTAGGGCTTTTCACATAAGAGGAATTTTTCAGTGATCCCAGGCCTATATTGATCTCCTCCCCAAAATCAAAGTTAGGAACAAATTTCAAGGCATTTGGGTAGATAAAACTCCAGAAAATCAAAACCCTAATTTGCTCCTAATCCAGTACTGCGGGATTTCAGCTCAAGTTTCAGATCCGACATCTTGAACCTGGTAAGATCTAAAATATTTTGTATTTCCATTTGAGGTTCTCAGTTAAGATGTCTCATCATACCAAGCTTGATGAAAAGCTTGAGGGAGCTCATAACTTCGGAGCCTAGAAGTATAGGATCTCCCTGGTCCTGGAAGAAAATGAGTTAGACTCCTACATCCATGAGGAGGTTCCAGTTCCAAAGGGAGATGAGGAAAAAGCCTTACATAAGAAGAATATGGTTATGGCAAAGAGGATCATTGTTGATTCTATCAAGGATCACCTTATCCCACAGGTGTCCTCTCTCAAGACACCTAAAGCTATGCTTGATGCCCTAACCAAATTGTTTGAAGGGAAGAACATAAACCTGAAGATGACTCTGAGAAATCAACTAAAGAATGTGAAGATCTAGAATGCAGAGACCATCCAGTATTACTTCACAAGGGTTTCTCAGATCAAGGAACAATTGGAAGCAGTAGATGAATAAGTGGAGAATGTAGAAATTGTGATGACCACCTTGAATGGTCTCCCTAGGACATGGGACTCTTTCATTCAAGGCATTTGTGCTAGAAAGACATTAGTCAAGTTCAGCAGACTGTGGGAAGAATGTTCTCAAGAAGAAGCTTTGATAGCAGCTCAAGAAGAGAAGATGGGAAGTGAAGATCAAGCTCTCACAGTACAATCCAAGAAATCCAGATCCAGCCATCACAGAAGTAAGTAATCTCATCACAGGAATAACTCTAGAAAGCCTAGAGATAAGTCTAAGTTCATTTGCTATACATGTGATGAAAAATGACACTTTGCTAGAGATTTTCCTAAGAACAAAAGTAGTCCTCACAAGAATAAGGGAAGCAAAAGAAGACATCATGCTCATGCTACAGAGGATGATGAACCATCCAAGAAGAGATCTAGATATGAAAGTGAATATTCTTCACGCGAGGATGAATATTTTTTGATCTTCTCTCTCACGAGAAACATTACTCATGGAAGTGATGATTGGATTATTGATAGTGGGGTCTCCAAACATATGACTGGATTCAAGGAATCCTTTGTGAAGCTCTCAGAACATGAATCACCTCACAAGGTGAAGCTAGGAGATGACTACCAATATCCAATAAAAGGTAGTGGGGAATATTCCTATAAACTAGACTTTGGTAAATCTCTAACAATGAAAGAAGTATTGTTTGTGCCAGGACTCAAGAAGAACCTTCTCTCCATATCAGCATTGGATGCAAAAGGAATGAGGGTTGCATTCATAGATGGTCAAGTCATCATGTGGCCAAGAGGAAATACTATCAATGATGTGGTAGTGATTGGTGAACAAGAAGGAGGTTTGTACAAATTGAAGGGCCATCCTAAACAAGCCTTGGTCCATGACACAGTAGAGCCAAGTGAACTTTGGCATAGAATTCTTGCACATGTGCATTACAGAGCACTACCTCTTGCAAGCAAAGCTGTTGAAGTTCTTCCAGAAATGCAAGCAAAACATGACGGGGTCTGCAAAGGATGTGCGAAAGGAAAGAACACAAAGAAGACATTTCCAAGTAGTGAAATCAAAGGAAAAGGAATCTTGGAAATCATCCACTCCGATGTATGCTATCCGATTTCATCAAAATCACTAAGCGGGTATGCATAGTATGTTTCTTTTATTGATGATTTTTCTAGGAAGACATGGGTTTACTTCATGAAGAATAAAGACGAAGTATTCACCAAATTAAAGGAATTCAAAGCCTTGATCAAGAATCACATTGAAAATAAGATCAAGACCTTTTGATCAGATAATGGTGGAGAGTTCACTTCAAATAAATTCAAAGAGCTATGTAAAGAATCAGGGATTAAGAGGTAGTTTTCCACTCCTTATAATCCACAACAGAATGGGATTGTGGAACAGAAGAACAGAACTATCATGGAAGCTGCTAAAGCAATGCTTCATGATCAAGATCTTCCTATGCATATTTGGGTGGAAGTTGCTAGAACAGCGGTGTATGTACAGAATCGTACTCTACATAGAATACTTGAGAATAAGACTCCTGAAGAAGTCTTCTCCGGCAAGAAACCAGAAGTCAGCCATCTCAGAATATTTGGCCATCCTGTCTACATACACATTCCGAAAGAGAAGAGAACAAAATTAGATCCTTCAGGAAAGAAGGGTATATTTGTGGGATAATCTGAAAGCTCGAAAGCTTACAGAATATATTTCCCAGGATACAAGAAGATTGACATCAGCAGGGATGTGACATTTGATGAAGACACAGCTTACAACAAATCCAGAAAGAGACCTGCTGAAGAACCTCAAGAAGTAGAAGCACCCAGAATTCATGACACAACCATGAATGAAGAAATTAAATAAGAAGATCAAGAATTCGAAGAACCACAAAGACCTGTAGATCCACCTCTAGAGAAGAATCCTCACAAGAGGAAAAATTCTTGGGTACGAGAACTTATCCAAGGTGTGGAAAGATATGTGGCTCTAGAAGAGAATCACAGAGAAATAAAGAGAACCAGATCCTATTCCGGGTATGTAGATTTACTATGTGATTTCATTGATAAAGAACCTTCCAGTTATGAAGAAGCGGAAAAATGGAAAGAATGGAAGGATGCTATGATCAAAGAGTATCAGTCAATCATGAGGAATGATGTTTGGGATGTTGTCCCAAGACCAAAAGAGAAGTCAGTTGTAACTTCCAAATGGATCTACAAGATCAAGCATGCTGCAGACGATAGCATTGAAAAATATAAGGCAAGATTTGTGGCTCGAGGTTTCTCTCAGAAAGAAGGAATAGATTATGAAGAAACCTTTGCACCTGTAGCGAGATACACTTTCATTAGATCAGTACTTGCTCTGGCTACAGTGATGAAATGGAAGATACACTAGATGGATGTCAAGACTACTTTCTTGAATGGTGTAGTGGAAGAGGAAGTGTATGTGGAGCAGCCACTCGGTTTTGAGACACATGACAGGGAGTCTCATGTGTGCAGATTGAAGAAATCCCTGTACGTTTTGAAACAGTCACCCAGGAAATGGTACGGCAGGATTGATAGCTTTCTATCTAGTTTGGGCTTTACCAAGAGTAAAGCAGATTCCAACCTTTACTACAAGGTTGAGGATGGCAACCCAATGATACTTCTACTATATGTAGATGATCTATTTTTGATAGGTATGGATGGGTTGATTGCTGATACAAAGAGAAAGCTTCCTGCTGAGTTCGAGATGAAGGACTTGGGTATGATGCATTACTTTCTAGGTATGGAGGTGTGGCAGAGCTCAGACGGAATCTTCCTTGGATAAGGGAAGTATGCAGTAGAGATCCTAAAGATATTTGGGATGATGGACTGCAAGACTATGGCCACACGTATGGCATCGAGCCTGAAGCTATTGAGTGATGCTTCATCAGAGACGGTTGATGCCACAATGTATCGTTAGATGAATGGGTCCCTGATGTACCTAATGAACACGAGACCAAACATTTTCTTTGCTGTGAACACCTTGAGCCAGTTCTTAACATATCCAAGAAATGTTCACTTGATTGCTGCAAAGCATATTCTGAGGTACCTGGGGGTACATTTGATTATGGGTTCAAGTATGATGCGAATTAGAAGATTAACCTGGAGGGTTATGTTGACTTAGATTGGGCAAGCAGTTCCATTGATAGGAAGAGCACTTCAGGATGTTGCTTCAGTATGGGATCAGGTGTGATCTCTTGGTTTAGCAGGAAGCAATCCTATGTGGCACTGAGTACAGCTGAAGCAGAGTATGTCACAGCTTGTTCAACTAGTTGTGAGGCAGTATGGCTATGGAAGGTACTGTCTGATATATTTGATCTCCAGTTGAATTCTACTTGTATACATTGTGACAACCATAGTTGCGTGAAGTTGTTAGAGAATCCAGTGTTCCATGACAAGCATAAGCATATCGAGATCAAGTATCACTATATCAGGGATATGGTGCAGAAGGGAGTAGTGAAGCTCCAGTATGTTGCGACAGAGGAACAAATAGCTGATGTATTGACGAAGCCATTGGCTAGGATGAAGTTCGAGTACTTCAGGGAGAAGCTTGGTGTTCTCTAGATCGAGGTTTCCTCCAAGAGAAAGTGATGAGACCCATAGCCATTTTGACATGGTGAGATGATTGGTTCCTTCCATGGTCAGATGTAAGGGCTAAGTCATTCTGTCATGGTGAGAGGATTGGTTCCTTCCATGTCAGATATGAGTGCTGGCCATTTTGTCGAGTAGGACATATGTAAGGGGAAATGCCATTTTGGGAATGGAGGCACCTGGTCAGTTACCAGGAAAACTCAGTCTAGGACTGAGAAGCCATTCTAATGTGATAGAGGGATGTGTTCCCACTTGATCAGATATAAGGGCTGAACCATTCTTTCATGGCTAAAGGATTAGGTTCCTCCCATGTTAGATGTGAGTGTTGGTCATTCTGTCGAGTAGGACAAATGTAAGGGAAATTGCCATTCTAGGAATGGAGGAACTTGGTCAGTTACCAGGTAGCTCAGTCTAGGACTAGGGGCCATTCTGATGCGATGGTAGGATTATTTCCTCCATGATCAAATGTGAGTGCATGCCCTTTCTGATGCGATGCTTCATGCATGGTCAGAATGTAAGTGCAGAGCCTTTCCGACAAGATGAGGTTGGATATAAGTGCTGAGCCATTCTGGCGCGATGTGTTTACACATGGTCAGATGTGAGTGTTGTGCCTTTTCGACAAGATGGGTTTGGATGTAAGTGCAGAGCCTTTTTGATGCGATGTGCTTGCACATGATTGAATATAAGTGCTGAGCCTTTCTGACAAGATGAGGTCAGATGTGAGTGCTGGGCCTTTCTGACAAGATGAGGTCAGATGTGAGTGCTGGGGGTGCCTTTCTGACAAGATGTGGTTAGATGTAAGAGCTGGGCGGGCCATTCTGACTTAAGTGTCAAATATAAGTGCTGATGAAGACCTACATGAAAGGTAGGCCTACAGGATTGACTCTGTAGAACTTCCTATGACGAAAAGAATCGAGATAGAACCATTATGAGATAGCATATGATGATCCAGATCAAGTGATCCAGATGAGATGATCTAGACTTGATGATGATCCAGATCAAGTGATGATCCAGTTGTGATGATGATCCAGATCAAGTGATCCAGATGAGATGATCCAGATTGAGTGATGATCCAGCAATGATGAGCCAATAGTCATGATGACGCAGATCCCATGATGAAGAGAAAGAAGATGACTTGAAGACTCAAAGAAGAAGAAGACTCAAAGGCGAAGAATAATTGAAGATGACAAGATGATCCAGTTGATGCAAAGAAGAATACTAGTGCTAAAAATTGTGTCAAAAGAATACCTTCCTAGTTAAGAGGGAGTGTTGATGTATTTGTAACTTCAGAATGTATTCATCTATGTATCTTATGTCTTGTAACCCGATGTTTATTCTAGGATGTATCTATTATGTAATTGATTCATGTTGCCATGCCCCGATGTTCCGATCGGGAGGATCTATTATGTAAACAAGTCATGTCAATTCATAGTGAGTAACCCTCCGATTGTCTAAGGGTTAAAGTCCCCGCAGTTCCGAGGCACTAGGGTTATTAGACTCTCCTAGTAGAGGTCAGCCCTAGTAGGGTTTTAGTCATGCTGAGATTAGTATAAATAGAGAACTGGAGTCTCTATTTATGAGACAACTCATCCACACTCAAGTGTAGTGCATAGTTGAGGAAGGAGAAGACACTGGGGCTAGACAAGAAGAAGATTATTGCTGTCGGGATATCACTTACTGTTTTGGGCTTTTCTATTTTGGTGCTGATTCTATCTCTGAGGAATTTGCGGGGTTTTCTCCTTTATGGTTTCCCTGAGGAAAAACACTATGTTCATTGCCTCTTGTGTTTGATTGATGTGCTTGTTATTCTCTTAGTTAAAGATCCTAATAATGCTAGATTAATGCTGAAAAACTAACAAATCCTTCCTCTAAATATTTTGTTCTCATAATGGTAATCCATGGAAGGTTTCTACCAACAGATCCTTAGATTATTTTGTTTGTACAAGGGAAATCCATGGGAAGAGTCAAATGCCCCTTCCTTTGACATAGGTTTCTCATAGATAGAGAGAAGTGAGAATCATCAACTGATCATTCCAAAATGAATGTATTCTCATCACGAGGTATTTCATGCAATTGTACGCCCACCCTTCTTCAATTAAAGTAGTTTAATTTAGGATAAGCATCATTAATTTTTATTTGATCCTTTTTGAAGAATATTTTTATCCTGAGGTGGTCTTCAGGTAAAATTTAGATGACCCATCCTAAAACATCAAATTTTCATTGATTTTGAGAATGAAGAAGATTCAACTAACACTTCCTTATCGTGATATTATCTTCACTGGATATCCACTCAAAGGGGTGGCTAACCCATCTTCAACGGTATTATTGTCATTCATAAGTATCATCAAGAAGGATCCTCAAGAAGTGTTTCCTAGACCTTTATGAAGGATGTTATTCATTTTGATGCAGGAGCATAGGCTCATAAAAATGAAGTCATCCATGAATTCATCATGGTCAAATGAATTAAGGAGACCTAGGGTCTCAAACTTGTAAATTTGCTTTATTTTGGTAAAAGTTAAATAACCTGGATAAGGATAGTCGGTCCTTTCCACTTGTAAAATATTTGAATATGGTTGTTAAGAGTTAGTTGAGTCAGTTGATGAGTCACCTATGACTCATAGATTCAGTTGAGTCGAATAAGGATTCTATTTCCTTCATCGTAGCATCTGAAAAATAGAATTATGCTTGTAATAAATATAGTCTTAGTTAGTGTTGTTAGATAGCTTTTAGATAGCTAATAAAGATGGTAGTAGCTTATAGATCTTAGACAGTTCGAGTAGCTTGGGATAACTCGAATAAGTTTGGTAGCTTGTTGGATTGGAAGCCTTGAATAACTTGTAAATATTGAGAGAGAGGAATGAAAGAGGAGACTTGATACCTGTTAGTTACCTAGAGTAAATAACATAAATCAATAAGCATGACAATCAGATTCTCTGTATTCGATCATAGATTATACTTTCAATATTTCATGGATTTTTGATAAAATATAATGAATTTTAGTGTTCTATATGATGTGTTTGAAGTTGATTTGATGGAATAAATCTGATTGAATAAATTTTGTGTAGTTTTCCCTAAATTATCTGATTGAAAACATGTGCATGTTATTTATCTCATAAATTGACAGGAAGATGGTTTAAATCTTTGGTAGACTAAGTATTTATAGTCTTATAATGGTGACACGTTCAAAAATAGAGATATTATTATGAAATCTTTGAATTTTCACAAGGGATTGAAGAATTACAGAGTATATTCATTCATGGCACATATGGAAATGAGTGATTAAGTTCACTGATCAAATTTGAAAGAAATTTCTTGTTTAAATCATGTTTTATGATCATATTGATCAAATTGCTAATAAAATGAGGGAAATCTATGGAGTAGTGACGCGAATTGTAGGGAAATTTCATTTTCTATTGCGTAGAGGTCGAAGGGAGGTATTTGCAAAGTGAATAAATGACTACTGAGCATTAGTAGAAGAGATCAATGGAAAGGATGACTTGATTAAATAACTAATATAATCAATGAAAGGGATCAACCATTGATTTGGTCAACAATGGAGATAGCACATCACAAAGATACTAGGAAGTAGTGTGATAGATCTTCGATCATGGTGGCTGATCATAAGCAGGGAAGGGAATTTATGGGCTTAAGAGTGTAAAATCATGTACAATTAGAATATGATCCTCGTATGTTGGTGTTAGAGGGAATTATACCATCAATTTTTGATATCAAAGTGGGACAGTATTAGTCTTTTATTTCTGAATATTGTGAAATTGTTAGTGTTAAGGATTGGAGTAGTTTTCTTGAATGAAAAGAAAGATTCATTTTACTCCTGCATTGCTAACAAATTCATATTACTGACAGTAAGATTGTGTCAAAAAGTGACTTGTTGGGTCAGGAGATGGAGGTCATATTTGGGAGAGGTCGAGGCAGGCGAGGAAGACCTATTGCCAATGCATACTTGAGAGAGGATATAATAACTCTAAGAGAAAGGATGGAAGCCTTATAAACTGGTAGCAATTATGAGCATACTGGAGATAGACGTGAAGAAGAGATACCTGAAGAGGAAGAGGAGACAATTATTGGAACTCTTGAGGTAAAAATACTGAAATCAATCTTTGGTGCAGGTTCAAGTTCAAAGGAAGATGTACCATTCTATAATGGGATCTTGGATCCAGAGGAACTAATTGATTGGATCAATTCTATGAATAAACATTTTGATTATACTGAGGTAAAGGAGGACAAGAAAGTGAGATTTGTTTTCACAAAGTCGAGAGGGAATGCATCCTTGTGGTGGGATGGTGTGCAAGAGGAGAGGATCTTCAAACACAAATCCACTATCAATAGCTGGAGAAGAATGATCTCTAATTTAAAAGTAAAATTTATTCCTAAATATTAGCCATTGATTTTGTTTAGGAAAATGAAAAACCTTAAGCATAAGTTGATGAAAATTAGGGATTTTACTGAGGAATTTTATAAGGTGAATATCAGATTAGGTCATATAGAGGATACACTTGATAAATTTTCCAGTTATGTAAACAATCTAATGTTTGATATACAAGATGAACTAATTTTGTTATCATTGAGATCTGTTGAAGAAGCATATCAGGTTTCTTTGAAGGTTTAGGAGAAGTTGATGAGAAAGCAGAGTAAGAAAGAAAAGGTAAGAGGCTCTGGAGGAAAGGAACAACAATAGAAAGGTGAAGCTATTAGTTCAAACCATCAAGTACATCTTGAAAGAAATAATGTGAATAGAGGTGGAATAAATGCTTCAATAGGAAGAGGTGGACCAATGAGGTGTTACTAATGTGGACAACTAGGTCACATGTCATGGGACTATCCAGACAATGTTGCCAAAAAGAGAGGAGTGGAAGTAGTTCAAGATGAACCTGAAGCTCCAAAGGAATTCGAGGTGGTTGAGAATTACCCTGAACAAGGTGAAGCCTTGTTGATGAGGAAGGTAATTGATGATCCAATCCAGAGGAGGAGGCCGTTCAAGAAAGTTTGCAAGGTTGAAGGTAAGTGCTATAAATTAATTGTTGACAGTGGTAGTACTGATAATTTTCTATCTATAGAAATGGTGGACAAATTGAAGTTGAAGAAGACAATACATTTAGAACCATATAGAGTTGTGTGGCTGAAAAAAGGTCATCAATTTCTTCTGAGAGAAAAATGCCAGGTAAATTTTCAGATTGGAAGATATTAGGATGAGGTAAGATGTGACATTATTGAGATGGATGCTTGTCATGTTTTATTGGGTAGGCATTGGCATTTTGACACGGAATCTGTACATGAAGGAAAGATGAATGTCTATTCCTTTGAGATGAATGGGAAGAAACATAGTCTTCATCCATTCATAGGTAAGCAAGAAGAGGTCAGTAATCAGTCGTTGATGATGACTAACAAGAGGATTGAGAATGATGGGAAGGCTGAGGTACATGTAATAGAAAATTCACAAGTAAATGATTATGAGGTTGAAATGACTAACATAGTGTGCAGTGATTTGTTGAAGGAGAAAAAAATAAACAAGAAATATCAAGTGCAAGCATGGAATTGATGGAAGAAGCATAGTATGAAGTCAGAAATGATGATGGAAAGTTTATGGTTAAACAAATCACTAAGGATAGTGATGTGATAGAGGCAAGCAAAAGGGGGAAAGATTAAAGAGTTCATGCACAAAATTGTTGGATGGAAAAGATATTCATGCTAATGTACTTATTGTTTGATTATGTAATCGGGAATATGATTTATATATATGTAGGTGAAGGGATTCCTGTTGATAATATGTCTATAGGAAAAATAGAAGAGGAACTTGTGGAAATTGAACCCAAGAGATAGAACAATTACACTCATAAAATTGCTAATCAAACATGCAAAATTCACACCGAAGGAGACTGGAATTGGAGCATAACACTAATATGTATTGATTAAGTGTAAAATAGCCAAACTTATGAAGTAATAGGCTACTGTAAAGCAGGCTTACCAAAACTAGTCAAATCCCCCATATGTGCATAAAGCAGTTTCCAAATCTAGGTAGATGCTCACGAATTTTCTAAGTCAAGTGGGAAAGCTAAAGAGGGATGGAAATACAACTCATACATTCTTTTATTTGGATAAAAGGAGGGAGGATGATGTGGGAAAAAAACAAGGCAACTACACATAGTCTATATTTTCCTTTTGCCTTAATTCAGAAATAAAATAAGGCAGTTTTTCAGAAAAAGAAGATATGTGATTTAGAGAATCTAGAATAAAGTAGACATGCTAAATTGGGTTTCCAGGATGTTTCCCAAGCACTCCATGACTCATTTTTATAATGTGTTGACTTCTAGGACATGTAGAAGGCAACTAGCATAGAATGGAATCTAGGAACTATGTAATAAGAAAAAAATTAATTAAATTAATGTCTAATGTAGGTAACTATGGGTTGATTATTCTAACACCCCCCCCCCCCCTTAAGCCTAACTTTATGAGTAAAGATCATAAAATTATAGGGCCTAACAACAAGGATTAGTCACCCTTTACATACTGCTTGTCCATACAACCAAGGAAAGAGGCAAAAGTCCACTAGGAAAATCCTCCCTTAAACATGGACAGGAAAAACAAGATTTGGAAATCTTGTCACCAATCATGCTTCATAGCATGATCAGAAATCCCCAACAGTGATTTGAGATTGCTGAATGTCTTCTCACAAAAAAATTGTTGAATATGTCTGCTACTTGTTCTGAATATGCATAGAAGAGTAGATCAATGGTACCATCATGCACAAGCTATCTGATGTAGTGCATATGGATCTCAATGTTCTTGGTTCGCTATCTCTAAACTGGATCATTGCATATTCGAATGGTTCTATGATTATCACAGCAGATAATAGTTGAAAACTCTTATTCGAAGCCACATTCTCCAAGTATCCCCTGCAACCACAAACATTGAATTGCTACATTTATAACTCCTCTATACTCTACTTCTGTAGATGAGAGTGTTATGAAACTCTGATTCTTGCTTGACCAACTGATTGGTCCTTCTACAAGCATTAACACATATCCTGATCTATACTTTTGTTCTGTGTTGTCACCTACCCAATCACTGTCAGTAAACCCAATCAAATCAAGATCAGATTTTTGTTTGTAGAAGATCCCATGAGTTCTTGTTCCTTAAACAAAGTTTAGGATCCTCTTGGCTGCTCTCCAGTGGATCTCATGAGGCTGATCCATGTATCTTGAAGCCACACTAACTGCATAATATATATAAGGTCAAGTGTGTGCAAGATAAAGCAAACACCCAATCAATTACCTATACAGTGTATTATTTACCATAGGAGAAGAACCTGCTTCTTCAAGCTTAACTCCTGAAAGGAAGGGAGTCTTTCTTGGCTTGCAATATTTCATGTTGAACTTGTTCAACAAATCCAAGTCATACTTGGACTGATGTACTTTTATTCCATGTTGGTATTGAGCAATTTAGACACCCAAGAATTGGCTCAACAATCCCAAATCTATCATAGTATGGTTCATTGCATTCTTCAAGGACGAAATCTCTTTCTTTGAATTTATTGCAATCCGTAGGTCATCTACATATAAATAAATAATCATCAAATAACCATGAATCAAATTCAAATATAAATTAGGATTAGAATTTCATTGAACAAAACTCAATGACAACAGAAAGCCATCAATCTTGGCATACCAAGCCTTAGGGGCTTTCTTGAGCCCATAAAATGATTTCTTTAACCTGCACACTAAATATGGAGTAGAAACAAACCCTTCAGGTTGCTGCATGTAAATATCTTCAGTGAGATCTTCTTTTAGGAAATCACACTTCACATCCATGTGATGCATTTCAAACTGCTTTGAAGTTGCAATGTTTAGAGCTAGCCTTATGGAGTCCATGTTTGCCACTGGTGAAAAGGTTTCAATGTAGTCAATACCATGTAATTGTGAGTAGCCCTTCACTACCAGTATTGAATTATATTTCAAAGGTTAACCATCAGCAGCAAGCTTAGTCTTGAAAACCCACTTACATTGAACTATCTTCCTCCCTGGGGGAAGATCAACTAGTTCCCAAGTGTTGTTCTTCTGGAGTGAGCTGAATTATTCTTTCATGGATGTTTTCCATATTGTATCATGTTATGCATCTTCATATGTCTGTGGATCTTATTCAACAATCAGATAGCACTTATCAGCAAATAGAGGATCTTTCACACAAAGGGCACTCTCGAATTGAGATCTAGTCCTCCTAGTGTCGCTAGGATTTCAAGCTAGTTCCCTAGCTGCATGAATGGTATTTGCTTCCAATTTTGGTATTTTAGGACTATTAGGATCTGCAATCAAATCATCATTTTTAGACATATCAGAATCAGCAAACTCATTATTATCTTCACTTACAATCAATGGTTTTGGTGGTGAAGAGGACTCTCCAACTTCAACTACTGCTAAAGGCTCTTCTTGGAATTGAACACTTCTTTCAATGAAAGATTTGTTAGTTCTCAAGTTTATCAACTTGTACCCTTTTGAATATTTAGAATACCCAACAAATAGGCACTCTTGGCTTTGGGCTTTCAAAGCCTTCCTCTTTTCAGTTGGAATTCTACCCAAAGCCTTTGAGCCAAAAAATCCTGAAATGGGTCACATCTGGCTTGTGCCCACTCCAATATTAGAAAGCAGTCATATCATCAATATGCTTATGAGGCACCCTATTCTAGATGTAGGATGCATATTTTATATCCTCGTCCCAAAACTTTAGTGTCAAATTCTTAGCCTCCCTCATGCATGTTGCCAACTCATTTAGTGATCTGTTCTTTCTCTCAGCAACACCATTTTGTTGTGGTGTGTAAGGGATCAAATGTTGCATTTGAATACCTGCATCTTTAAAATACAGAATGAAATCATACTTGACATACTCACCACCATTGTCAGATCTGAGGATCTTGAGTTTCCTCCCAGACTAGTTTTCAACCAAGGCTCTAAAGACTTTTAAGAGGTCAAAAACTTCATACTTATTCTTTAGGAAGTGAACCGAACAATACCTGGAAAATTCATCTATGAAGGTCAGTGAATATTTGGCTTAACTCATGGACATATGAGGGAATAGACCAGCAATGTCACTGTGGATTAGATCAAGAGGTGTAGAGGTTCTCTCATGACTAGCTTTCTCATACTTGTGCTCTAGGTGTTTTCCTAGGATGCAACCTTGACAGACTTCCTTAGAAAACTTGATCTTTGGTAACCCTGTGACCATATATTTTTCATTCAAATCAAAAAGATACTTGTAGTTAAGATGGCCAAATATTTCATGCCAAATATTGCTTGCTTCATTAGCATGAATCAAAAGAGCAGAGGGGTTTGAGTAGGGTAGAAAATGGGAAAACTTGTATACCTTTGAAGTGTGATCAACAACACCTTTTGCTATTACTTTACCATTTGAAATCTCAGTGATTTAAACATCATCAGGGAGAAGATGACCTTATTTGGAGACCTAGTATGAGTCATCTGATACAATGAAAAGATATTAGAGGCAAGATATGGAACATACAACACATTGTTGAACTTACCATGGTCAAGATCAATCCTTCCTTTCCCCAAACTATTAGTGAGAGATTCATCTCCCAAAACTATTGGTGGACCTTTTGACATGTCAAGAGAGGATAACATCTCTTTTGTCTAAACCATGTGTCTAGAAGCTCCAGAATCTATGATGAAGCAAGGTGATCTTGATGTGCCAATAACCAAGGCATGCACTCTCTCTCTCTGTCTTCTGAATTTGATCCTCCTTCCTTCCTCTTTGAGCAATAAGGAAGGGAGATGTTATTCTTCTCCCAGAGTTTGGTCAACATGTCAATTTGATTCTTCATACAAGAGCTCTCAAGATGATAGCCCTTACTGCAGTATGCACACTTTCTCATTTCTCCTTTGTTCTTCTTCTTTTGGGAGTTCTTCTTGGAACCTTGGGGATCCTCTTGAGACTTTTTCTTGTCTCTCTTTTGCTCAGGTGTATTTTTAACTTTTTTCTTTCTTTTTGAATCCACCCTTAAATCTCCAACAACCAAATATTGGTTTTTGCAAGGTTTGATGGTGCCCATCATCACCAACTTATCTTGCTCCTGTGTGAGGTATTCCATGAATTTTGCAATACTAGGCATATTTCAGGCTCAAGCTGTCAACTTGGTGGCATGGAAGGTAAAAAAAAACACTGAGTATTCAGGACCAAGCTTAGAAAATATGGCCAAGACTAGTTTCTCTTCCTTCTTTTCGATCCCACACTATTTCAAATGCAAAACAAGGGCCTTAAACTTGGAAAAGTAGAGTTGCAATGATTCAAAGCTACTGGGACTCAAGGAAATTAGATCATTCTCATTTTGATTTCCTCTCATCTCATCTGTCTTTCCAGAAAGCTCTTCTAGATTCTCCCACACTTCATTAGGTGATGTCAATCCATCAATATGGAAGAGGAGGTCTCTTGAAATGCTGAGACACAAAAGACCATAGGCCCCATCCCTCCTATTGTGCCATTTAATTTTCTTTGTAGATGCATTAGTCTCTCCCTTAGTTTCCATAGTCACCCTCTAGAGACATTTCTCTCTCAGCAATATATCCATCTCAACTTTCCACTCAAATAAATTGAATGGAGTCAAGATGATCTTCTGAGATTGGTCCATAGCTCAAAAATTGTGCCCTCCAGTCAGCAGAATGCGCTCCCAGTCAATGATGTCAAACCTGGAATAACAATTTGGAAGGAGAGAAATTGATCTACAAAGGCTCTAATACCATGTGTAAATTGAACCCAAGAGATAGAACAATTACACTCACAAAATTGCTAATCAAACATGCGAAATTCACACCAAAGGAGACTGAAATTGAAGCATAACACTAATCTGTATTAAGTGTTCAATATCCAAACTTATGAAGTATTCGGATACTATAATATATAATTACATGAGATAATCAAATGCATAAATATTCCTTTCGAAATAGTAAAAAAGAAGGCTTACCAAAACTAGTCAAATCCCCCATAGGTGCATAAAGCAGTTTCCAAATCTAGGTAGATGCGCAAGAATTTGCTAGGTCAAGTGGGAAAGCTAAAGAGGGATGAAAAGAAAACTCATACATGATTTTATTTGGAGAAAAGGAGGGAGGATGGTGTGGGAAATAAACAAGGCAACTACACCTAGTATAACTTTTCCTTTTGCCTTAATTCAGAAATAAAACAAGGCAGTTTTTCATAAAAAGAAGATATGCGCTTTAGAGAATCTGGAATAAAGCAAACATGCTAAATTGGGTTTCCAAGATGTTTCCCAAGCGCTCCATGAATCGTTTTTAGCATGTGTTGACTTCTAGGACATGTAGAAGGAAACTAGCATAGAATGGAATCCAGGAACTAGGTAATAAGACAAAAATTAATTAAATTAATGTCTAATGTAGGTAGATATGGGTTGATTATTCTAACAGAACTTGTGTGTTCTATGAATTTGGAACATATACTGGAGGAATAAAAAGATTTATTGTAAACGAAGTGCTGGAAAACATGGTTGAAGGGACTGTTCAAAATGAGAACACTGCCCATGATTATCTCTTAGGAATTTGCTGCAAGCTTACAGAAAAGTAGCACGGAGGGAGCTGATGGACAGGAGCCCATGAAATTTGTTAAGATGGGGAGTCTAATGCAGGAGAATTTTCAATGTAGTAAATACCATGTAATTATGAGTAGCCCTTCACTACCAATATTGACTTATACTTGAAAGGTTAACCATCAGCAGCAAGCTTAGTCCACTTACATTGAACTATCTTCCTCCTTGGGGGAAGATCAACCAGTTCCCAAGTGTTGTTCTTCTGGAGTGAGCTGAATTATTCTTTCATGGATGTTTGCCATCTTCTATCATGTTATGCATCTTCATATGTCTATGGATCTTATTCAACAATCATATAGCACTTATCAACAAATAGAGGATCTTTCACACAAAGGGAACTCTCGAATTGAGATCTAGTCCTCCTAGTGTCACTAGGATTTCAAGCTAGTTCGCCAGCTGCATGAATGGTATTTTCTGCCCATTTTGGTATTGTAGGACTGTTAGGATCTGCAATCAAATCATCATTATCAGACATATCAGAATCAGCAAACTCATTATTATCTTCACTTACAATCAATGGTTTTGGTGGTGAAGAGGACTCTACCACTTCAACTACTGCTAAAGGCTCTTCTTGGAATTGAACACTTATTTCAATGAAATATTTGTTAGTTCTCAAGTTGATAAGCTTGTACCCTTTTGAATATTCAGAATACCCAATAAATAGGCACTCTTGGCTTTGGGGTTTCAAATCCTTCCTCTTTTCAGTTGGAATTCTATCCCAAGCCTTTGAGCCAAAAATCCTGAAATGGGTCACATCCAGCTTGTGCCCACTCCAATATTAGAAAGGAGTCATATCATCAATATGATTATGAGGCACCCTATTCTATATGTAGGATGCATAGTTTATAGCCTCATCCCAAAACTTTAGTGGCAAAGTCTTAGCCTCCCTCATGCAGGTTGCCATCTCATTCAGTAATCTGTTCTTTCTCTCAGCAACACCATTTTATTGTGGTGTGTAAGGGATCGAATGTTGCATTTGAATAACTACATATTTACAATACAAAATGAAATCATACTTGACATACTCACCACCTTTGTCAGATTTGAGGATCTTGAGTTTCCTCCTAGACTGGTTTTCAACCAAGGCTCTAAAGACTTTGAAGAGGTCAAAAACTTCATACTTATTCTTTAGCAAGTGAACCCAACAATACCTGGAAAAGTCATCTATGAAGGTCAGTGAATATTTGGCTTAACTCATGGACATATGAGGGAATAGACCAGCAATGTCACTCTGGATTAGATCAAGAGGTGTAGATGTTCTCTCATGACTAGCTTTCTCATACTTGTGCTCTAGGTGTTTTCCTAGGATACAACCTTGACAGACTTCCTTAGAAAACTTGATCTTTGGTAACCCTATGACCATATATTTTTCACTCAAATAAAAAAGATACTTGTAGTTAAGATGGCCAAATATTTGATGCCAAATATTGCTTGCTTCATTAGCATGAATCAAAAGAGCAGAGGGGTTTGAGTAGGGTAGAAAATGGGAAAACTTGTATACCTTTGAAGTGTGATCAACAACACCTTTTGCTATTACTTTACCATTTGAAATATCAGTGATTTAAACATCATCAGGGAGAAGATGACCTTCTTTGGAGACCTAGTATGAGTCATCTGATACAATGAAAGGAGATTAGAGGCAAGATATGGAACATACAACACATTGTTGAACTTACCATGGTCAAGATCAATCCTTCCTTTCCCCAAATTGTTAGTGAAAGAGTCATCTCCCAAAACTATTGGTGGACCTTTCGACATGTCAAGAGAGGAGAACATCTCTTTTGTCGAAACCATGTGTCTAGAAGCTCCAGACTCTATGATGAAGCAAGGTGAGCTTGATGTTCCAGTAACCAAGGCATGCACTCTCTCTCTGTCTTCTGAATTTGATCCTCCTTCCTTCCTCTTTGAGCAATAAGGAAGGGAGATGTTATTCTTCTCCCGGAGTTTGGTCAACATGTCAATTTGATTCTTCATACAAGAGCTCTCAAGATGATAGCCCTTACTGTACTATGCACACTTGCTCATTTCTCCTTTGTTCTTCTTCTTTTGGGAGTTCTTCTTGGAACCTTGGGGATCCTCTTGAGACTTGTTCTTGTCTCTCTTTTGCTCAGGTGTATTTTTAGCTTTTTTCTTTCTTTTTGAATCCACCCTTAAATCTCCAACAACCAACGATTGGTCTTTGGAAGGTTTGATGGTGCCCATCATCACCAACTTATCTTGCTCCTTTGTGAGGGATTCCATGAACTCTGCAATATTAGGCATATTTCAGGCTCAAGCTGTCAACTTGGTGGCATGGAAGGTAAAAAAAAACACTGAATAGTCAAGACCAAGCTTAGAAAAAATGGCGAAGACTAGTTTCTCTTCCTTATTTTCGATCCCACACTATTTCAAATGCAAAACAAGGGCCTTAAACTTGGAAAAGTAGAGTTGCAATGATTCAAAGCCACTGGGACTCAAGGAAATCAGATCATTCTCATTTTGATGTCCTCTCATCTCATCTGTCTTTCCAAAAATCTCTTCTATATTCTCCCACACTTCATTAGGTGATGTCAATCGATAAATATGGAAGAGGAGGTCTCTTGAAATGCTCAGACACAAAATACCATAGGCCCCATCCCTCCTATTGTGCCATTTAATTTTCTTTGTAGCTGCATTAGTCTCTCCCTTAGTTTCCATAGTCACCCTCTAGAGACCTTTCTCTCTCAAAAATATCTCCATCTCATCTTTCCACTCAAAGAAATTGAATGGAGTCAAGATGATCTTCTGAGATTGGCCCATAGCTCAAAAATTGTGCCCTCCAGACAGCAGAATGCGCTCCTAGTCAATGATGTCAAACCTGAAATAACAATTTGGAAGTATAGAAATCGATATAAAAAGGCTCTGATACCATGTGTAAATTGAACCCAAAAGATAGAACAATTACACTCACAAAATTGCTAATCAAACATGCAAAATTCACACCAAAGGAGACTGAAATTGGAGCATAACACTAATCTGTATTGAGTAAGTGTTCAATATCCAACCTTATGAAGTAATAGGATACTGTAATATATAATTACATGAGATAATAAAATGCATAAATATGCCTTTCGAAATAGTAAAAAATAAGGCTTACCAAAACTAGTCAAATCCCCCATAGGTGCATAAAGCAGTTTCCAAATATAGGTATATGCACATGAATTTGATAGGTCAAGTGGGAAATATAAAGAGGGATGGAAAGAAAACTCATACATGATTTTATTTGTAGAAAAGGAGGGAGGATGGTGTGGGAAAAAATCAAGGCAACTACACCTAGTATAGATTTTCCTTTTGCCTTAATTCAAAAATAAAACAAGGCAATTTTTCATAAAAAGCATATATGCGCTTTAGAGAATCTGGAATAAAGAAAACATGCTAAATTGGGTTTCCAAGATGTTTCCCAAGCACTCCATGAATATGTTTTAGCATGTGTTGACTTCTAGGACATGTAGAAGGCAACTAGCATAGAATGGAATCTAGGAACTAGGTAATAAGGAACTAGCATAGAATGGAATCTAGGAACTAGCATAGAATGGAATCCAATCTTTGAAGGGTTTTTGATAAAATAGAATGAATTTTAGTGTTATATATGATGTGTTTGAAGTCGATTTGATGGAATAAATATGATTGAATAGATTTTGCACAGTTTTCCCCTAATTATATGATTGAAAACATATGCACGTTATTTATCTAAATTGACAGGAAGATGGTTTAATTCTTTGGTCTACTAAGTATTTATAGCCTTATAATGGTGACATGTTCATCAAATAGAGATATTATTGTGAAATATTTGAATTTTCACAAGTAATTGAAGAATTACAGAGTATATTCATTCATGGTACATATGGAAGTGAGTGATTAAGTTCACTAATCGAATTTGAAAGATTTTTCTTGTTTAAATCATGTTTTGTGATCATATTGATCAAATTGCTAATCAAATGAGGGAAATATATGAATTATTGATGAGAATTGCATGGAAATTTCATTTTCTATTACGCAGAGGTCAAAGAAGGTATTTACACAGTGAATCAATGGCTACTGAGCATTAGTGGAAGAGATTGATATAAAGGATGAGTTGATTAAATAACTAATATAATCAACGGAAGGGATCAACCATTGATTTAATCAATGACGAAGATAGCACATCACAGAGAGACTAGCAAGAATTGTGATAGAACTTCAGTCATGGTGGTTGATCATATGCGGGAAGGAAATTTATGGGTTTAAAAGTGTAAAATCATGTACACTTACAATATGATCTTGGTATGTTGGTCTTACAAGGATTTATACCATCACATTGCATGGCACCTTTTTTAATACCCTCATTTTGACCCTTAGGATGCATTGGTTTTATATGTAAATATTTGCTATATGCATTGTATGAATCCCAACGTGCAGCTGAAGGCCAATTCCCCACTAGTGAATGATCAAGTTTTAAAGGAAAGTATTTTATATTTGGTTATCCATGTGCTAGTAAGCCATGGAAAATTGTAAAATCATGAAAATATTAAAAATGCAATAAAAATACCAAGAGTTGGCTATGGAAGCAACTAAAATGAGGGGGGAATGTGCATCCACTAGGGAGAGGTGAGCAGTTGGGGGGATTGAACCTTGTGTATCCAAGTGTCATATTAAGAACCCATCTTGACTTCCCTTGCTAAAATTTATTTCTGTAGTAGGATGGTATCTAAGAAATCAGCTCATGAATTGATGGAGCATGGACCAAAATCAGAAATTTGTATGGCTGCGTATGGGAATGGTTTACTTGACTCACAAGTCAATTTTCCTCATGGTAATTTGTATTTCATCTCCCCCATCCCATCATGGAATAGAAATACCTCAATTTACAGCTTGCTATGCATTCCCAATAATGAAAATTGTAGAAATCACAGCTTGTAAAGAAGCCACATTTTGAAGAGCCAAAATCACCCAGAAATTCATGTGGGTAGTGAAATATAGTAGGGAATCCATGCATATAAACCATGGGGTGAATTTTAGAGTGTAAAAGGCCCAAAAATATATAGGAAGACCTGTATTTACAAGCCTAGAAGTTGAATTTTGTAATTCATAGTCACGTGGCCAGAATTGAGAAAAAAAATCCAAGAGTGAATTGCAGTGACTGAGAGTATAGAGGTTGGAATTGATTGATAAACCTAGTGAAGGAAAGAACCTATGAAGGTTTGGAAGCTTGGACCTTTTTATTCCCACCCTGAAGACCACTATATGGGAGGGGGAATCTAAGGGACTATGTAGCAAAAAAGGGAACCTTCCTTGTGTTTATAGTTGTGGTAGGTATTGTGGGTGCCAAGGGTGTCTGAAGCCAAATCAAGAATCATGTAGCTCTGTGGTTGAGCTCACTATCTTAGCTATCTCCTTCCCTATATCCATACTTTACTAGAAAATCCAGATGTGTGCTAGGTTAGCACGAGTATTTTTCCTTATAGATGTGAGCGAACCTAAGTAGCTCCTCCTTAGTGGATACATGGCCTAGCTCGGGAGTGGTCCCTCAACTGAACGAATATAGGTTGGACAAATAAATTTGGTTGGGTGGAACATTTATCTTCCATATCCAGTTGTTTGGATAGATTTAATTAAAATACAAGCTCTTACTATTTTTTTTTATTATGGCCAATTTCAGTGTTATGAATGTTTACTTTTTCATGTCAATTTGAATGAAATGACGAGCTTAAATTATTGAATAGGAGGCTTGTGCATAGCATGAGAATGAGATTAATTATGTGTGTGAATGATTTATTATTATTCATATGATATAAATGTTAGTGTTTGCATGTTGTGTGTGCGTTGATAGAGTTTAATTCCATTGTGTATTTTAGTTATGCATTGCATTGTTTCCAAGAATTCTGCAACTGGTGTGGACACCACTTGTTCCTCTACCCTGTCAGACACAAGTATAGAACAAAAGAGCACAACAACATATCCTTCCCCTAGATAATCAATTTGATCAATATGAAACAAAAATCATACTTCATATCTAAGTTCTTTCATCCTTGTTCCAAAATTCCTTCTTGCAAACTTCAGTACCTGCAAAAGAGATTCAAAGAAAAAAACACAAAGTGAGAGCATCATGACAAATCAATCATCTATGTTAGTGATCAAGGAGTCTAACAGCATTTAACTAATATTAAAATACATTAAATACGGGAAAGGGGAACACTTTTGTATTAATAATGAGAGAGTAAAGTTACAACAATAAAGCCTTTATGTTGTTAGCTTTATCCCCTACAAAATATCTACAATCCTTCACACTTACAACAATCTCTTCACACATAAGCTCACTCTATCTTGCCTCTAAACTAGATCTTAGTCCAAAAAGATAAGGGTACCTTCTTTGGCATCTCCTCACTCACTCTATGAAGGCTTCATTTATACTCCAAAAATGATGATATTCACTTGAGGAATGGATAGGAGGTGATCCCAACAGGTGAGGAAGGAGAATGCCACCTCTTCCTAGCTAGTAGGAACAAAATGCACATAGGATTTTGTAAGGAATCTTCTATAAAAAAAAATTCACGTTTTGGGTTGATCAACACACTTGGTTTCAGGTGAAGAAGCATCGATGATTTTTGCTCAACAAGGAGAAGAGTCGATGACACCTATTGCCAAAAGATAAGGAAGAACTGGCGCATTTTTCTCCATTGGAAAAAGCACCGATGACGCTCTGTCATAATTGTGGAAAAGCATTGACCTTCCTAAGGATGGAAAAAAGTTGCCAAAGGAATCTCAGGTTAGGCTTTCTGAAAGGCAAATAGGAAATTGTGGGATTTCCAGGTGCAACATAATCCCCCCAAAAGTATGAGGCTAGAAGGAAGTAATTGGTGAAATAATTTTCTTGACATCAATCTGGTATCAGAGGAAATCAGAGATGACCTTCACAACTGATAGAAGACCAATAACTGACTTGTTTGACTCAACCATGGCTGTAGACCAATACACTGCAAATCCATGATGACGACCACTTCATGGCTACTAAGAATACATTATAGATCCATGAACAAATGACATAGAGAGAGGACCATGGCTACAGAACATACAAAGTACATCCATGTTATCCGAACCCATTATGGACATAGCCACCAAACATACAATGTGGATCCATGTCATGAATCCAAATAATATTCCATCGCAGCATGAGGATAGGAAATTACACTGATGAATCCTAACCGCTTAGGATCATCATTCCAATCCCCAAACAATACAATTCTAACCATGTGAATAGATGTCTTGATGTCAAACATGGAAGAAACCACTTGATTACCAATCATTGATGTAAGCTGTTAACAAGTGAGAGGGAGATCACCATAATCTCAATGATTCCCAAGGTATCTCAGTACATTCTACCAAGTGTGAATAGATGTTTTGTACTTGAACACTTGATATAATCTTTCAATCAGAGGTCATTGATCAAAACCTGTTGTTGAAAGCGAGGAAACCTTCCATTGAGGCATGCAGGATTCAAGTTACTTGACTAGGTTTGTAAGTCTAATTCTCGGATGATGAGATGAAGTTGACAGGGATAGAATCTTCGAAGGAGGGAATGATCTTTCCCCCATCATCGACATGAAACATGGAACAAAATTTGTTTTTTTGAATTGATGAGACAACCATGAAACCAAATCAGACATGACCGACTTGGTAAGAAGGTAAAGTTATTGATGAGTTGAATTTTGGAAGAGACATCCTTTGAACAATTTACGGCATGACATGTGACTTGGAAGCATTGACTTGACGAGACTGAAACTAGGTGTAATGCAAGGAATATGACGGATAATTATTTGAATTAACTCAAAGGATTTAGGTGACTCACAAAAGTGGATTGACTCAGAGACAAGGTGAATACCCAACTGTTCAGATATGCAAATGCAGACAGGTGCCACGTTCAAAGGTGGACTGTAAAATTTTATAAATACAAATGAAAAACATTCCCATTTCCCTTAATTTCCCCATATTGAAGGATGAGTTCCTATTTTTCATTTTTACGATTCCAAAGAGGGTAAAAAACACTCGTTGTAGGTCATCAAGCAATGAGTCCATTCTCACATATTTTACGAACCTGAGAAAAAAGGGGTTCGTTCCCAGATAGGGTATTTCACTGTTTGATTTTATGATTATGATGAAAGTGAACTTAGTATCGTTCATGTTTAGAGAGTCTGAACAAAGACAAAAGGAGATTCCAAAAGGTCCTTTTTCGTAAGTAGTCCTAATCGCTCCAAAAAAGTGATAACCTAGCACCGACTAGTCGATCCTTTTGATAATTTTACAAGCATGAACGTAACAAGTTCTGTTGGAAATATTTTTTTGTTTTTAAAGAGACTAGGAAGAGCTTAAATATAACTCCGTAACGGGTTGTCTTTTTCATAATTCATTTTTTACAAGTATGAGAAAGCAGCAAAAGTGGACTCGACACTCTTTTATTGGTTGTTTAACGAGCATGTGAAAAGTGTAAAATACGCTCGATACTTTTTCATTTCCACTCTAAGCTTGAAAAGGAAAAAAAGAGATTAGATCATATCCACGAGCCATGTAAATTTGACCTGGAAGCTTAAAAGCACATCAAAGTCAACTCCATTAAAAACTATGTAAAACAAATAATAAAAATGCACTTTATTAAAGTAATTTTGGAATTAAAATTAATTTCTAATTAAATAAAAATAAAATAAAAACCAAAATTGCTATAAATAAAACATAATAGTAAATTTTTTTACCATTGTTACTTTACCATTTGGAGTTGGAGCAAAAAGAGGAAATATTCTCTTGGTGTTTGTGGGTGCTTTGGTCCACGGTTTCTCAAATTGTTTGGAGGAAGTAAGTGCGACAACCATTTATTTTATTCCCATGGTAATTTTTTCTTGTTTTTGACCTGAGATGGAGGCTTTTAGGTTTTTTGGCCAATCCGACCCGTGTGTTGGGCGGTTTCATTTTTTTTATTTTTTAAGCATGAGCACGATGGCGCTCTGTCGTGCTAGGACAAGTGCACCATAGGCACTCTGTCCAGAACTAAAAGGATCTCCTAAACTCGGTGCTATGTATTTGATATAGAGGTGCCATAGGTGCTTTCTCTATATCCAGAAGAAGCATTGGGCTCTCTGTCTATACAATCAGAAGACGTTGTAGCTAGGGTGTTTCCAAATACTATGCCCTCCATCCGTCAAAACCATTTTTTTGTGTTTCCTCCATCCACAAACATCAATTTTTTTGTTTCTTTAATGCATGGAGTGGGTTCTAATGATTATTTTGGATGTCTTGTAGGTGAAAAAAAACATCCACACCATGGTAATATGGAAAGAGCATGAGCATGAAACAACAGAATTCCAAGCTATTAGTGATCCAGTCACTATAGAGGCCCTGTAGAACTGTGGGTTACTAAAATATTTGAGGGTTCCAGGCATGAAATACTATATCCATCTCTTGGTGTATATTATCAACATGTGGGACCCCGAGCAACAACATTTTGTATTTGGGACCCACACTCTCACCATTTACATTAAGGACATATACTTCTTGACTGGGGAAACATGCACTAGGGAAACATGCCCAATTTGGAAAGCTCTGTATCCAGCAAATAGTGGATCTTCCTTTGAGGATGATAGTTTATACCATCGAGAAGGTCATTGGGGCTAGATCTGCCCACCTAAACACTAGGGAACATATGCTATATTCTCTAGAGTGTATGGAGCCTACAGTCTTCAACTGGTATGAGGTCATGCTAGTCATCCTGAAGGATCAGTTCAACTGGTATGAGGTCATTCTAGTCATCCTGGGAAAGATCAAAGAGTTTTTCTATGGATTTATGGTAGTGTCTTTCATCGTGGAGAGAGTGCCTCACATGAGACCCCAGGTGGTTGTCGGTAGAATAGATCATGAGGATCCTAGGATGCTTATATGGGTTTATGTTATGGCCCAGCATGGTGGTGGGGGTTCCAAAGTTGTCTACGGGTCAACCTTATTTCTCTATTTGAGAGGCCAGCTACTCATGATTGAGTATTATTCCTATGAGGGGGAAGATTTCTGATAAAACCCAAAGCTTCCACTACTTGAGGGAGAGAAGTGGGATGAGCGAGGCAAGAAAGACACTATCCATCATGTTTTTAAGTTTTCAATTTTATTTAATTTTTATTTTGTAATGTTGAGACAAGTGAAAATGGCTTATTTAGACATTGGACCTGTTCGTCCAACTCGGATGACACCGATTGAGAGGTGGGAAAGAGTTAGATATATGGTGTTCCATTGCTCCAAGGAAGATGAGGAGCTTGAAGATATTGAGGAGAACCTACAACGCTTTACCGTAGGGATTCCCGATGTTACCATTGATGACCTACCCAGGCATTATCAACGTCACACTCCAGGAGTCTCGGGATGGTTCACTAGGCTCCTCCGTAGAGTGGATCGGGCCATCATATGCTACCATGACCATCGCCATGATGATTAATAGTCTACAGATACTTTCCACTTTTTTGTATATGTATTCATATTGAAAGCTTCAAGGCTTCATATTTTTCCCTGAATATGTATATTTTGAGCTATGATAGCCCTAGAATTTACGGGCACTGAAATATTGATGCTTCAGCCCATTTTTGTCTCTCAACTTTTTAGTTCTTATATATATATATGAAAATTACTTATTTATAGATGTGTGTGCAAAAAATGTGATGTGTGAAATTCATCCCTACTTATGAATTTGCATCCATGTTTTTATGTTATAATGGACTTTTAATTATGAGCAATATACCAATCTAAGACATAATTAGCTAAGGAATCCTCCACGACATTCAAATGTCTCAGAATATGTTGATACGCGACTTGCTCAAAATACCTTTCTAAGAGCCTAACCCTTCACAATGTCTGAAGGAGTAGAGAATTCCAGATGGTGTAGACACAGTTTAGCTGTTGAAAAACTAGTTCCGAATCTAGGTAAACCATAATCTCACTTACATTGCTATCTAGGTATTTCATCAACAATCCAATCATCGCATTATACTCTATGAGATTGTTGGTGGAGGGACCTAAACAAACACCCCCTGAACTCCCCAAATCACATGTAGGAGAGTATAGTACCCAAGCTGCTGATGCAATATTTAGCGTGTAATGCTTAGAACTGTCCGCGAATCCAGAAAAAATGGTCATCTATCCATTAGACATAGGACTTACATAAGTAGAGTTTGAAAACACATCTTAAATCACACAAGAAACCACACTTTTCAAAACAAAATACACAACAATATATAAATAGTATTTACAAAGATCCTATGCTAGATGACCTAGGCATAGTATCTTTTAAGGTAAATCCCATTACGAGGCTCACTCGGGGATATCCCATCGTAGTTTACTAACTGATATGTACCCTTTTCCAAAACACAACTGATAATGTAAGGCCTGTTCCACATAGATTCGAATTTCCCTGCCCCAAGTTTATCGTGCTTATGGTCATAAGTCAAGACCATATCTTCTTCATTAAAAGAGAAGAGGTGAACAGTTTTATCATATTGGGCTTTCATCCACCGTTTGTGTGCCTCATTTTCTAAGGCAACATCGGGGCAGGTTTCATCAAGATTATTTAGATACAGAAATCGTTCCTCTTCTATAGTGGTGTTAGGAAAAATTTCCACAATGAGATTTAGCGAAGGAATCTCACATTCTATCAGGAGAGTTGCATCCAATCCATACACCAGTAGAAAAGGTGTGAAATCGGTGGAAGTATTTACAATGGTCCTATAGGCCTAAAGTACAGAAAACAGTTGCAAGTACCAATTTGATTTGAATTTCCCTACCATTCGTTGAAGCATGGTTTTCAACACTTTATTTATCGCTTCAACCTGGTCATTGGCCTGAGGGTAGTAAGGCATAGAGTTATTGTGGTGAAACCCTAACTTTGCACTAAAATCTGCCATCATTTTGTTCTGGAAGTGTGACCCAAGAATGGTCACAATGGCCCCAGGAATCCCAAACCTAGCGATGATATGGTTAAATAAGAACAACATAGTTGTTTTGCTGTCTTCAGAATATGTGGGCATAGCCTCATCCCATTTAGTAAAGTAGTCCACAACCATAATAATGTATCCATACCCCTTGGCTAAGGTAGGCCTATAATGCATAAAGTCTATGCCTTATTTCGCAAAATGTCCAACTGCTACAACAGGGTGGAGCAGAGATGGATGGGTGCGCTTCTTAGTTGTGAAAATTTGACAGGGAGTGAATTTGTTGACAGTTTCAATAAATTATTTGAAAATCAAGGGCCAGAAATACCCTACGCACAAGATTTTCTGGGTAGGAGACAACCCAGAGAGATGACTGCCACAAGCTCCAGAGTGGTAATCATTTAAGACAATTTTAGCTTCTTCATGTGTAAGGAAATGTCACAGTACAGAATCGATGCCACGACGATATAAGGTATCATTCAAAATGAGATAGTATTTAGCCTGGTGGTGGGTACGATGCACTCATCACAAGTGGTGACAGGCTAATATCATAGAGTCTAGAGATAAAGAATAATATCTCCACACCATGGATCGGTCGTACTAATGACAAACAATGATTCATTAGGAAATGAATGGATGGGATGTGTTTCGTTTGTAGTATGGGGAAGGTCACATATAAACTCAAGAAAAACAAGAGATTTCTTGGAAGTGGTTTTAGCAAACTCCAACTCAATTTCCTGGAGAATAACATTCCATTATGAGTATTTTCCCCCAAGTACCTAACGTATCAAAACGTAGTACATGGGGTTAGAGTCAGCATAAACTGTAGCAATGCAAAGCAAAATATAGTGATGAAACTTCTAGACCGCAATGAACATGGCCAGAGCTAGTTTCTCCATATGTGAGTATCGAGTTTCAGAGTCTAGAAGACTCTTACTAGCATAGTAAATCACATGTTATAGGTCATGTTTATCTATTTGAACTAGGACCATGTCTATAGTTGGCAAGGATGCAACCACATACAAAAAATAATTCTTAGTATAATCAAGTGGTTGCAACAAAGGTGCATGGGTGAGAGTATGTTTGAGATTGTCAAATGTGCACTGCACAAATTCATCCTAGAGAAAAGGTGTATCCTTTTCAAGCAATCGCATGAAACCATGTGTCCTTTCTGCATAGTTTCAGAAAAAACAACATTGAAAGTTTTCGTTCCCATGCAATATTTGGAGTTCTATTACATTAGTGGGAGAAGATAGAGCCAATATTGATTCAATATTCAAAGGATCAATACAGATGCCATCCTTAGACATGATGAAACCAATCAATCGTCTAGTTTTGACACAGAAAACACATTTGTGGGGGTTCAAATAAATGTTGAAATGACAACATTTAAGAAAAATATCTCTTAGATGATCAACATGAAGGTCTCGCTTCTTGGAGTGAGTAGGAAGGTCATCGAGATAGGGCTCCACAACGTTTTTGATATCATGAAAAGCATAAGACATGGTGCGTTGAAACGTAGCACCATCATTTTTTAAGCCAAAAGGTAATTTGCGATAGGCAAAGGTCCCCCATGGGAAAATGAAATTCATCTTATGTTGATCTGAAGGGAGGATTTTGATCTGATTATAGACAAAAAATCCATCCATGAATGAAAATATGATGCTTCCAACACATTTATTGATTATTTGATCAACATAGGGAGTGGGGAAACTGTCCTTGGGACAAGCCCAATTCAAATCCCTAAAATCGATATAAACCCTAAATAGTGTCCTGCTTTTTGTTTATAGGGACTATATTGGATACCCATTCAGTTAAAGGTACGGGGTATATGAAACCATCCCTCATAATTATTTCAACTTCCTCCTTAATTGTTGTTTCTTTTCATGGATGATCCTGGCGTAATTTTTGGCGAACTAGCTTGGCACCAGGGTAGGTTTTGATCTGATGAGCGACAATGGAGGGATCAATCCCTAGAATTTCTTTATATGTCCAAGCAAAGACATCTCAAAATTCCTTGAATAAGGCCATATATAACTGAACCTCAGAAGGCGAAGAGTTCTAGACTATTTGAATATTCTATGAAACATTAGGTTTATATTCATGGGCATAGTTTTGGTAATATTGCCTAGATTTACCTCGAACTCAACATCACGAGTGAGGATATGAGACTGAGGGTCTGTGACTATATCAAATGAAACTGCTAATGCAAAGTGCTCTTCTACCATATGGCAAGGGGGAAGGAAAGAGGATCTATGATGATGATCTTTCCAAGGAATCTCTTCCAAGGACATAACTTCCATAATGGATTCATCAGTAGGAAGTGTATCTGAAAGATAATCTAGAGATGGGGGGGGATTTCTAGCCAATATGGTAGGTGAAAAAAATATGAGGCCACCAACAAATGATCATTGATGGTAGGATCATTGGTGGAATGTATTGCATTGTATACTTCTTCAAAAGGACTAAGTGATGTAGATTCATCAATATATTTTCCTTTGTCTATAATAGAGGTAGTGTTATCCCTAAAGTTGAACCTAGACTACATTGGTTCAAGCTTAAGGAAATATTGTTCTCAAAGGTGCAAATCAATGAAATCAAATTGAGAATCAAACTGATATACAGTCAAAGCTATGGACAAAGTTACACTTCTCTCAATGTAACAGGCTGGTATAACATAAAGGTTGTGTGTAAAATCAAACAATCTTTGAATAACTAAACTGATATAAAACCATGGCTGTCTGTACAAATCACACAATTATCACTGCACATGCTGGTATATTATGAAAAGTATAAGAGAATCACAAAGTTATCAAAAAACTAGATTGGTATCATATAAGAAATATAAGAAAATCAAAACATTGCTAAAAAGATAGGCTGGTGTAAAATCAGAGCTGCAAGGTAATCCACAGGAAATGTATAACATAAAACAAAATGCACAGTTCAATATCAATGTTACTATGATCATAAAGACAAGAAGTAAAAATTCCTCTGTTTTCTACAGTGTAAGGATAATTGTATTTCCCAATAAGAATTAGTGCAATGGGATGTAATGGACCATATGCATAACAAAATTATCAGAAAAACCAATTCATAACATACAGAAACAAATCATCTTCATGTTTCATTCAAAAATAGAACCTATACAGAAGCTACGAAAATTCTATGTCATACAGGCAATGCTCCAAACAGGGCTTGCATTCTCCAAAATTGCCAACCTCTAGTCCCTGCTCGAGACCTCCCTTCTATACAAAAAATGCTATCCATAAACTAACCATAGATCCTATATTCAAGGTTCGACCCTCCTCTAATATAGGTCATTTAATCCCTTTAAACAAGTATTAGATTACAAGTGTAATACATGTGTCAAAACAAACAACATAAGTTCAAAACCAAATAACAATTTAACTCCTAAAGGCTTCTAGAAGCCTCTGCTAATGTAGCTAGGTCACTAAGAACCTGTGAATGCTTTTGAAGTCTAGCGAGTTCAACATCTTTATCCTTTTCCTTGCTCTGGGCTTTGACTTGCTCCAGCTGTCTCTGAATGGCTCGCTTTTCCTTGAAAATATCGTTGGAAATATCCAGCAGCTTTTGATATTCTACTTCTTTGTCCTCCATGTCCTCACGGAGTATTTTGTTAGCCACCATGAGCTTCTCATTTATGTCTTGCAAGTACCTTGTTTGTTCTTTATAGGTTTGCAGAGACCTCTTACATTGACTTAGTTCTGGGGAAATTTCCAAATCCTCTTCTCCTATGTGGCCTCCTTCTTCATGTAAACCTTTTGATACTGAACCTTCATCAAGATTGTCTTGCTTGTCTATGCAGAAAAATGCTAGTATGGAGCCTGCTACACCCTGCATATCAATAAATTTTTCCATATCTTCACAGTACTGATCCTTTGTTGTATGTAATGTTCCCTCGCTAGCAGCATCTTCTATTACTACAACATCCCTGTTACCTTCCTGTGTTGTTCTTTCCTCAATCTACATATTTTCCCTCAGTCTGGTTCTTGGCTTGTCTTCTTTGCATAACTGTTTACAAATCTTCTTTTTTGAAGCTATGTTTTTAAGAATATTACTGAGTTTTTCTGGATTTTCATGTGTGCACGGTGTTTCGAGGTATAGGCTGTCTTGTATAGGTTTATCAGCAACATTCTTTTCTTCATTTTCAACCTCCTGAACTATCTTTTTAGGGCTTGTTGCTTACTGGTTGGCATCATCCAACATTCTTTTACCTTTCTCCTTAGGATTTTCCCTAAACCCTAGTTATGCTAGCAGGGATGCCCATGTTCTTTTCTCCCTCTGTAACTGAGTTAGAATCAACAATTTGATCAATCCTTGGTGGTAAACAGAATGGGCTGTATGGTGAGGGTGACCTTGGACCTTGGCTATCATCTTTTGGAGACTTTTAAGTAAATAAAATGAGAGATTTACCTGTGTATGTCCATTGGTATGCATTAATAGTTTTAAATGGCATTTTGATATTCTATCATATTTGCCATCACAGGTAATGTAATTCTGTATCATCTCCAGAGGGATCCTCCATCCTGGTTTCATCGTACTAACATGCACCCCACTTTTCCAATCAAGCCTTTCACCTCCTGGGATTGAGAATTCACTGAAGTCTTCTTTAAAATCTTGTTGTTTAAACCATTTTTCACCTTCTGCAGGAACACCTATGGCCTCAGCAACAGAGTCCTCATTGACTCTAACAGTTAGGCTTTGCAACTGAACCCTCTCATCTCTGTAATTTTCAATAAATAGCATGGTCATTTGTGAATGGTAACCCTGCAGTTTTTCACAAAAATTGAACCATCCAGACTTCTGCATAAGCTTGGCAGACCTGGGAAATTGTTTTATCCAGTCTGTATTACTTGGTTCCAGCCTGCAAATGAAACCACCAGGTTTTCTTTTTGACTATAACCTCTGGTTCTTCTTCATCGCTTCCCTTCGACATTTGAAACCCTAAAGCAATTCCAACTCTGCTATGTGGACCGACGGGCTTTAAATCTCAAACAAAAACACACACACTTTGCTCCACTTACCTCTGTGGTAAGTCTTCACTTCATGCTAGCATCTAGCCTGTCAATAATGCACCTATGCCTGTACTGATTCTAATTTGATTGATTTACAGGCTTGACTGAATGAAGATGATAGTAAAAATACAACCAAAACGGTTCGTAGGTCTTACCCCTGAACCTCCTCAAGCCTTGGTTAATAATGCAGATCTAAGATGCCTTCACCCTATATGGCCCTGAACATGAAAATCTGTGCTGTAGCTACGTGCTTCAAAATGCATGGAAGTATATACATTATAATCCAAACCCTGAAACAAGAACATAGAGTTTGAAAGCAAACCCTAATAACTGAAACCCTACATGATGCTGCTCGTCACCAATGGAGATAGACAATAGACCAACAAGCCTGCGAATACCCCTCTTCAATTAATCCAGGAGATTGATAAGAGCAATTTGGGGGAAAATGTGCATTAACTTGATTTTTTCCATGATCAATGTTGGTACTCATTACATGAACTTCTCAAACTTTGAAATGACAACATGTGTACCCTTCCATAAATGCCACCACACAAGTCGTGATTTCGTGGACAAGGGTGCATTTTTGTTTAAAACATGTCAATGCCGAATGCCCCATAATTATGAATATTACAAAAGCTTATAATCATTTTATATTCCGTGATATGCATAAACAATAAAATTTTGAAAGAAATGCCAATTTGACATCCTGTTATCAGAAATAAAAATGCTGCCAGTTCATAATATGCTGCCAGTTTGGATAAATGCTGCCAGTTGTAAAAATTCACCTTATAACATATACTTTTTTTCACATACATGGGCTCATGGCTTATGAATGAAGATTTTGATGATTTTAGGTAATAAAAGAAACGCTAATAGTGAGAAATCAATCATAAAATATAAAACAAAGCAAAATTAAAACTATAAAAAACCAAGGATAATAAAAAAATTTAAAAATAAACATGTGAAACAACCTTAGAGATAACATCTGGCTTCGTCTGGGGACAAAGTTTTCCTGAGAAAATTTGAGAACATGCTGACCAGTGCCTTCAAAAGTCTGCTAAGGTCACTTCTGTCTTATTGGGCTGGAGTCTTATTTGCAGTAAAATGATATATACAGTAACTATGTACAATAACACCTTGTCTTTCAATATGAGTAAAAATGTTTTAAGAAACGTCCATTGACTGGACCTACAATCTCTTCACCCTTTAGGTTTTGTAAGACAAAAGTATTATTTCCAAGGATCTTTATGATTGAAAAAGGCCCTATCCATAAGTTGTCAAACTTCCCATGCTTACCTTTTTCATCTTTTCTTGCATCCCATCTGAGCACAAGATCACCGACTGTAAACATCTCTTTTCTAACTTTTTTGTCAAAGCTGTCTTTCATTCTTTTTTGATGTTTATCAGCTGTGTCTTTGATGGCTTCCCTCTCCTGCTGCAACTGCACTATTTGGAACATTCTTCTCCTAATATCATCTGGCTCTTCTTCAATATCCTGCATAAACTTAATGACTGGGGTCACTAATTGCACAGGGAAAACAGCATCAGTCCCATAAACCAGTTGGAAAGGGGATGTACCAATTGATTTTTTAATTGTTACTCTATCAGCCCAGAGAGCAAATTTCAGTTTGTTGTCCCAACTTCGTTTGTTCTCAAACAACATTTTCTTGATACTGTTTACAATGTTTTTGTTGGTAGATTCTGCTAATCCATTTCCTTGTGGATAGTATGGTGTGGAATGTTTAAGGCTAATGTTGTTTTCTTGACAAAAATTCACCATCTTTTTTTATTTGAAGGCAGGGGAATTATCAGTGACTAGTTTTCTAGGGCATCCAAACCTACTCAGAATGTTTTCTTGAAGGAAAGTAATTATAACCTGTTTTGTTGCTCTCCTTGTTGGAACTGCTTCCACCCATTTTGTGAAAAAGTCAATAGCAGTCAAGATCCATTTATGTTGTCCACTAGAGGGAGGATGAATTTCACCAATAAAGTCTAGTCCCCACTGCTGAAATGGACCATTCATAGAAATAGGTTTTAGAGGTAAGGACTGAAGCTTTTGCTTACCTGCAAATTTCTGACATTCGATACACGATTTAACCTGATAATATACATCTGAAAATAGGGTAGGCCAATAGTATCCTGCTCTCAATATTTTGAAGGCAGTTGCCTTCCAATACTTATGTCCTCCACAAACTCCACTATGTAACTATGCAATCACAGCATCAACTTCATATTTCTCCAAACACTTCATCAGTATTCCTCCTGGATCCTTCCAATACAAAATCTGGTCCATTAAAACATACTTCATGGCCTTTAGTTTCAAGGATATACATTCACTCCTGTTCAATTCAAGAGGGCACTATAAATACAAAAGGAAATACACAACATCTTTATACCAGTCAGATTTAGCATACCTTGTATAAACCTGCTCTTTACTGTGCTCTGCTATCATAATCTGCTCTGACTGTTCTGCCATGACATGAAGATTCAAAACCTGACAATTTGACTCTGTGAGAAGTTTAGCTAGTCCTTGTCCTTTTACCAAATTTGTTGGCTTAATTTCTATGTCATATTCCATGACCTTAGCTATCCATCTGCCTCTCTTTCCTTCGCTGTCAGGCTATGCTAGAATCTCTTTCATTGCTGCATTTGGGACATATGCCACAACCTTAGAATGTAAAACATATATTCTAAAGAATTTAAGAGCTTTAACTAAGGCATAGGACTTCTTTTCCATTATATTATACTTCAGTTCAGAGTCTCTTAATGTTTTACTGAAGAATGAAATTGGCTATTCCAAATTATCAGAATTCTTTTGTAATAATACAACAGCAATAGTGTCTTCTGATGCAAACGAGAAAATTGTAAAATATTTTGTATAATTAGGAGCAATCAACACTGGGGCTTCCACCAATTCTTTCTTTATGGCTTCAAATGCTTGTTTAGCCTGGTTAGACCACTTAACCTCCCTATCCTTTTTAAGCATCTGAGTTATATGATTTACTATTTCTGCAAAATTTGGAATAAACTATCTTAAAAAATTGATTTCTCCAACAAAGGATTGAATTTATTTTTTGTTTCTGGGAATGCTGATTTTTAGGATGGCCTTGACTCTCTCTGGATCTATCTTTATTCCCTCAGCAGAAACAATATGGCCTAACAGTTTGCCTTCTGTCAGGGCAAAGTGAGACTTTTTAGGATTTAGTGATAGACCAAACTTCCTACATTTAACAAAAAAATGTCTTAAGTGTTTAAGATGATCTTCATCAGACTTAGAAAAGACTGTGATGTCATCTTGGTAGATCACAACAAACTTTTCATTTTCACCCACAAAAGCTATATCCATAGCCCTCTGAAAAGTAGCACCTGCATTCATGAGCTCGAAAGGCATTTTGTCATACATAAAGGTTCCCCATGGCATGGTAAATGCTGTTTTTTCTTGGTCCTCTGGCTGAACTGCAATCTGGTTATAACCAAAAAATCCATCAATCATTGAAGTTTTGTGAGCACCTACTACCCTCTACAAAATCTGATTTATCTTTGCAATGAATAGTTATCCTTGAGGCATGATCTATTCAGGTTCCGGAAGTCCACACATAACCTTATCTCTCCATTCTTCTTCCGTACAGGGACTAAATTAGCAACCCAATATGAATACCTTAAAGGCACAATGATTTTTGCATCTAACAGTTTTTTCACCTCTTTTTCAATTACTGGCAGCAGTGTTGGGTTTAACCTTCTAAGCTTCTGTTTGAAGGGCTTAGTGTTTGGTTTTAGATGGATTTTGTGCTGAATTATGCTGGTATCATATGTTTTTAAATCCTGATATGACCAAGCAAAAATATCCTTATATTCTTTCAGCAAACCAAGATATTTTCTCCTTTCTTCATCTGACAGCAATTTTGACAGTTTTATCATCTTAGGCTGATTTTCAAAACCAATGTTATACTCCAAAACATTTTCTTCAGTAGTCTGTAGGGTGGGTTTTATCAGTGTATCATCTTTTGAAAACAGTCTTTCTAAAGGAACAAGTCCCTTAGGAATGAAATTCCCTTTTAACTCAACAATTTTATGATCAACAATTGAATTATTTCTGCAAGGTTCATTTTCTACCCATTCTGAATCCTGTTCATGATCAACAATATCATCTGAAAATTCACCTACTAATTCTAGAAATTATTTTATTTCCTGATCATCATTAAAGACTTTCCAATGTTTAATATTATCTGGGACAACAGGTCTATATCTCACATCAATTGGGTATTTCAGATGAGTTACCTTTGGGACTTTGAAATAAGCTGCTGCTAAAGCTAAGGAGTCAGTTGTCTCATTATATTCCCTTGGGACAAACGTGATATTGAAGGCTATGAAGAAATTTTCAATTAGATCCCAGACCTCATTCCGATAAACTTTCAATAAATGCTGCTTTACTTGGTACACATTTTTTACTTGCTGAATTATTAATTCGGAGTCGCCAAATACAGCAAGTTCCTTAATGCCCAAGTCTTTTGCTGCTCTTAACCCAAGGATCAAAGCCTCATATTCAGCAGTATTATTTGTTGTTTTAAATTTCAATTTTTACATAAGAGAAATAAACTCACCTCCTACTGAAATCAATAATACTCCTGCTCCTTCCCCCTCTTTACTTGATGCCCCATCGAAATACATCTGCCACAAACCATCTAGTTCTTCTCTCTTTACCTGAACTGGGATGTCTTTTTGTACTTGTAAAACTCCTTCATTTTCATCATTCAATTGCAACATACAAGAACCAAAATTTTCATCAATTGAATAGATCGGATGATTATTAGGGTGTCTACTGTCACTTGCCAAATATGCCATCTGTACCTCTCTGTAAAGTCTTCTGAATTCTCCCCCAAATACTGGAATTGTAGCATATGAAAGATCCATCTGCAGTGTTCCTCCCACTTTCTTTGCCCAGGATCTAGACAATAACATACCAAATTTAGGAGAAATATCTGCTACAACAATATCCATCAATACACTTTTCATAGGTACCTGGGTTAAATTCACCACCAAATCATTGATTACCCCAATACATTTCACTACCCTAGAATCAAATGCATACAAATCATGGTATGGTTTAGTAACACTCAGTCCTAAGGCTTCCATGACTGATTTTGGCATGAGGTTATGTGAAGCTCCTGAATCTAACAAAAGATTATGCAGTAGTTGATCATGTACTGAAAAGGTTACATAAAATGGAGGAGGATATTCTGAATTATCATCAGGCTGATCAAAAGTCTTTGATCCTACAATAATAGTAGGTTTTTCATCCTGCAAATTAATCTCATCAGATGGGATGGAAGTAGAATTCACTGCATTGCTGAAAGTTTTAAAGGCTGCCTCCCTGTAAACTTTACTTTTAATCAATTCTGTTAAAGTCACGGGGATATTCACCTTATTAAGCTCATGTTCAAAACTGAAACCACTTACAAATTTATTAACCTCCTCAGGGTTCACTACTTCATCATTTCTCTGATTTACAATTTGTTTCTGATTTGCAGGCATATTCTGTTTAAGTGGAAGAGCTTTCACCACTTTCTTGGTTTGTGCTGCATGTTTTACCCCTGACCTCAGACCATATGATTTTTGTGGCATTTCCTAACAGACCTCTAGCATAGACATCTGATAGTCATCTTCTTCATAATGATATATTTCTGTAGCATATTGATAATCAGATCTAGTTAAAAATGAGAAGAAGAAGAAGTACCATCAAATTGACTAATATTATGTTCTTCTGCTTCCAAATCCTCTAGCTCCCCTTCATCTACTTCATATGATTCATCATCTCTAACATTATTGTTTTGAAAGGGAGGTTGGATCCTTTGTTCTTCATTTTCTCATATGTCTCTCTGTATATCATTATTTCGTCTTTCTCTTGGGAAGAATCTAGGGGAAAAAGGTCTTCTGAATTGATTCTGATTTCTATCAGCTTCAGGTATAGGTTTATTCTGGTTTCTGTTTCCTCTTTCCAACCTATCAATCTTAGCAGACAAACTTTTTATGATTTTACTCATTTTATCTATTTTGTTATCTGATGACATTCCTGTATGACTAGATGTAATCATTTCCTTCTTGCCCTTTTTGTCAATCGTTTGATGTTCTGCTTCCTCTTTGAGTTTATTTGAAGCAAAAATATTTGACTCTACTTCTAATGCTGCACTTTGCATGTTTTGAAGTGATAGAGATTTTCTTTCTCTTAACAGCAAAGAAAACTCATAATCAAATGAATTTGCATAAGCTAACTTTGTTGCTATCTCAGTAGGTTTTATTTTGACTGGGATCCTACTGTACATCTTGTTAAATCTTTTAGAAAAATCTCCCCCAGCTTCACCCTTATTTCTTTTTAAAGATTCAAATTCTGTCTGGTAATACAAATAGTCTTTAGTGTCCCCCCACTGTCTCTTAAATGCTTCTTCTAAAGAATCTATGACATCTATGGAATCTGGCGGTAATTCCCTAAACCATTTTCTAACCTCACCATCTAAACTTTGAACAAACACCCTCATCCAAACATCCTGATGTTCCAAATTATGATTGTCTGCATAACTACAGAATGTATCCCAATGTTCTTCTGTAGTGGTCTCTACCTGGCCATTAAACCTAGGAAGGTATTTTTGATAATCTCCTGCTGGGAAAGCATTAAGGGCCTGAGGTAAGACAAGTGGGGCATATCTTGCTGCTACCATAGCAGCCATTCAATTTCGAGGCTAGGCCATTGTAAGCTGAAGGCTACTTGACTGTTGTGATGAGGGAGACAATTTACCAGGATTTGATTGATTGACTGGGACAGTATTGACCAAAGGAGTATGGATTGAAGATAAATAAGTGGTTCCTGTTTTCAATGCTTCAAGCTTGACCTTTTCTAACAGCAAAGGATTTGTAAAGACTTGGAAATTGTCAACTTGGGAAGGGGTAAATAACAGGTATAGCTCTTCTCTTCCTTTTTTTGAATGTGGGTTAAAAGAAGGAACTAGGAAAGATGCAGATTCATGGATCTCTAAAGCTGTAGGCTGTTTGAATTTTTTTGATGAAGTAGAAATTAGATTTCTCCTTGCCTCCTTTAACAATTGCTCAGGATCTGAGACTCCTGGATTCAAAGGGGATGAGGGATTTCCTCGAGTTCCTATCTTCTTTGAAGCCACTGTAACTTCTTAAAAGGTGACTAAATTTAGTCTATATTAGATTTGACTGATTCTATTCACCCTACAAAATCAGTTCCATGAAATGTCGATTACCCAGGGAAGAAATCCTTTCCTTTGTCTGTCCCCGGCAATGGCGCCAGAAGATGTTATCCCTAAAGTTGAACCTAGACTACAGGGGTTCAAGATTAAGGAAATCTTGTTCTAAAAGGTGCAAATCAATGAAATCAAATTGAGAATCAAACTGATATATAGTCAAAGCTATGGACAAAGTTACACTTCTCTCAATGTAACAGGCTGGTATAACATAAAGGCTGTGTGTAAAATCAAACAATATTTGAATAACTAAACTGATATAAAACCACGGCTGTCTGTACAAATCACACAATTATCACTGCACATGCTGGTATATTATGAAAAGTATAAGAGAATCACAAAGTTATCAGAAAACTAGATTGGTATCATATAAGAAATATAAGAAAATCAAAACATTGCTGAAAAGATAGGCTGGTGTAAAATCAGAGCTGCAAGGTAATCCATAGGAAATGTATAACATAAGACAAAATGCACAGTTCAATATCAAGGTTACTATGATCATAAAGACAAGAAGTAAAACTGCCTCTATTTTCTACAGTGTAAGGATAATTGTATTTCCCAATAAGAATTAGTGCAATGGGATGTAATGGACCATATGCATAACAGAATTATCAGAAAAACCAATTCATAACATACAGAAGCAAATCATAATCATGTTTCATTCAAAAATAGAACCTGTACAGAAGCTGCATAAAGTCTATGTCATACAGGCAATGCTCCAAACAGGGCTTGCATTCTCCAAAATTGCCAACCTCTAGTCCCTGCTCGAGACCTCCCTTCTATACAAAAAATGCTATCCATAAACTAACCATAGATCCTATATTCAAGGATCGAACCTCCTCTAATATAGGGTAGTTAATCCCTTTAAACAAGCATTAGATTACAAGTGTAATACATGTGTCTAAACAAACAACATAAGTTCAAAACCAAATAACAATTTAACTCCTAAAGGCTTCTGGAAGCCTCTGCTAATGTAGCTAGGTCACTAAGAACCTGTGAATGATTTTGAAGTCTAGTGAGTTCAACATATTTATCATTTTCCTTGCTCTGGGCTTTGACTTTCTCCAGCTATCTCTATATGGCTCGTTTTTCCCTGAGAATATCCTTGGAAATCACCAGCAGCTTTTGATATTCTGCTTCTTTGTCCTCCATGTCCTCACAGAGTCTTTTGTTAGCCACCATGAGCTTCTCATTTATGTCTTGCAAGTACCTTGTTTGTTCTTTATAGGTTTGCAGAGACCTCTTACATTGACTTAGTTCTGGGGAAATTTCCAAATCCTCTTCTCCTATGTGGCCTCCTTCTTCATGTAAACTTTTTGATACTGAACCTTCATCAAGATTGTCTTGCTTGTCTGTGCAGAAAAATGCTGGTATGGAGCCTGCTACACCCTGCATGTCAATAAATTTTTCCATATCTTCACAGTATTGATCCTTTGCTGTATGTATTCTTCCCTCACTAGAAGCATATTCTATTACTACAACATCCCCGTTACCTTCCTGTGTTGTTCTTTCCTCAATCTGCATCTTTTCCCTCAGTCTGGTTCTTGGCTTGTCTTCTTTGCATAACTGTTTACAAATCTTCTTTTTTGAAGCTATGTTTCTAAGAATATTACTGAGTTTCTCTGGGTTTTCATGTGTGCAGGGTGTTTCAGGGCATAGGCTGTCTTGTATAGGTTTATCAACAACATTCTTTTCTTCATTTTCAACCTCCTGAACTGTCTTTTTAGGGCTTGTTGCTTGCTGGTTGGAATCATCCAACATTCTTTTACCTTTCTCCTTAGGATTGTCCCTAAACCCTAGTTCTGCTAGCAGGGATGCCCATGTTCTTTTCTCCCTCTGTAACTGAGTTAGAATCAACAATTTGATCAATCGTTGGTGATGAACAGAATGAGCTGTATGGTGAGGGTGACCTTGGACCTTGGCTATCATCTTTTGGAGACTTTTAAGTAAATAAAATGGGAGATTTACCTGTGTATTTCCATTGATATGCATTAACAGTTTTAAATGGCATTTTAATATTCTATCATATCTGCCATCACAGGTAATGTAATTCTGTATCATCTCCAGAGGGATCCTCCATCCTGGTTTCATCTTACTAACATGCACCCCACTTTTCCAATCAATCCTTTCACCTCCTGGGATCAAGAATTCACTGAAGTGTTCTTTAAAATCTTGTTGTTTAAACCATTTTTCACCTTCTGCAGGAACACCTATGGCCTCAGCAACAGAGTCCTCATTGACTCTAACAGTTAGGATTTGCAACTGAACCCTCTCATGTCTGTAATTTTCAATAAATAGCATGGTCATTTGTGAATGGTAACCCTGCAGTTTTTCACAAAAATTGAACCATCCAGACTTCTGCAAAAGCTTGGCAGACCTGGGAAATTGTTTTATCTAGTCTGTATTACTTGGTTCCAGCCTGCAAATGAAACCACCAGGTTTTCTTTTAACTATAACCTCTGGTTCTTCTTCATTGCTTCCCTTCAACATTTGAAACCCTAAAGCAATTCCAACTCTGCTGTGTGGACCGACGGGATTTAAATCTCAAACAAAAACACACACGCTTTGCTGCACTTACCTCTGTGGTAAGTCTTCACTTCATGCTAGCATCTAGCCTGTCAATAATCCACCTATGCCTGTACTGATTCTAATTTGATTGATTTATAGGCTTGACTAAATGAAGATGATAGTAAAAATACAACCAAAACGGTTCGTAGGTCTTACCCCTGAACCTCCTCAAGCCTCGGTTAATAATGCAGATCTAAGATGCCTTCACCCTATACGGCCCTGAACATGAAAATCTGTGCTATAGTTGCGTGCTTCAAAATGCATGGAAGTATATACATTGTAATCCAAAACCTGAAACAAGAACATAGAGTTTGAAAGAAAACCCTAATCACTGAAACCCTACATGATGCTGCTCGTCACCAATGGAGATAGACAATAGACCAACAAGCCTGTGAATACCCCTCTTCAATTAATCCAGCAGAATGATAAGAGCAATTTAGGGAAAAATGTGCATTAACTTGATTTTCACCACGATCAATGCTGGTACTCATTACATGAACTGCTCAAACTTTGAAATGACAACATGTGTACCCTTCCATAAATGCCACCACACAAGTCATGATTTCGTGGACAAGGGTGCATTTTTGTTTAAAACATGTTAATGCCGAATGCCCCATAATTATGAATATTACAAAAGCTTATAATCATTTTATATTCCATGATATGCATAAACAATAAACTTTTGAAAGAAATGCCAATTTGACATCCTGTTATCAGAAATAAAAATGCTGCCAGTTCATAATATGCTGCCAGTTGTAAAAATTCACCATATAACATATACTTTTTTGCACATACATGGGCTCATGGCTTATGAATGAAGATTTTGATGATTTTAGGTAATAAAAGAAACCCTAATAGTGAGCAATCAATCATAAAATATAAAACAAAGCAAAATTAAAATAATAAAAACCAAGGATAATAAAAAATTTGAAAATAAACAGGTGAAACAACCTTAGAGATAACAGGTAGAAATCATATTTATGGATGCAGTCTGTAAAGCAGGAGGAGGATTTGACAATGGAAGGACTCCCATGAGCGATAAGAAGACCTACTCTGATATTCTGTTAATGTGGGATAGTCATAAGTGGGACGCTATTTGCATCATTGGAAATAGCATTAGGAGTAATGAAATATAACTAATCTACAGTAATAGTCCTTCCTTGGAATGGGAACTAGATGATCCAAAAAATGGTCGATGCTATGGCCTGTATAGCATAAAACTAGTTACAACCTAGGATTAGATTGTATTCCAAAGGAGAATCAATGACTTAAACATGGATGGAGACTGATTTCACCCCCAGTTCAATCTGGGTAGCAGACAATAATCCATAGGGTTGAAATCCGTGACGATCAAAGGCATTGAGTGTGGTAGGTGAACGATTAATATCAGGGGAATGAATGGCTCTCCAACAATATAGATGCATGATCGAAGTAGAGGCTCCCTCATCCAAAATGGTATGAGAAATATTATTTCTAGTAATTTTTGTGGTTAAATGGAAAGCCAACAGATGTAAGAGCCTAGTTTTAAAGTCATCTAATTTGAAGGCAATGATGTTACTATTCTAAGGATCCATAGTTCCAAGTGCTCTGAGAAAATTTTTCCGTTGGGTGGGACAAGTTTGGAGTACTTCTAGGGCTGACATAGCGCATGGTGCTTGGGCCAAATATTCTACAATGTTATAGTATTGGGAAACACGTGCGCTAGGATTAATAAAGGACTTACGAAGCGTACTGTTGGGTGGGAGAAAAATTGCCTTCGGCATAGGTTTTTCAATATGAAGACCATTACTAGGAGGAGATATGGATGTTGAGGGTTTGTCAGATAGAACTTCATCAGGTTTCTTATCTAGAGGGGGGTCGTAACTATGTGTTCTTGTGTTCAGATTAATCATTTCACTGGACATCATTTTTACTTCATCAATGGATGAAGAAGGCTCATGCAAGGATTGGTGATCAATCAATTGTTGTTGGGTGGGGAAGCGGTCTTTGAGAACTGCTTGGGTGGGTGAACGTTTCAAAAACTTTTTAACTTCCTCATGAAGAGGACATTATTTCATGAAATGATCACGTCCATAGATTAAGCAAGGATATTTTACCTTTCTCTTACCTTTGGAATTGACATCAGGATTTGGTGATTTATTACCTTCGTTTTGATTATTAGGTTTTTTCGATTTATTCTTACCTTTATTTTTTCTAGTCGAATATTCAGCGGATTGGACCACATTTACCTCAACAGAAGCAACATGAGGAGGTGTAGTTTTGGATGGTGGTTCTAGTTGACTTACTGGTGCGGTGGGTTGAGTTTTCTTCTTGGTATATTTTGTCATCATTTGAGTTTGAACTGAACCGAGGATGCCATCAGTAGGTGGTTCAGTTGCGGGTCTTGATGGATCGGTTGTGGGATGAGGAGAATGTGGAATTAAGTCATACATAGTATTTGAATGGGAGTAAAACAAGTCTAAGTACTGAGCGTAGCTAATGGATTTCTCCTCCATAACAACAAATCCCATGGAAACATATCTAGCAATAGGGGGAAGTAAATATTTTGTGAACCAATTAGAAAGTAACTGGTCACGAATATGGGCCTTGATTAACCTACGTCTTCATCTCCATTCATGGATGTGATCGGAGATATGTGTTGAGGTATTTTGTCAAAGTGATATTAACAGGTCTGTACCTGTCTCATACGGGATTGGTAGTTGAAAATGAGTTAAAATTTCCATTGCTAAAGCATTGAAATCCTAGAAAGAGTGATGAGGTAGGTCTATATACCATTTTGTAGCAATGCCTGTGAGGGTGTTCTGAAATAGCCATAGGCGGATTGAACCGTCCATAAAGAATTGGATGAACACCATATATGAAAAGTCATCACATGGTTCTTAGGATCTTCATCAGGTTTGCCATCAAATTTTTGTATATCCAAAGGTAATTTGACTGGAATGGATGACCAGGAGGGATATTGATGTATTGGATCATTTATTAATTTGGAAATATCTGGTAGATCTAATGTAGCAAAAAATGGCAATTGTTGATTGTGTTTAGGATATTAGTAATAGTGGTATGGAATTTTTGGACCAGTAGGACCATAGCAATATTTATAAATGGACATAGATGATGCCCCCAAGGATGGTTGGTTAGGTTGTTTGTTACTCGAAGGTCCACCGGGTGGTGGGCCACCTGAGGGAGGTAGGTCTCCATCGGGTTGTCCTCCAGGTGGTGGTGGTCCTTTGAGAGGAGGTGGTGGTGGTGGTCCTCTAGGTGGGGATCCTCCAAGTGGTGGACCTCCATAAGGTGGTCCTCCAAGTGGTAGTCCTCCAGGTGGTGGGCCTCCATATGGTGGGCCTTCGGGTGGGGTCCTATAGATGGTCCACCAGGTCCTTCGGATCCTCCAGATCCTCCATGTCCTCTAGGTCCTCTTGGTCTTCTCGAGGGTCCTCCAGGTGGTGGGCCTCTAGGTGGACCACCATACCCTCCACAGTGTTTACGAAAGATCCTCCATAAGATGGGACGGTAGCCCAATTTGGTTGTCCCCAAGGTACAAAGACATTTCCAGGGCAAGACATTCTAGGATAGACTGTTGCTGATGGTGTTGGATGATAAGCTTGGTGAACTACAGGTGGTTGATTCTTGAGATAAGTATATCCCCAAAAAATTGGAGTAATGGTAGGTTGGACCCATGAGGATCCTCCCTGACCATAAGGAAGTAAAACCATAGTGGTATCAGGGGGAGGAATGTTTAGTGATGGTGGTAGTATAGGTAATTTCTGCCTCATACTAGAAACAGTCCCTATGGTATATAGTGGAACTTGTGTTGAGGAATTCCCCCTAAGTGTAGACACTATCGGAGAAGCCAAAACAGATGGGGAGTTATAACTGGGAGAGGGGGTCTGAATAGGATTTTGAGTAACCAAATTTTGGGTCAATGATTATGGAAGGAGAGATACTTGAGGTGGTGATAGGGCATGATACCCAGGTGGGGTTGTTCTTGAAGGATTGGGAAGAGGAGAAATACTTCTCCTACTCAAATTTTCTGCATTTTTTAACACTTCTGTGCATTTTCTCCATTTGTGCAAATGCTCAATAGATTCATGAAAAAAATATTCATTTGTTAGATCATTCTCAAGGCATCTCCTTAAAGGGGAAAGTATAGATGGCTCCGGTTCAGTTGTAGTAGTTCCATTATCAGCAATAGACTGTCCTAGAGAGGTTCTCCAAAAAGGAGAATTTGGACAATATTCTGCTTCTATAGCTTCATTAGGTGGGTGGTTAAATGTCCAATTGGATGAGACGGCTTGACCCTCTGTCGAAAATCAAAGGGGTGGGTCAGCCATAGGGGGAAGTTGGACCAAAGGATTGTTATAAATAGAGAAATCTTCTCCAGTTTAAGTGAATACACTATTTTCTATACGAGCATCAGCAAAAGCTGGTCTTTCCATGGTTTAACCTTCTTTTCCTTCCATGGAAAGAGGAGATTCGGGTGGTAAACCCTTGCAATCTATGAGAACGATTCCTCGCAAATTACTTATTCAGGGTGGTGGTTAAAGTTTTCTACCCTAGGTCAACAAAGAAGAAAGAAACACACAAACAAACCTACGGAAGCTAAGGCTACAAGAAAACTTAAATGACAGGATGGGATGAATATAGTTGGTCTCTCACTAGGATTTTCAAGTTGTTGCAACTCGTGATATACCACAGGTCCAGCAGTGAAGCATGACAAGGAGGATTAAGACAGTCGCTTTCCTGAACACCCGGTTACCTAGACGACGTGTGCACAGTAGCTCCCTGAGTGTTGTTCTTAGTTTATTTCTCCAACAAGATGACCAAATGGATTTTCTCAGATGGTTTGGGAATCCTAGAGGGTCTATCGATATATGTAAGGTATTTGGGAGCTCAAATCCGTATTAGTGTTGTCTAATGCACAACCATTCGGAAGGGGCCCTCTGCTATACAATCAAATACGTGAAGTACCTTTTGATATACCTCAGGGGTACGTGAAAGGCCATTCTATATACCAACGATACATGGAGGAACCAGTAGAAACCATATTACAGTGCAGGCATGAAATGAGAGATCCTATTTTTAAAGACATTGGAACACATCTCTACCTTATCACTCAAATTTCTATAAAATTTTAGCCTAAAATTGCTTTTTATTTTATCAGATTGATTAGTGAATGTTTGTGAGGTGTTTCTCCAGAATGAAAATTTTATTCTATATGTAATGCACTTCTTTTCTTCAATGAGAACTATTGAGAGTAGGGAAGAGACCTATTCTTTTTCCTTCAAAAACACACCAACTCAATGCCACTTTCAACAATTCAATTACAATACCTAACAAGTAATTCTTAAAAGAATTATTTGAACAAAAAAATTTCACCAATAAGACCTTTTAATTCTCTGAATCAAGAAAAGAAAAACCAAGCCTCTAATGTTTTTATGAAAACCAACTCTACTCAATCGCACCAAAAATATTCACTTGCCTAAACCATTCATGCAAACGGAGAAATAGACTTTTCAAAGCAAAAACAAGATAAGATAACTAGTTTCTTTTTGTATTTTCAAATGTGATTTTGAAACATAATTGACACAAATAAGTTTAAAACAAACAAACTTAATGAGAGGCTAAGAATTCCTTTTTCCAACTAATCTCTTCATAGAGCAGACCACACTAATCAAAGAATCCAAGACTGATTTTCACATAATTCCTTTCACTATGACTTTTTACTAATAAAGAAGGTGAATGTTTTGAAACTGAGCTCAACAAATGAGAATCAGATTATCAAAACCACCAGACTCAACCAATCACAAAAATCAAGCAAATCACACTGGAATTTTTTAGAGGCATACAAACACTAAAAAAATAAAAAGTAGGAATTTCAAAGGACCTATCTTGGTGCATAGAGGAAAGTTGCACCAGATCATTGTAAGGGTATCAACGCTTCTTGTCCATAGAAACAAGGTGTCGTTGGTGCTCTGTGTAAACTGTGGAAAGGAGTTGTCGTCGCTGAAAATCAAAAGGAAAATGGATCCTATGAGGTCACGGTTCTCTGTCAAATAAATCTAGGTGCGTTCGTGGATCTAAAGATGAAAAAAGTAAAGATCTATAGAAGAAACCAAAATGTGGGATGAGTTGGACTGACAAAAGTAAAAAAAACTTCCAAACAGAGGCAATAATTAGAACAATAAGATAGATTGCTTACCTTATCAACTGAAATGAGCTAAGGAAGAGAATGTAAACTTCATAAGTGAGAAAGTTATCAACAGTTGTATATTTAACTAGATCTGCTCCATATCTGTCTGGATCTACCCCAGATATGACTAGATTAAGATATCCCCATTATGGTCACCAATTTTGTTCATGGGAATTCTGCAACCGATGCAGACACTGCTTGTTCCTCTACCTTATAATACAAAAGTGTAGAACAAAAGAGCACAACAACATATCCTTTCCCTAGATAATCAATTTGATCAACAGGAAACCAAAATCATACTTCATATCTAAGTACTTCCGTCCTTGTTCCAAAAGTCCTCTTGCAAACTTTGGTACCTACAAAAGAGATTAAAAGACAAAAACACAAAGTGAGAGCATCATGAGAAATCAATCATTTATGTCAATGATCAAGGATTCTAACAACTTTTAACTGATATTAACACACATTAAATATGGGAAAGGGGAACACTTTTGTATTAATAATGAGAGAGTAAAGTTACAACCATAAAGCCTTGATGTTGCTAGCTTTATCCCCACAACAGATCTACAATCCTTCACACTTACAACAATCTCTTCACACATAAGCTCACTTTATCTTACCTCTAAACTAGATCTCAGTCCAACAGCATTAGGGCACTTTATTTGGCCTCTCCTCACTCACTTCATGAAGGCTTCATTTATAGGACAAAAATGATGAGATTTACTTGAGGAATGGATAGGAGGCGATTCCAATAGGTGAGGAAGGTGAATTCCACCTCTCCCTAATTAGTAGGAACAAACTCCACATAGGAATTTGCAAGGATTTTTCTAGAATGTTATTTTTTTCATGTTTTGGGTTGATCAGCGCACTTGGCTTTAGATGAATAAGTGCCAATGCCTTTTTCTCAACAAGGAGAAGATAAGGAAGAGTCGGCACACTTTTCTCCACTGGATAGAGCACCAACGACGTTCTGTCATAACTGGGGAAAAGCGTAGGCCTTCCCAAGGATGGAAAAAAGTTGGCAAAGGAATCTCAAGCTAGGATTTCTGAAAGGAAAATAGACAACTATGGGATTTTCAAGTGCAACATGCATGACATTTAAACAGTTGCAAATTTCGTAATATGGTCATGGGGAGAAATTTATCACATTGTACATCGTTCTCCTCCCTCATCTTTTAGTCATATTTATGGGTGGGGATGTGACAGATTGGTATTAGATCCAATGGTTGTAGTACAGGGGTTGTTTGGGCTCGAATCCACATTTACAAGTAGAAAATCAGAATGCACAGAAGTTTTAATGAATTTTGGGTAAAATCGTGAGTTAAATTGATGACCAAAAAAAATTCAAAGTCTTCATATGTTGCAGAGGATCACACCATTGTATAAAGTTCGTAGAGATATTTCCACCAAAGTTAGTTTCATCAAAAATGGACTTTGGACATGAAATATATCAGTATGACAATTTTGCAGTAATATGGGCATATTACCAACATTCGACTTCCAACATAAAAATTGAAAGGTCAGAAGGTTCATGTTATTACCATTTGGATAGTGTTGAGGTCTCTATGCAAAAGTGCTAACATTGGGATCGACATGAAGGGATAATTTTAAGAACACCCCCGAAATTTTTATGTATAATAAATGGGAGAATATCCCTAATATATAGGAAAAATTGAAGGTTATTTTTTCAATAATATAATATGTATATATAATATTTTGGATAATATTTCATTCTATTATTTAATGTTGTAAAATCTTGGTGAATCTTTCACTAAACTATAATATATTGTGTAATCATGGTGTAGATTTCATTGAATTATAAAATATTGTAAAACTTGGAAAATATTTCATCAAATTATATAATATTGTAATGTCTCGATGAATCTTTTGCTAGTAAGATTTATATTTTGATTTTACATATTACTAAGGTAGTGCAATAGAAGAGAATATACCAAATCTTGAATCTCTCAACTCCTAGACTCTCAAATGAACAAATCCATGAATTAGGAGAGGCGGGATTTATTTATACATCTCAAAAGTAGTATTGGATCACTCAAAACTAGAGGTGTTGGTGAAACATAACTACACTAACTAGATTTAGGAAAGTGGGGAATCCACTTTTTATCTAGTCCCTTAATGGTCCAATGGACATGTGGGGACCCAAATCTTGACAGAATGACAAACTGACAGAATTGAACACTTTACATTGTGGAGTGATTATGGCACCCACAAACCATTATTACAACATGGATTATTACGAGACCATCAACCTTAATATAGTGTATGAATTCCCAACTAGCTTATTTTCCAAATATCTCATTTTTAAGCTACCCTTTGAGAAAAAAATAACCTGCTTATCTGTTTATAGATACAAATGCCACTTTTTCCTTTCTTTTGTTGACAATCAAAATATGAATTATGTCATTTGATTTAGAATTGTTAAAGTTATTTAGAAACTTTCAATGGTTATTAGAAATAAGAGCACCCACTAAAAAGAATAGAAAGAACATTAATGCATCATCACACATATCATTACAACTACTCTGTTAAAGAATACTTTTTCTCAGATAAATTGAGGAGGTTTTTGTATCCATGTCCTTGAAATTTTTGAGAGCATGCAAAATGTGGTAAAATTGTTTTATCACCCTCGTTGAATGAAAAAGACTAGATATCAAATAACGTAATGTTTGCATCTTAGGTCAAGCATGCCCTGCACCTATTCTTTAAAATCATGATGGAAATGAAGTATCATGTTCCAACTAAATCATATATTTATCATACATAACTAGATCTATTTATGCATGATGATAGCAATTACACATCAGAACAAATCACAAAGAAATATTTTACTTCTGAATGACCCTTACAAAAAACAAAATATCATAAAACAACTACCAAACCCAACAAATTTAGGTCACAAATAAAATTGACAAAATTTTCAATATGAGTAAAAAAATATACCAATCACAAACTTCTCAATACAAATAAAAGAATCTACCAGTATGCTTTGGACAACTCTACAAGAAGACAGCCAAAATAATGACCATTTCATTGTAGCGTCACCATTATAATCAGTGTGCATTCATTTATATTACAAACATCCCAAACATCAACAATAACATACTTAAAATATGAACATATACACTCTCATTAGTGCATTATATCCATTAATAATTACAAATCAAGATCCTAATAAAAGCACATTTTAAACAACTAGGTCAAATTCAATTTGAATATATAAAAAACATGTGGCGTCTCTCCATCAAGAGTAGCATTCACTAACAACAGATAAATTCTAGTCGATAGTTTAAACATGACAAGGCATAAAACAAATCATATATGTTGAGCTCTATAACACTTTCATAGAACCAATACAACTAGGATAGAATAAAATCCTACTAACATTGAATGAGCCCTAAGAATCAAGAGTTCCCTAGAATTCAACATGCCTCAAAGAACATCCCCGATAAAAAAACATGATAGAAGGTAAATTTACAATATAATAATCTATTGTAATTGTGGATAAAAATAATAAAAAAAATTGATAAAAAGAATAGCATGTTAATTATTGGAATAAAAGTGTGATGTGAGTTTGCATGTGTGGCATGCCCCTTCAATACTTGAGATTTTTGCAATGGAGATGTTATACGAAAATTAAAATGTCGAGAAAACTAAGATTGAAAAGTGGAATCACTTCAACCAAAACCTTCACTGTATAAGCACAATTTGATGTGGGTGAACCATGAATCACTGTAGCCTTTATATAGAAAATAATAACCCATGATTTTCCGTCCACTACTCGAAATCAAGGGCTAAAAGAAGCTATCACATGAAATTGACTAAAAATATAGGAAAATGCAACCATATTCCTAAATTACAAGGAAATCGATGGAGATATAACCCTTGGGAACCTCCATTACTGAAAATTGGGGGCGAAATAGTGATTTCACTAGATTTTCTTTAGAAATTCGTGGTGAAAGATATATTAGAGGGATATTTTTCTAGGGAAAAATAGTTTCTTTCATTTTTCTCATTAATAAATGGGAGACTATTCATTTTGGACATATTTTTTTTCTAATAAATATTGGGAAAATATATTTCAGCTGAAAAAACCCTTTTCATATAAGAAAATAGCCCACTAAGTTTTTGTAACCCCATTAATATAGCCCATGGGATATATATAGCCCTTAAAATTATCCATGTTGATAGGTTGTTCGTGGACAGATTTCCATGTTGGTGCTGATGTCGAAGTGCTAACTTCTGATTCTTGACGTACGGAAGGTAGTCAACGTAGTCGAGAAGTCCGTGTAGTAATATTTGGAATTTTTTTGGGAGTGTCAACTTTCAAATCCAAACATAAAGAATGTATTCTATGGATTTGGGAAGTTAGGGTAGTCTTATTTGGGATTTGTTTAGTAGTTCCTAAGTCCAATTCCCGATGTACGAAAGATAGTACTTGGAGTCGGGATGTCGAGAAGGTTTTATGGAGGAACTATTTTTCACTTCCATTTTTTTAGCCTCGATGTATGGAATATAATAGTCCTATTCAAGGAGTTGGGAGTGGCTTGTCATGGATTAGTTGTGCTTTTCGATTTCCAATCAGAAAAGTCGAAAAATATTGGGAAAACTTGGGATCGACACGTTGGGATCTGAAAAAAATAGAGAGCTTGAAAATTATTTTGGAAATATAAGAAGCAATTTAACTTTGAATTGGATGATATTCATAGTTTTTGGATGCCATTAATGAAGGTCACAAAATCACCAGTGAGAAGAATGAGCCCATCCTGCTTCGATTTGGCAAAAATTTTGAATTAGTGACTTTTACAAATTAATTCCTTGAGTCTTGATGAGACCTGGGTTTGGGATGAAATTATTATGTTGTGGACATGGACTAGGAACATAGATAAATATGGAATCATAGATCCAAATTCCGAAGGATGAGAAACTAGGGTCATGTGAAAGAAGACCAAAATGCACTATTTTGGGGATTTTGAAATGTTTGAGGGAGGTAAAGTGACCTTGGAGGTCTAAACCAAGAATTTTTTTAAACTAAAAATTTTACCTACTCATTGAAACATACAACTTCCATTGGAAATTATTTTTCCATAAATGCTTGGTTTGGGATATAGGCAATTTTAGTGAAAATTTTGAAATTTGGGAAAAAGTTAATAGTAGTCAAACTCATAATTTCATATTGGTTGTCTAGTGGGTCGGATCAAATATATGAAAGATGATGAGTGATACTTTTTATATGTACTAAATTTACCAATAGAAACATTTTCTTAATTCTCTCTAGATTTACTTTTACAAGCAGTCGAGTTTGGCCTCTTAGAGTAATTGCACCTGTGGAAAAAAGTGTAGAATTGGGAAAAAATGACATTTTTCAAAGAATGTAAATTCCATATCCGATATTGGAATGGAGCATGATGAAAAGAGTTTGAAATATTATCTAGATGGGAATAATGTTTCACTGTCAAAATATTATTGAGGGATTCATATGTCTCATAGATCAGTGCATAAAAGTGCCTATCACCTTAATTTGACAAAAAAATTGTCAATAAAGGAAGTTTTTCATAAATGAATAAATGGAATCGAGGAAAAAAGTACCCTATGAATAATTCCATGAGACTTATTTTATTTAAACAAAATTTTTATGTTTCATTTCACATTTACTAAAATATCTAATAAATATCTCTATGATGCATAGTAGTTGCAGTTGATAAGCTTTGAACAGTTATAGTAGAGGGCAACAGGTAAAGGGAAAGAGTTTCAAAAAGGAAAATGGTAGCCATGAATGATGCTCAAGAACCTTATTAATATGATAAATATTTCTTAGGATAAAATATGAAAGAAGGAAATGTGGAGACTCAATCAAACGCGAGAAGACAAAAAATCACTCCTTGGAATTTGGTTGAAACCATGATAAGTTTTAATGAAAGATTGATGAAGGGATAGGAGGAATAGAACTAGATAATTGTTTCTATTATGTAGAGCCTCACTCATATGCATCAGATGATTAGAATTGAGTCCAACCCAAGAAATGTTGGCCAAGAAGGAAGAAACACATAGAGCTACTCTAGGGGTCGCTCTAGGAAGAGGACTCCAAGCCCGAGAAAGAGTTATACATGTAAAAAGCATAGAAAAAACTCAACAAGATATTATTCTAGAAGGTCATGTGATTATAGAGGTTATCGAATCAATCCAAAGCATACTTCTAGTAGGTTTAAAGGAAGAACGAAATTCAAGAGGATTCCACAAGGATAATTTACAAGGAAAGGGCTCCCGCATTTGATGGAGAAAGTAATGTTGCCACCAGGTTAGAAGGAACAATACATGCTTTTTCCATCGACAAGAAGGACACTAAAAGAAGGAAGAGTTAACCATGTGAAAGGAGAAACCGACAAGTCAATAATTTTTGCTTAAATTAGTTAGGAGATTGGTCAAGTGGACCATTTTGTAACAGATTAGTAATCCTATAAGTAGAGTTATAAGTAAAGTCATTAGGGGCAACGGAGAATCATAAGATTTTGTAACCAATTCTTATATGTGGATCTAATTTGGAAGAATGAATGCATTTTTTTGTCTAAGGCTAATTGACCAAGAGATGTTTCGTATTTTTGCGATGTATTTATGGGATTGATGATATGAGAATTATGTTGGTGACATAATTTTGTCTCTTGTTTTCATTTTCTATATGACATGGTTAATGATGTGACATTTTTAATGGTGCTACATCTATGTTTTCATGGTTAAGTTTGAATGATGCAATGGCTCATGCGATCTATTGGTTTGTGATATATCGATGTATTTGTATTATGAATATGAATCTGAATGATGATGATAATGTGTCTTTGTCGCTCTAATTATGAGTGAGTGTGAATAAGTATATCTAATTAATGATATGAGTTAAACCCTATATTTATATTCAATTTTGTGATAGAATAATTGGTAGAGAGAAAGTCTTCTTCCCTCTGTAGAAACTTGGTTCATGCATCCCTCTCTAAGACATCTCGGGTGAGACTGCACCTACTTCACAGGTGTTGTTGGATATGGAAAAACCTTTACAGGCCGATGTTTAGGGAGTTTGGTTCAATGGGTGTCAACAGATATGTGGAATGAACCCCTTTCGACAAAATAGTGTCAACAAATGGTTCTGTTGTTGGGACCATAGTGCATAAGAGAAGAGAACATGTTGTGGCATCCAACGAAACTGGAGATTCGATTGGTTTAATCAAAAGGATCGAGAGTTTACGGAAGAAGAAAATCAAAACCCTAGATTGACAACAAAAGATTGGTTGGGAATATATATCTATTTTTATATTCATGAGATATTCTTCGCTCAGTTTTTGATAATACTGTACGAGTGGTTGGTGGATCTTACTTTCTACAATAAAAAATTTCAAGGAGGTGAACCTAATCGATAGACCCTAGAACCCATTCAGCAGTTGCAAAGGGTGAACAACAAATATTCAAGAGCTCTGGATGTGTGGATAGACAACATTTTGGAGGGATACATTACATAGTTCATTGTAAAAACTGTTAAATATTACATCAACGTCGAAAGAGAATCATTTAAGGGACCGAGGGGGAGATTTATATTATCATTATAGTTGTAGATTAAGATGATCATTAGTGAAAAGGGAATACTAAAAATGAATTTCAACGAGTAAATAACTGGTGTGCGGAGGTTGTGGGTACTGTGAAGGTGAGGCTTTAGATGGAATGATACAGGGTAGATGGATGGAAGTTACAACGAGACTATTAGGGAAGGTACAAAAGAGTGTGGTCGAACATGAAGTGGGGTGAGTTTATGCCAAGAAAAGAGGATGAGGACTGAGGAGAGTCCTGGTGTGACCTGAGCGAAAAACTGTGAGAAGGGACTGCAAGGTACTAAGAGACCCTACAACGAGGAAGGAGACAACTAGGATACACCTAAATGAGAAATAGGACCAACCCAAATATACAACATACATATGACTCCACGCAATGCACCAAACTTAGGAGGAAGAAACACAATTTATTTGCAAGGTTGTCCTACGTGTGAGCACAGTAGTAATATTAGCAGATCAAAGAACATTGGGAGTATACCTAGAATGGGGGTTATGATGTGAAACTTCTCTTGTTCCAGGGTAATGGGACTAAGGATCTAGAACAATATTTTTTCTTATGTGAAGAGGTATGGACATTAAAAAAGTTCAGCACTAATATATAAAGAAAGGAAAATTGGAAATCACCTTACGAGGCCGCGTGTTGTATTGGTACATGAAATTTGTGCAAGTAATGATGTGGAAACCATAGAAGACTCTCACACAAATTAGGACTAGACTGATCGAAGAGTTTAAGAAGCCAAAAACTGAGTCACAATATATTACTGAGTTGAAAGAAATAAATTAGTACCCTAATGAATTAGTGTGGGATTTTGATCAATGATTCAAAACTTTGATGGCTAACATAAGATTTGGAATGAGGAATGTCCAATATAAGGAATGGTTTATCACAGCCTTGGTGCCACACATCCATAAGCCACTGATGCAAGAGAAGATCACATCGCATGAAGAAGATTAGAAATCACTATGGAACTAGAAGCTTCACTAGTTGGTGCAACAGGGATTGGAATGAGCCATATCTAGTCGCAATTGGAGAACCTCACTATTCAGTTGTAAGATATTAAGAAGGGAAAATAATTCTGCAAAAAGGTATGGTGAAGCCGATGTTGGTCAGAGGGAAATCATAAGGATCAATTCTTGGACTTCCATGAATATATGAAGTCAATGAGGATTGTCATGGTGCCGAATTTGTTATACTAGTGGACATCGATCTGAGGAGTGCGTATACCTTCAAAAGGTTGTGTCGAAACTAGCAAACCTTTTCTGTAATTTTTTTCGATCGATTGGCCATGAAGAAAATTACTGTAGAGCATATGATTTTCTCTTGAGAAACAAACATGGATACATATTTTATGAAGGGAGAGGAGCAACGCCCAACAGAAATAGCACAGCTGCAGCCGCAGTATAATGAGATGTAACCATAATATAACCATCCACAACTGCAGTATCCTCAACTACGGTTTAACCAACCATAGTATAAACAACCACAACTACAATATACTCAAGCGCATCCTAATCAACAACAACAATTCAACAAACAACCATATCAGAAGTAGGGAGGATTACATGGAGGTCTTAATGGAGGCTTTGGTCACCAAGGAGCTATGCGACGAGGCTGCAGACTCGTAACGTGCTATAATTGTGGAGTATAGGAACATTATTAGAGAGAATGTATGAATCTATAGTCTCAGTGTACTTATTGTATCTTCACAGACCATACCATTGAGGAATTCTTGCAATTGATCATGAAGTGGAAAGAAAAGAATGCACCAGAAGTGCAACAGAACCAGAACAAAACTTAGAACCAAGGTCCAGGACCAATTGTAGCGAAGATCTTAGCGGAACCGAGAACTCAACCATCCAATTTCGGAGTAGTATCCTGAGGAGGAGCTAAGACAAGAGCTCATGGACTACTGACAAATGTCTAACCAGACTCGAAAGAAGGTGTAATTTGATGTCAACACATAGAAGGAAACCTTCTTCGATACAAGAGACATGTTGAGTAGGAAGGCATGTAAGTTACTTGTATATGAAATACCACTAGTATTCGATTTGAAAAAATTGTTGGGATCTTGAAGAAAGGTTAGTACTTTAAAATGTTTTCTAGAAAGATGACTGAGGTTAGCAAAATATCCATATGCTTTATCGAAAATAGCAATATTTTTATATAGGCAAGAGGAAGAATGATGAGACCACCCAATAAATTCATTACATAAGAAGAAAACAGGACATGAAATGAGGATGAATGTCCATATTGGTGACTATGATGTGGATTCAGTAATTTCGGATCTAGGATCGGATGTAAATATCATAAAAAATAAAACATGGGAAATGATGGGGAAACTACAGTTGGTATGGTCCCCAGTACTACTGCGACTAGAAAATCAGGTTAGAGTATTTCCAATTGGTATATTACCACGTCTAATTGTTTAAGTGGAAGGAAAACAGACGTATGAATACTTTGATGTTATCGAGATAGTTTATGAGGTCAACTCATACCCTACATTATTAGGAATCGATTGGGAAAATTAAAACTTGGGGGTTATCAAATTCAAGAAAAGGGTAATGACCTTTGAGAATCGTGATCACATATGGATCATTGCCCCACTGGACACCTAGGAAGGACAAAGATATGTCTAACCAATCAAAGACAAAGTTACAAGAGGATGGGATAGTTCCTACAATATATTTGAACACTATATCAATCCCACTATGGATGGATAAGTACTATCTCTGCATCTTCAGATTCTGACGATGTGCTAGAGAACTGATGGAACCAGTTACATGAAGTATTGATCAAGAAATGTGCACGATTTACTCAGTCGTTGTGATGGGTAATGACAGAAGTCATTGATTTACCAACGTATGAAGGACTACATAAATTGGAAATTTTTATTAGCAAATTCAAAGACAGAGTATCAGAGCCTCAACACCTGTTGGCGTTGGAAGAAGCATTGAAGGCCACTATGGAAAGATGGTGGGATATGCATAAGCACTCGATGGGATACTGGCAGGGATGTCATCGATGTATGGAAGTTTGATCCAAAGAATATGAATCATACCAAGTGAATAAATATGATGGAAGGAACGATCCCAATGATCATCTAGTAGCATGTCNTACTGGCAGGTATGTCATCGATGTATGGAAGTTTGATCCAAAGAATATGAATCATACCAAGTGAATAAATATGATGGAAGGAACGATCCCAATGATCATCTAGTAGCATGTCAAACCACATTGGCATTGAGGCCTATGGAAGAATGGGTCCATGTGTTCGGCCATACGCTGGACAAAATACTATGAAGATGGTATTTTTTTGCAAAACTACAAAGGGAAACTACAACATGGGAATAAATGGATGTCATTTTCAGCCATAATTTCATCTTTGTGAATGGCAATCTATTTCTCCATAGCACACTATATCACATCTGTGAAAAAGTATTGAAAATAGTTTCGAGTGAGTTACCAATGAAGCCACAGGGGACAATGACATTGTAAATGATGTGACATGTTACAACATATAAGGAAAACATGATGATGAATATGAACCAAGGTCGACATTACAAAATGAAAGGGAATTCGAGAAACTGAAGAAGGTTAATATTAGGACAAAAGAGTACCCAAAGTTTGCTAACATTGGAGATTACTGGGACGATTCGACGATAGGGAAAATCACAGATCTTCTACATGAGTTTCAAGTCTTATTCTTGACCAATTTTTTCAATATGAAAGGTATTTCAGGTGAATTGGGAAAAATGAAGATTCCGCTTAAACCTCACATGAAACCAGTCAAGCAAAGACCATATAGATTGAATCCAAGATACAAAGAGCGCGTCAAATAAGATTTAGAACATATGATGGGTGACGACATTATTGAACCAGTAAAAGAATATTAATGGATCATTCTTATGGTTTTGTAGGACAAAAATCCCGACAAAATCAGAATCTACGTCAATGTATGGAAGCCAAATGACACAAGTCTCCACGATCCATTTCCAACACCATTTAATGACAAAGTATTGGAAGGATTTGTAGGATAGGAAGTTTATGCATTTATGGACTTTTTTTGGGGTTATCACCAAATAAGGATCGCAGAACAATATATACACAAAACCACTTTTGTAACATAATGGGGATATTTTTAGTACACAATGATGTCATTAGGTCTCAAGAATCCACATGTGATATTTTCAAGGAAATTTGTTGTCACGTTCAAGGACTTCATTATTCTTGGCAGTCTGGCATGGGTGATTAGACCACTTATGTTCTCGTAAAATACCACATTGCAAATATTCGACTGATGCTCAAAAGTTGTCCATTAGAGGAAATTTCAACTCAAAATGGGCCTTTTAACTTTTATTTAAATTCCATGTCATAATGTGTTAGCCAATGAAATTGCTTTAAATTTTAAATACCGTATAGGTCTTAAACACTTTTTTAATATAAATTTGGGGATATGTATCATAAAAAACTACTTTTTTTGTTTGTATTTTTGACATATCTCCTCGTGTTTTTACTCAAATTTCGATCGGGAGAGCTCGTTGGATGCGGAATTAAATTCCGCATCCAATGAGTACCCACTCGGCATACTTTTGACGGACCCCGCTACCCCAAAAACAAGAAATACCAGAAAAAACAGAATGATGATGTCATCATTCCATTTTTTCTGGTATTTCTTGTTTTTGGGGTAGCAGGGTCCGTCAAAAGTATGTCGAGTGGGTACTCGTTGGATGCGAAATTTAATTCCGCATCCAACGAGCTCTCCCGATCGAAATTTGAGTAAAAACACGGGGAGATATGTCAAAAATACAAACAAAAAAGTAGTTTTTTTCTTTTCTTCCTCCAAAATTAATAAATATTATTTTATTATTTTAACTATTATTTTATTAGTTCATTTTAGGAGGCCCATTTTGAGTTGAAATTTCCTCTAATGGACAACATCATATTTCATTAAATCTAAATAAGTGAGTATCATGTGCTCCATTTGGGATTCTATTGGTATACATTGTATGTTAGGACGAAATGTTGGTCGACCCTTCCAATATCATAGTAATTGTTGACTTACCGGCACCTACAATAGTAAAAATGATAAGGGCAACATTGGGTCACAAACGGTACTACCATAAGTTCGTAAGGGGATATGCAGTGATCACTACACCAATAGAGAAACTATTAAAGAAATATGCAAAGTTTGAATGGACCGACGAGTACCAGAGAAGCATCGATACCTTAAATTAGAAGATGGTTACAACACCAATATTATTTTTTATATATTGGACGAAGAAGTTTCATGTTCATGTTGATGTTTCATCAGTCGCATTAGGGTAATCTTGGCTCAACCAAGGGAAGGAACAATTGAACACCTGATTGCATTTGCGTGTTCCAAGATGTCTATGACATGGAGGAACTACAAAGCAAGAGAACAAGAAGGATTGGAGATGGTGTATGCATTACAAAAATTCCACCACTACTTGTTAGGAGGAAATTTTAAAATGTTTACGTATCACTCAACATTGAAGTACATATTCAACAAGCTTGTGTTAGGGGTGGATATATGTCGATGGTTTCTAGTATTTCAAGAGTTTGATTTCAATATCATTGTGAAACTAGGAAGGTTGAATGCAGGACTTGACCATCTATCAAGGATTGATTCAAGGGAAGAACCAAGAAGCATCAAGGAAGTGTTTCCTGATGTGCAATTGTTTAAAGTCTGGATGGTGGAAAACCATTACAAATAGATCATTTAATTTTTGGTGACAGGAAAATCTCCAGAGGAGTTCACAATGAGTCAGAAGAAATAATTGGGTTTCAGAGCTATAGACTTCCAACTAATCGTAGGACAACTATACAAGATGGGGCCCGATGAAATTCTGTGTCGATACATTCTACCACATGATCAAGAAAGAGTATTGGAAGAGGCGCATGACGGGATTGCAATAGAACATTATGGAGGTCGTGTTACCACTAGGAAGATACTCCGATATGGATTATGGTGGACAACAATGCATGGTGATATCGCATACTATGCTAAAATTTTTGATGTATGTCAACAAATGGGGAAATCATCATGGAGAGATGAGATGTTGTTTGTACCTCAAATAACGCTACAACCATTGGATAAATGGGCTATGGATTTCATATGACCCATCAATAATCCAGGGAAGAGAACATGTGCATGATATATCATTACTGCAATAGAGTACTTGATAATATGGGATGAGGTAGTACCGATGAAGGATTGTACAACTGCGATAGTAGCGAGGTTCTTCTTCGACAATGTGGTCACTAGATTTGGATGTCCCAAGATATTGATAAGTGACCAAGGATCTCATTTTCTTAATCAGATGATAAACGTGATGACTGAGGAATTTCAGATTGAGCACAAGAAAAGTACTCCATCTCACCCACAAGAAAATGGATCAGTTGAGGCATTCAACAAGATATTGGAAAATGCACTAGTGAAGGTATGCAACACAAATTGCGACGATTGAGATTTGAAAATCCCTTCGATATTATGCGATTACAAAATCACATGTAAAATATTGAAGGGACAAACACCATTCAAGCTTGTTTATGGGAAATAAGTAGTGATGTCGATGGAATATATTGTTGTGAGTCTATGCATAGTCGTCGCAACCGACATGACAGATAAAGGAGTGGTTGAGGAAATATTGACATTGTTGTCATAGCTAGAAGAGGATCGATCCATCACATGTTTTCACCATCAAGTAGAGAAGGATCGAAAAAAGGCATGGCATGATCGTCACGTAAAGGAGAAACATTTCTAGCACAGAGATATGTCTCTCCTCTAGGACAACAAGTTTGCGAAGCACCTAGGTAAGCTGCAAATGCACTGGTTAGGTCCCTATGTTATTCACTTCATTACCGACAGTGGTGTGATACAATTGTAGTAGTTAGACATAGAAATGTTACCAAAAATAGTGAATGGAAGTTGACTAAATTCCTATTGGGATAGAAAAGTGCAAAACTGGCAAATTTCGCGGGGGGTGGGGGATGGAAAAGTTCATAAGGGAAGTTTGTTGACATATGACAAGGAAATAAGAGAAGTGGAATCGTAACAAATTTTGAATCTTGGAGACATCAAACGAGGTGTGAAATGGTCAAATCAAACAATAAATGCAGTAATTAAACCAAGCGGGTGGCGATGCAAGTGTAAAAGACATGAATTTATGGAAAAATGAGGTCATTATATTTGCAAAATCAACATAGGTTTCAGTCCATATTCACAGGATTTGGAAATGATGCTCCAAATAGCTCGCATGAGAGGATCAACAATTATAAAACAAAACAAAGGGCACAGGTCGATCCTATTTTCCAATAGAAAAGGAGAGCTAGAGTAGAGAAATAGCATAAGAGAAAAGTAAAGAGTGAGGTAGAAGCAACAGAGAATAGAAACCATGGAGCAGTTCATCTCAAGAATTGATATGCAAGGATCTCCATTAGCAAGAGTAGAAATCATAGAAGAGCATCCATAGTTTCATTCTAGATCAGTGCGACCAACCGGAAAGAAAAGGAGTGTGAATTGCCCCATCACCCCAGACCAAAGGATTAAGATAACCCAAAGCTCGACAAGGACATGCACAATAGAAGTAGAATTTGTCCCATCATCAATGATAATGGAGGATTCTACAATTTGGAAAGGGTAGATGATTGACAACAACCCATGGCATATAACGTCAAGGAAGGTAGAAACATCGACGATATGCATAGGTAAAAATAAAAAGTATACGGTCAAGATGACACCGACAACCAGGTAAATCCATGTGACGATGGATATCATGTCAAAGTTGTAGAAAATCAGTATAGAGACCACGATGTTTTGGAATACCTAGAATGCAAAAGGGACACATACGAGAAAAGAACACACAGCGAAAAGGGCGCAATCACCAGAGAACTGACACAATGAGAATTGGGAGTGCAGCGGTCCTGGATGTTGTCAGTGATCCACATGCCCCACTTTGGGTGATCCATAGAGGTCAATGCATGTGTGAAGTAGTTTTTAACATGTTTCCATGGCGGGTATCTATGGTTGGGGACAAAGGTCCCAATTATGGTTGATTTGATATCGCAAGTCATCGGTTTTCCCAAGGAAGGAGTCCACACATCCCAATACTTCGTAGGGAAGGACAACGAAAAGAATTTGGCAGCCGGACTGAAGAAGAAGTATGACATTGTATAAGAAAAGCAAGCATATGTGATTAATACCATCAATTACTAGGAAGTCGTAATCAGAGAAAAGTTGTTTGTAGTAAAGGTAGTGCATAAGAATAGGATGAATCAATGCACGTTGGGGGTTATTGCATGCACAAAGCAGTGCACAGCTAGCATATAGATGAATTGGTCTATGTTCTTGCTGAATGAACTGACAGAGGATGCATATTGATGCAAGAGGAGGGAAAACCATTCACTTATTTTTGGTTGTTGATATTTATCACATTGGTTGGTTGGATGGAACCAAGACACTATTAGGAAATGGATTTTGACATTGTCAACATCTCCAAAGGAGTGCAATACAAGAACCTATGGGAATTGAACAACAAGGAAAGGAAAATCAACAACAACATCTAGTTTTATTTATAATTTCATGCACTATGGGATGTAGCAGTAAAGATGTTGCAACTCACAGATGAGGTCACAAAGAAGTACAGGAGTATTATGCGATTAGCAATAAGACCGCATTCCATCCACATTCAGGCACCGCATGATGAGTATAATCAATGGATCATGACCCAATTTAAGTTAATTGATGGAGATCTGGATTCCATCATCAACGAATGGCCACTAGAGTGAAAATTTCCAGTGAGGGAAGAGGACCTGTCAGACATAGAAAATGGACCACCACCACAGATCTCGATCGATAAGGATAAGTCGAAAGAGACGAAAGAGGACTCAAAAGAGGTATCATCCGAAACTATGATAGAACCTTACTTGGAAAAACGATATGAAGAGGAGCATATGAAGTGCTAGATCGAATAGGGCGAAGGGACTGAGTATCACGGGACTCTTTGATGAACAAGTAAACAATGTAGTGGTTGCAATCACTGCAAAAAACAACGAGAATACTAAAAATATAACACGACATACAATGGGTTACTTCCACTAGGTTACAGGGTTGCTACAAATGTTGATAAACACAGTACTAGAAATGAGGGTACCATAGGAGGGTACGCTGCAAAGAGCAGTCGAGGAAAACCTGGGAAAGAAAGTGTTGTTAATACAGATTATACCACAATCAATAACGACAGGGAATGAGGATTTTGATGCGTTGTTAAAGGAGTTCTATTTGATTGGTATTCACCTCAATAAACTCCCAATGCACATGCTAACACGATTTTAGATAGAGGCAAGCAAGGAAATTAGGGACCGGGAGGTGACAATCTATGACCAATTTCTCTGGTCGAGATAGTAGTTAGAAAGCGTGGAAGAGGAACTTCAATGTCTCAAGGCGAAGAAGGAAGCGATCATACAAGAAAAGGAAATAACATTTGTTGATAGGAAGAGACTAGAGAGCAATCTCGATATACTATGAAGAAATTACAGACATTACCCCTGAAATGTTCGTGGAAACGAAAGTCTTGCGACTCGAAAAAATTGTCACTGACCTAAAGAAAGAAAATGAGTAGTTTCAGGATCGAGCGCTACCAAGAACACCATTGGAGAATTTAGCAGAAACAAGAAGAGTGATTGAAGACACTGCAAGCGAAATTATGGAATGCATAAAGGCATTGCAACTGATAGCTGAAGAAATCACTACATTTTGGGGCAGTTTGGTGCAAGATGAGCACCTGCACCAATTGGATTCACAACTTAGTGAAGCATAGGTGAAACTAGCAGCACTATGTGTATCACTCAAAGCGACACCCCCACATGTGTAGGCTACGAAACTCAAGGAATTGCAACAATGTGTGATTAAGGTGTGGGTAAGGCACCATAGGAGGTTGACACAGTTGGATGAATTGCAGGGCGTAGTAGAGAAAATGGAACTCGAAGCCATGGAGGTAACCTCCAGTATGAAACAAGACTAAAACACGGTGCAGTATATGAACGAAGATCACCCAATCAATCAGGACATGGATCAATGTGAATCACTTAGAAATAAGGTCAAGGAATCAGTCGAGTAAGTTAAAACCGAATATGATTCCTTCAAGACCAAGATGAATGAACTGGTAATTTGTAGCTGAAGTGGCTCGGGAAGAGCCACAAGTTTGTTTTCGGGGGTTGTTGGAAAGGGGTTAGAAGGTGCAAAGCATGCTTCTACCATCAACAAAGAAGAACACCGACAGAAGGAAGAGTTGACCATGCGAAAGGAGAAACTGACAAGTTAAGAAGTTTTGGTTAAATTAGTTAAGATATTGGTCAAGTGGACCATTTTGTAACAGCTTAGTAAGCCTATAAGTAGAGTTAGAATTAAAGTCATTAGGGTGATCAAAGAATCATTAGATTTTGTAATCAATTTTTATCTATTGATCTAGTTCAGAGGAATGAATGTATTTTTTGGTCCGAGGCTAATTGACCAAGAGATTTTTTGTCTTCTTGTGATGTATTTATGGGATTGATGATATGAGAATTTTGTTGGCAACATAATTTTGTATCTTGTTTTCATTTTCTGTATGACATGGTTAATGATGTGAAGTCTTTAATGATGCTACCTCTATGTTTTCATGGTTAAGTTTGAATGATGCGAAGCCTTACGGGATCTATTGGTTTGTGAGTTTTCGATTTCTTTGTATTATGAATAGGAATATGAATGATGATAATAATGTGTCTTTGTTGATATAATTCCAAGTAAGTGAAAATAATTTTATCTGAGTAATGATATGAGTTAAATATTGTATTTTTGGTCAATGTTGCAATAGAATAACCAGTAAAGTGAAAGTCCTCTTCCCTCTTCAAAAACTTGGTTCATGTAGCCCTTCCTTAGACATCTCAGGTGAGACTGCACCTACTTTACAGGTGTTGTTGGATAGGGAAAACCCTATCCGGGTTGATATTTAGGGAGTTTTCATCGATGGGTCTCGACATATATGTGGATTGAACACCTATCATTAAAATATTTTCAACAAGTAAGACAGGTTAAGAGGTATAAGCATGGCTTCTTGGGATGAAGAAGTATTTTAGAATTCATGATTAGTCAGGAAATGAAAAGGCCATAATTTCCATTTACAACCTAAATGTAAGAGCTTAAATTTAGTGGGAGCACCTCATGTAAGGAAAGAAGGACTAGTTGGGAGAGAGTTAAGAAATATTTCAAGGAAAAACACCTATCACTTAGGTATTATGATAACAAGAGGAAAGAGTTCAATGAACTAAGGCTGGGACAAAAGTCTGTGGAAGAACATGTCCAATTTTTTTTTCAATTATTGAGGTGTGCACATTACATGAAAGATGAAGTAGTAAAATTCCAAAGCTTCCTTGGAATTCTACCTCAAAATTTCAGATATAGGATTGAGTTTGTTAATTCACCAAATTTTAATGAATCCATTAGGATGGAAATGCATTTCTATGAGAGTAGCAAAGTAAAACCATAGGTTCATTCATCATGGAAAGGAAATACAAAAGGGAGGCTTGACCAAAGGAGAAGTAGGTTCAATCCATCGTTTAAATATCATCCAAGAAATTTCCAACAAGTCCAGCAACCATGAAGTGGAGTTAATCCAATAGTAGCAATAAAGAAAGGGACAAAAGGACCACTTCAGTGTTGGGCATGTGGAGAGAACCACATGCTTATGGATTTACACCATTGAAAAGAGAACCCTCGAGGCTTACAAAACTTAGAATCAAAAGTTATCGTGTATGATATGGAAAGAGGAACTCCCAAAAGTTATGTAGTTTTGGATAACCATCAATCAACAATAGTGGAATTTGGAGGTAAGATTGATAAAGAATACATTTTTTTTTAGTAATCCAAGATCTACTCATAATTATGTTTCTCCAAAAGTGGCTGAAAGTTGTTCTCTTGGAAAAGTGAAACATAATAAGTCAATGTTAGTTCAATTAGCCACGAGAACACAAATAAAGGTGAGTGAAGTAGTGATAGATTTCACCATAGAGTTGAATGGACTCCTCACAAAAGAAAATTTAAAAGTCCTACCCCTATGATTTTATGATGCTCATATTGGCACGGATTGGTTGGAAAATCATATACCCAAGATAGAATCTTATGAAAAAGTTCTTGAATGAATTGATAAAGAAGGAAGGCCAATATTGGTAAAAGGAGATCCCTATAAAGTTTCAGTAAGGCATATTTCAGTCTTATAGTTAAGAAAATTTTACAAGAAACGTTGTCAATTATATGCAGCTCATATATCAGATTCTCTAGAGGACAAAGGCCCGAAGATAGAAGATTATCCATTTTTACAAGAGTTTAAAGATGTGTTTCCAAATGAAGCATCAGGATTGCAATCGAAAAGAGACATCGATTTTGTAATTGATCTTGTTCCAAGGCCAACACTAGTTTTTAAATATCCTTATAGAATGAGAACGTTGGAATTACTAGAGTTAAAGATGCGGCTACAGGACTTAATGGAAAATAAGTATATAAGACAAAGGGTGATTCCATGGGGGAACTGATAATATTTGTCAAGAAGAAGGATGGGACTCTAAGACAAGAATTGATAATTTGTTTTCTCAAATGAAAGAAACCATTTTTTTTTCAAAATTTGACTTGAGGTCTGGTTATCATCAAGTGAGGATAAATTAAGAGGACATTCACAAGACAACTTTTAAGACAATATATATTCATTATGAGTACACAGCGGTGCCATTTTTTCTTACCAATGTGCCCACCACATTCATGTGCCTCATGAATAGTGGTTTTAGAAAGTATTTGGACAAGATTGTGTTAGTGTTCTTGGATGACATTCTTATTTATTCAAATAATGAACAAGAGGATGAGGAACATCTAATAATGGTGTTGACATTTCTTAGAGATAACCAATTATATGCAAATATAAGAAAGTGAATTCTATCAAACAATGGTATGGTATTTGAGTCATGTTATTTCGGAAGAAGGAATTGAAGTGGATCCAGAAAAATATTGAAGCCATAATGGATTGGCCTACTCCAAAGAATGTTGTCGATGTTAAATCTTTTATGGGTCTTGCAAGATACTATAGAAGTTTCATTAAAGGATTCTCTAGGATTGTTTATATGATTACATCATTGCAAATGAAGAATGCAAAGTTTGTAAGGTCCAAAAAATGTGAAGAAATCTTGCAATAGTTGAAGAAGTTACTTGTCAGCGCTCATGTTTGAAGATTGTTGATCCAAGAAAGGATTGTGTAGTGTGCACATATGCTTGCATTGAAGGATTAGGTGGAGTTATTATGCAAAAAGGATTTGTGATTTTCTATAAGTCAAGAAAAATAAAAGAGCATGAGAAGAATTATGCCACTCATGATTTATAATTACCAGCCATAGTACATGCTCTCAAGATGTGGATACATTACCTATTGGGTAGAAGTTTGAGCTTAAGACAGACCACATGATCTTAAAATATTTTTTTGTCCAACCAATATTGAATGCTAGATAAGTTATATGGATGGAATTTCTATGTGAATTTGACTTTGAAATTAAGCATGTAAAGGGGAAACAGAATAAGGTTGTAGACGCCCTTAGCAGAAAATTTAATGTAGTAGAATTAAGTATATGCAAATCATTTTTGAGGACAGGAGTTCTTGAATCCCAAAAAAAAATGAAATTTACCTTCAAGATAAAGAAAAAGTGTAGCAGGGAAAGGTGAAAATTGTGAAGGATACAAATCGGTGAAGATGATATTCTTATTTATAAAGGTGAACTGTACATTCTGAATTGTGCATATTTGAATAAGTTAGTAATGAATGAAATTCATCAAATTCCATACTATGAAAATTTGGGATATCAAAAGAAAATAACAATAGAAAGAAAGAAATACTTCTGGTATGGAATGGATAAATATATATCATAATACATTTCTCAGTGTCAAACGTGACAACAAGTCAAGGAAAAACATCAACACCCAACATGACTATTGTAGCCCTTTCCTCTTCCAGAATGGAAGTGGGAAATAATTTCTATGGACTTTATAATAGGTTTGTTGACGACAATGAACACGAATGATTCAATTGTGTTTGTGGTGGAAAAACTATCAAAATCAACTCATTTTATTCTACTTAATTCCACTCATAAATAAAGTGACATAGTGAATAGCTTCATGAAGCAAGTGTTTAGATTACATGGATCTCCCAAGGAAATAGTTTTAGATTGGGATGCAAAGTTCAATTCCAAATTTTGGAAAGGGTTATTTTAGGAGTGGGGACACAATTGAATTTTAGTATATCATATCATCCTCAAACAGATGGTGAAAATGAGAGGGTGAATCAAGTTCTTGAAGACATGTTGAAAATGTATGTGATAGATAAACCATCCAAGTGGCAGGATTACCTATAGTTGGTAGAATTTGCATACAATAATGGAAATTAAGCATCACTGGGAATGATCCATTTGAAGCATTGTATGGAAAAGGATGTTGAACTCTAGTGAATTGGGATAGTCCACTGAACATGGTAGTGCTTGGGACGGAAATGCTCAAGGAAATGGAACAAGAAATTGTTAATATCGTGTAGAACTTAAAGGAAACCTAGGATAGACATAAGAGTTATGAATATTTGAAAAGATTGCACAAGGAATTTAAAATTGGGGATCACATTTATTTAATATTAAAAACAAGGAAAAGATCCCTAAAGTTGGGAAGTTGTGCCATGTTGGACCAAGATATTTTGGGTCGTTCAAAGTCCTTGTGTTGGGTATGGTAGGTATTGTGGGTGCTAAGTCTTTCTAAAGCCAAATTGAGAGGCTTGTATATTTGTGGTTGAGCTTGCTGTATTATTTATATCCTTTTATGCCTCCCTACTTATGTGAAAAACCTAGCTTTGTGTTGGCTTCGCATGAGTATTTGTCTGTATGGTTGTGAGTGAGCCGAAGTAGTTACTCCTTAGTGGATACATAGATCAGCTCAGGGGTGGTCTCTTAGCTAAAATAATATAGGTTGGACATAGACCTACAGTTGGGTGGAATGTTTCTCTTACATAGTTGGTTGCTTGTCCAACTTCAATTAAAATATAAGTGCTTACTTTGTTTTTAATTATGCTCAATTTATGTGTTATGAATGCTTATTTATTCATGTCAATTTGAATGAAATGGCCACCTTGAATTATTCAGTAGGAGAAATGTTCATAACATGAGAATGAGATTAATTATGAGTGTGATTGTTTTATTATTATCTATGTGATAGAAATGTTGGTGTGTGCATGTTGTGTGTGCACTGATAGAGTTTAATTCCGATGTGTATTTTTACACCAAGAGTAAGCAAGTCTTCTATATCTCAGTATGGGGGACAACTTGTTGCGTATGTAATGTAACACTACAAAAAATAATTAGTTAAAAAAATAAACGCATGTCGGCTCATAAAATAAAAATAAAATAAAATAAAATAAAAAAGTAATTAAAAAATACATGTCATCTTATGAAATAAAATTAAAATTAAAACCAACATAAATCCACCCAAACTTACATGAAAATTTTTCTAAACATGTAAAAAAGTTAAGATAAAATATTTACACTTCAATAAATTGTGTCCCTCTTGATGTTTGGTAGATTTGAATTTAACATGGATCTAAGCCGGTAGCTATGCATTGCGCACACTTAAATAGTTGCGAATTTTGTAATATGGTCATGGAGTGAAATTTATCACCCCACATATCGTTCATGTCTCTCTTTTATTGGTCGAATTGATGGGTGGGGATGTGACACCTTTGTGTTAATGTAAACCTTTTTTCAACTATTTACATAAAATTAAAAATAATAAATACCCTCTTAAAGAGGAAATATCTACGCGAATCCAAAATATTGTTTATAAATTTTTGGTCGTGTATTTTTTATGTTATTGTTTTTTATTTGAGCACCTTCGAAACTATGGGGAAAAATTTAGTTTTAAAATAACTTAATTAAAAATATATAATATGAAATTGATAGTGTTAAAATAATATTCCATTTGATATAGGATTTATCAAGGAATTCATTCGACTTAATTCCTCCACCTAATATGAAATATATGGAGGTATTTCACCCTCTATATGTTACAGTTGTAGAAAATATTGCAGAAAGAGAGCTATAATTCTACAAATTAAGTGTTTGATTGAGCCATAAAAAAATATTGGTCAAGTAGTTTGCATGATTTTTTAATAAACTCAATCAAAAGTTAGTTAAACCCTTGATCAAGTGTTTTTGTCATCTGATGGATTTCCTAATCAAGAAACATAGCTCCATCAAGCTATGAATCTTGATTGAACCATTGATAATTGTTGATTCTTCATCTTAACCAAGCTAATGATATCAATTGAGCTCCTGTAAGCACACTACAACCCATAGTTAATTGTCCAGAGGATCTCAATCAAGGTATGGATACTGATTGAGCTCTTGCAAATGTGTTACAAACACACCAATTTTTTAGCCATGTTAAAAATAGTGACTAGATATGGATTGATCTATGGGGCTCAATCAATATACGGGTCTTGACCAATCTCTTGTAAACCTGAGACTATTTTAGATATTACAAAAACTTGACTAGTTTTTTGTTTAAAAGTAACCATATGCATGCTCAGTTTGAGAAGCTATTGGAAATGCATTCATAGAAGTGAGAAACTTGATGTTTCAATCCCTACTTTTGGATCATCATCAGGATACCATGATGAAGCCTAAGAAATATTGTGAAATTACTCAAAATATAAATATACGTCAAATCCTGGATTTTTTTAAAACCCTAAACTAGCTAAGGTGTCCCTACATAAGGTGGATTTATGTAAGAACACCTTAGCTAGTTTAGGGTTTAAAACAAAACCCATGGTTTGGCATATATTTATATTCTGGTCAATTTCACAATATTTCTCAAGATTCATTGTGATATCCTAATGATGATCCTAGAGTAGGGATCGAAACCTCAAGTTTCTCACTTCTATGAATGAAGTTCCCATAGCGAGGATTTCTCCTTGCTACAGGGCAGGAATGGCTCCCTTCCATCTATAGGACGGAAGGGTAGGTTCCTGTGTGGAAATATAGAAAAGAAAAGCAGGAATGAAACTAGGCATAAATAAAAGCAAAGATGGAACCCCTCTGCACACAAGGTTATGGGTTAAAGACCTCCGAGACCCTACATACAACAATGGAGACCTACAAGAACATGTTAGGCCATAAACCTGCAAGCAACTAGATGTTAGAAAAACTCAAATAAACAAAATAAAACAAAAATTATACCTCTTGGTGGAAATGGGCCACCATGCCCTAGCTTGGAGAAGCACCTCTCTCTTGGCAATGGGGGAGCTATGGCTCAAAGGGAACATGGATGAGAGGGAGTGTGGGTGGCTTGAGAGATAAATGGTCTCAAGGCATCCACTTGGGCAGCATAAAAATATGAAAGGGAGGAATGTTTTTAGAGTGACCCCCCACCCTCCTTTTATAGTTTTTCCAAGGGATTTTAGGGTTTTAAGCCCTTGGTCAAGGCTTTAGCCCCTTTTTTGGGCCTTTAGCCCCTTCCACCCTAAATTTAGCCCTTTTCAAGGATTTAACCCATTTTTGAGGGATTTAGCTCCTAGGGGTCTATTTTGGGCTCTTTTTGGGGGTTTTTAGCCCTTTTCTTCATCCTTGGGCTCTTTTGGAGGTGTGGGGGTCAAATAGAAGGTCATGGAAGGTCTTATGGACTGAAATGAGTGTTGTGAGGTGGTGTCCTTGGGTGGTGTAGGCCATTGAGAGCTGTGTGGGGGATTTTTGGGTTAACAGATTGCCCCCTGATGTGTACGGGCAGGAGATCAATGTATGGCTGATGGACATCATAGGATTTGCTGTCGAGAGGTGGTGCTTCCGGGGCTGGGGCATGGTGGCTTTTGGTTTTGTATTAATTTGGTTCCCATCAATGGGTAAGATACAATAAATGTGTGACATGTATATGGATGAGGTAGGCATTCCCATGCTCGTGACAATGTCGAAAGAATCATTTGATCTATGAACCACTTATACTATGAAACGAGAACTCGACACACTTCTCGTTTTTCTCTCTCCTAATTTTAGTAGCTATTTTTACTTGTGTTTCAAAAAGGGTTGATACCAGTATCACACATTTTCATTTTGAGGCATTTTTTTGGGCCGTTGAATCATCTTTGTGGTAAAATATTTTTAATTTCTATTTTCAAGTGTGTTTTTTAGAAATTTAATAAAATAACATAGATTTAGAAGCAAATTATAATGAAAAACATATACATTTTGCAATCTTTCCTTTAAAATAAAACATTTTTATGGTCAAAATAAGATAATTTTATTAACAAAATTGTAAAAAAATACAGAAAATAAAGACATTTAAAAACATTTTCAATGAATTTTCAAAGATTTTTTGTATAAAAATGATACTATTTCATATTATTTTCCAAAAGGTGAAGATTCACATAAAATTAAGAAAAACTATACCATATATTTGTAGATGACATATTAAAAACATTATATATAGAAATTTTATTTCTAAAATAAAGTTTGAAAGTCAAAACATTACTAATATATCTTATAAAAAAATTGTCAAATTTAACATTTTATTCAAGAAATGAAACTTATCAACAATATCATGTAAGACAAATTGCTCATCTAAATTGGAATTTTATGGAGCCTGGATTTCTTCTTTACATCAATGTCTTCTTCCATTGGGTCTTTTATGTTACTCATTTGAAATCTTTCTCTTTATATCTTAATTTTTTAACCATTGCATTTTAAGTCAACATCTAACTATGTTTGCCTTCACTATTTTTATTTATTAAAACATATTCATAAATCTCATTAATGAAGCTAGATATATTAGACTTTTACCTATATAGCTAAAATATATACAAATATTTAAAAAAAAAAAACAACCTATACCTAAAACATATACAAATATTAAAAAAACAAAACAAACAAATAAAATAATGTTAAAAACTAATAATTTTTAAAAAATTAAAAAATATATATCAAAATGATTTTCATAAATAAACAAAAAAAACAAATAAAATAAACAAATCAAAACAAAAATAACAAATAAAATAAAAAAAATAAAGAAATAAAACAACAATAAACAAAAACAAATAACATATAACATATAAAATACAAAAACAAATAACAAATAACATATAAAAAACAAAAACAAATAAATCCGTTGGAAGCCTTGGTTGATGAACATTGTCTCAACAATCCGTTGGAAGCCTTGGTTGGAAGTCCACACTCTAAGCTCATGTAATATCTTATAGTGGCTCCAAGAAAAACTACCCAACTAATGAAGCATGCTCTTTTTTTTAGAAATAAAATGAATGAAATGGGTTGCTTACATAAACTGTGGGTCGCTTAAAAGTAAAACCCAAAATACCCAAAATACAGTAACAAAGGTAGCAGGGAGGAGCGGCGCGATTCTGAGAATCGCGCCACCCCTTTAGAAGCCACCTCCGCCGCCCACCTCCGCCACCACGCCGCCATTTACCATCATATTATGTGGACGGAATGGAATAATAAGATCGAATAATATTATGTCATGTGCTATGACCAAAGCGCTTACGTGATCACCCTTCACATAATAGTTGAAGGCTTGTAAATAATAATCGGATTAACATATATTTGTCAGCTTTCCTTTCATTATAGTCTTTATTAATTAGGAGAGAGATTAACTTATATTATATTATCTTTATGGTCTTTATGCTATAATATAGATTGTAAAGCCATATGACCAAATGGATCTTGTACTTGTTTCAATTTTATTTGGAATGGGAAACACATAAATTTATAAAGAGGCGAGTCATAGCTGACCAATTTGTTAATTCCATGTCTTTCATTTAGTTTTAGTGAAAAAGAAATTTATGATGATTTCAAAAAGGCTATCATCCCTCTTTTTGAAGTGGAGATTCTTTCCGCCCTATTATAAACTTTATACTTTAATGGTGTAATAAAAAACTTATTATAAACTTTATGCTTTAATGGTGTAATAAAAAACTTAGGGATATGAATAGGAATTAGGATGGTTAATTCATTTCTATCTTTAAAATTATAATTTAAACATAGTTAAATTTTGATTTTGGAAAATAAAAAAAACACTAATTATAATAATTGTTTGGTATAAATCTCAAAAAATTAAACAATTTTTTTAACAAATAGTTTTGAAAAATAACCATCCTATTTAAATGGTCAAATTTTTAGACAAATCTTTTAACAAATCCATGAATGATCTTGAATAATTTCACATGGAACATTTTAGATATTTTTTATTAGTGTGATGTTTGTAATTGAAAATCTAAAGGAGTTTTTTAATATTTATATGAATCATTTGTTCTTGTATGGTCTAATATATGATTTCATTATGAATTGCATCATAATTTCTTTGATTTTATATGGTTAGAGTGGTGAAATTATTGATGAAATATTTGTTTTTGTTTAATATGCAAGTTTAAAAAAACTTGTAATTTATCTCTTGATGAATTTTTTTTTTCCAATTTAGAGGTTGATTTTAAAGTTTTTGTAAACAATAGTATGAGATGTTTAGGCCATGCCTCTATTTTTTACCCCGAAAAAAAAAGAGTGTAGACTGGTATCAACAATTTTCTATTTGGAGGGTGTTTTTGGTGTTTTTTATGCAAAAGTCATTGTTTTTATGGCTAGAGTTCTCGTTCTTAGTATAAAGTTCTCGTTTCATAGTATAAGTGGTTTATGCTCTAAAATACAAGAGCCGATCATATACAACTGATGTTACAATGCTGGTTGCCTCTATGTGAGGCTGAATACAATACTAATCTAGTACATTGGACTCATGGCATTCTCATGGAATGCTATATCTTCATGACTGACGGTCTGCTGGATCTGGAACGGTACATAGCTATATGGACTCGATGTTTGAGAGTCAGAGTCTCTACGCTACAAGTATGTTGTATCAATCATAAAGGTATACCAAAGCACTGTTGGGGCTTCTGAACACTGTCTCCAACGAACCTGGAAATCACAAGGGACATAACCTGTTTAGGTCCCTCGAGTGGACTCACCAATGTGCTAGAGTCGAGTGACATCCAGGGTCTTCGACCGAGTACTGTGTGGAACGAACCCTGTATGAATGTCAATGGTGCGATGATGGAGTTGAAGTCGAGCATGTGAGAAACAACCATCTCGAGAGGCACTAAGGACTCCTCTCAAGTGGTCCAAGGAACTCATCAATGATGTTAATGAAACCAAGGTACAGGGACCTCTGGGTCTATCCTCTAGAATATGTGTGTTGGCGTCGACAGAGGGAGACCTACCCCTAGTCAAGGCGATGATGTTTCCTTGACCAGGGGCATGAGGGATAATCGGAAGGTGTGAAGCAATCTGTGGACTGACTCACTGAATTGGGGGGAAGGGGAGGGAAGGAGAAAACTAAACAGGGGCAGGGGGGGAGGGAGACTCAAACTTCCTTTGTTTAGAGTATGACAGTAGGGCGGACCAGGGAGCAAATGAAACTTATCTCATGGGAATGGGATCATAGCTGTAATACCAGGAATGTCGCTGTAGATGGAAAACACTTGGAGGAGGTGGACACTTTTGATACTGATGGGATCCAAGGAAGACACGTTGCAGAGTACTATGAACAAAGGCGACCCAATGTGGGGATGCTGCCAAACTTTTTTCTATGGGGAGGTGTCTCGGGACACCGTTGTGGTACGATCTCGTGGATTTTTGGCAAGCCCAAGAAGGTAAATGATCGATGGTGCTTTCAAATTTAGAGAGTCTGAAAGCACGAAGAAGACTCCACTGGGGGCTATTTTTCGTTGGTAGTCTCCTGTGCCTGAAAAAGGATAAAAGTATACATAGGAGAGCTTTCCCATCCTGGAGGGGATGAGAAAGTTCTTTACCATTGGTAGTCCAATCAGGCCAAAAAAGGTTAAACCTATACTGACTGGACGGTCATTCACATACTTTTACGAGCATGAACAAAACCAAGTTTGCTCAGCGATATTTTCTTGTTGAGACGGCTGGAAAAGAGCTTAACGACAACCAGTGGTGAGATTTTTCGTAGAGTGCGGCCCCTCTGCCTGAGAAAGCACAAAAGTATGCAGAGGGGAACGGTCTTGGCTTGAGTGTGCCAAGGAAGTCCTTTTCATGAAATGGTCTACATGGTCCGCAAAAGGAGGTAAACGAGATGATGTAGATGTCCTTTCCCATACTTTAGTGAGCGGGAAAGGAAACAACTGCACTCGATGATCTTTTCATTGTTTTAAGGAGTCAGAAAAGAGCTTAAACGAAACTCCATTGCGGTCAACTAACTGCGGTGGCACGAGTGGTGCCCCATGTCAGGATGGTGGACAAAGGTCCAAAGGTCATCTGTGTAGTATGGATGGAGCAGAAGGCTCTCAAACATACCAATACATGCGTGGGATAGGTCGCGGCAGAGGCCTGTGAGATGGTGCAGCAAAGGCATGCAAATCGAGGTGGCTCTTGGACAGAGGTCAGGAGAGCGTGTGTGTGTGTTGCAGTGGACGGACTTGACTACATGCGATGTAAGTATAAGTCTGGAGGCATTTATATGCCAAATAAGTGCAAGAAAATAAATTGTTTTGTGGACAGTGGTCTAGAGGTCTGCGTAAGGTGCAGTAAACCGAAAAGACAATTATGTGTTAAAAATACAAAGTAAAAGCTAAAATTACATTCCTAAGAGGGCAACGGCCTGAGAACACTTCTATATCAGATATATGGAATAAAAACAAAGGATTCTGTGGACGATGGTCCAAATATGTCTGCAAAAGGTGTGGTGAAAAAGACAATTATAAATACAAAAAGTAAAATATGGTACAATCCTTAACGGGCAGTGGCCCGATCGCTCGCATGAGTTGCGATCGGGCAGTGTGATACGAGTACTGGTCTGTAGACACTTGCATAGTTATGTCATGGCTCGTGAGTCAAGGTGACTTGTGGGAAATGGTCCCGAAATTGATTAGTTAAACATGAGACGATGGTCTCATTAAGAGATTTGATCCCGGAGGTGTGAGAGGTGTCTCGAACCAGTTCCGGGTGTCTTTGAATTAGTAGCTAATGGTGTTGCCCCTAGTGAATTGGTGCACTTAGGAGTTTTTGTGTCGCTATGTATATCCTATTGAGACAGCATATGTGGCTTCTCATTTTGTATTGGACATGTTTTGGACATGCGACTTATCTATTTATCGATATATATTTTTGACGCACGTGGATGCGCTTTTATGGTTTTATGATGTGAGTCTTTTTTATTATGTTGTGGAATTCAAATGCCTATGTGATGTATTATTACACTATGTGTGTATTTTTATACATGATTACGCATTGTTTTATGGTTGTATGTTTCCTATATGCTGTTATATTGTGCCAATTTAGAATATCGTTAGCCATCTGATCTGCGACACTATTGAGGTTCCTGGGAACATGTGTGAATGTGATGGATTCAAATGTTCTGACCATGTGTTTAGTGTGGAGGTAATTTCTAAAGAGGCAAGGATCATGAACTCGGTAGTGGTTGTTTAGTTGAAAAACTAGCAGCTGGGAGTCTAAGAAGACATCAAGATGGTGGATTCCTAATTGTAAAACGACAGCCAAGAGGCCATTGACACCATCATATTCTGCTTGGTTGTTGGTTGTAGTGCCCATGCATATTCCGTCGATGTGGATCAACTCGTGCGATGGAGAGTATATTACCCATGCAGCTGAGGCGAGGTTCGGGTACCATCTACTTGCTCCATCTGTGAATCCCATATACCGATCTGAGGTGTGCTCCATCTGAAGCAATGAGAGGAAACGATACATAAGAGTCAATCGGGGAAAAATGTGCAAAAAAAAATGAAAAGACTATAATACAATTAAGAAAGTTGTCACTCAAAGGGGTGACGTTAGGGGGAAAGTTGTTTGGAATTTCTCAGGATCAGCGATCATTTCTTTGTGTGACATGATGAATCCTTGGAGACGGCCCGTGGGGACACAGAAAACACACTTGAATGGGTTCAAGCAGATCCTGTACTGGCGACATCGCATTAAGACTTGTCGCAAGTCGTCTATGTGTTTTGTGTGGCTTTGTGACTGCGTGATGATGTTGTCAAAACACACCAACATGATGTGAGTAAGATCATGGAAGCAGTGCGTCATGGCGCGCTGGAAGGTGGCTCCAACATTTTTTAGGCCAAAGTGCATGACTCGGTAGGCGAAGGTGCCCCATGGAGTTGTGAATGTCATTTTGCAACGGTTTTCTTTTCGGATTTGGATCTGGTTGTATCCAGAAAAACCATCCATGAAGGAGAAGGCCTCATGTCTGGCACATGCATCGATGATTTGGTCGATGGACGGTGTGGGGAAGTTGTCTTTGGGACATGCCCCATTGAGATCCCGAAAGTCTATGAAAATGCGAATGGTACCCTATTTTTTATTCACGCGAACAGGATTAGAAACCCAAGTTGTGTATGCAATGGGATAAATGAAGCCGGCTGTGCGCAACTTCTCTATCTTGGCATTCACCGCAGCCACTTTCGATGGATGGATGGGTCGTTGCTTCTGGCAGATGGGTGCCACATCAGGCCATGTTTCGATGTGGTGTTCCACGATGGATGGATCCAAGCCAGGCATTTCAGTGTATGACCAGGCGAAAATGTCACGGAATTCTTGGAAGAGAGTGGTGTAGGCATCGACCTCTTCTGGGGAGCAATATGCCCCCAGCATGATTTCTTCAACAATCTCAGAGTTGGTTGAGATGTCAATTTTAATGGTTGGTGAAATGTTCACCATGTTCCCTTCTTTGAAGGAATCAGGTGTTGGGATTGGGTTCTTGAACTAGTCAACCTTCCCATGGATGAAATCTTTGGTGTCCATGGAAAACTTTTTGGACTGCGACACACGCTCTTCTGGGAGGAAGAACGAGCGATGGTGCATGTCGTCCCATGGGTATTCCGAGGCGGTTAGAGCTTCAAGGATTTCCTCATTGTTGTTGAAGCAATGGAGAAACAGATCTGATGGACCATCATTGGAGATGGGGATGAGCTGGTCGGGGGAACTGGACATCATGTAAATGGACACGGTGTCTGAAGAAGGCAGTGGGGGGTGAACTTCTTCGATCAAGGTGATCTAAGACTCAAGGGAATGGTGATGGAGGTCAGCGAGAGTCATTCAAAATTCGGGGAGGTCTTGGAAATGGTGGGAGTAATGCCCATACAAGCTGCAAAGGGTGCAAGCATGGTTTGTCCTCAATGCCTTGTTCTTTACTACTGGTGTGATTGGGAGTTCAACCACGGGGATGTTTTCGTTCGTGTCCATGGCGTCCAGATGCGCATGGATCACTGGGATTTCAGGGAAATCCTGAGTTGGATGGCCTTGTTGTTCGCAGACTGCACAAGGTGGAACTTGACGTGGTTCTGCGGTGGCTTTGGTGTTCTTTCCTCTGGCCTTTTTGGGTTGGGGTGGTGCAGATGCGGGTGCGGCAGTTGGTCTATGCGGATCGGGTGGGGGGTGAGACTCAACTGCGATAGGTTGCACCAGAGTTAGCACAAATTGGGGCATTGGTGGTTGAGCTAGTGGATCTAGGTACCATAGCGGGATCCCCAACATAAAGTTGGGTAGGCTCAAGGTGGCCATGACTGGCTTGCTCATGACGCCAGGTGGGGGGAAGAGGAAGGGAATTGTATGGACCGGATATGAGCCCACATAACTCCCAGCTGGTTACATGTGGGGGTGAGGTTGTGGTTGCGACTGCGCATAATGCTGCTGCTGCGGGTGATGTTGCGATTGTTGTTGGTGTTGTGGTTGTGGTTGGGGTTGCAGCTGCGGTTGCTGTTTGGGTGCAGCGGTGCTTGATGAGACCATGCACAAGTTTGTAGTTTGCTTTTGTGTTAGAGGTGGTGACATCAATGGGAAAGGAGCCGCCATGGTGGGATCGGTAAACAACCCAGGGCCCACATTCAATGGTGGGGAAGCTGGTGTGTTTTCAACCATGGTGTTAGTTATGGGGATGACGTTAGCATGTGTGGTCGTCCCTTGTAGCTCAATGTTGGTGATAGTAGGGATAACATTGGCAGGTGATGTTAACCCTTGCGGATCATGGTAGGTGAGCTGGTCAACCATCATAATCTTCCCTTCGTGGGGGAACATCATGAGGTGGAAGACAGTTGACGCGACTGCTCGCATGGTGTACATGTAACTCCTCCCAAGGAGGAGGTTGTAATCCAGTTGAGCGTTGACGACCTCAATTCCAATCATGACTATCTTCCCGGCTAACGTGATGGAGACATGAGGGAGGATTCCTTGGGCTTTAGTGGGGTGTCCATCATAATCCCGCAGAGTCATGGAAGATGGTTGCAGAATTAGTGATCCAAGCTTCTGCCACACCAAGGTAGACATGAAGCACGTGGATGCCCCCTCATCCACTGTGCATCAATGCACAACCAAGTTCCGGATGGATACCAGGATTTGGAAGACAATAGTGGAGGGCATGCGTGGTTCTCCGTTTTCTGTGTCAAAGGTGATCATCTTGGAATCGAAGGGGTCTACTGCCCCTAGAGCGTCTAGTAGGGATTTCCGCTGTGTTGGGAACATTTTAAGTACCTCAAGAGCGGACATGGAGGTTGGGCCAAATCATCCACTACGCTATAGCTGACTGCAGCTCTAGTTGTACCATTATTGGCGATTCTGCATATGGGGGGGCGCGGGAATGGGGGTAACTGGAGATGTAGGTTGGTTGTCTTAGATGTAGATGTTGCTGATGAGTCAACAGGTTCGGTAGTTGTACCGTATTGGTTTCGTCGAGTCTGTAATTTGACCTCTTCAGTGGTCATGGTCATCAGGTAGTGGACACCTATTTTGATCGTGGGTGGTGCCCTCAGAGCATTAGGAGTGGCCTGGGGAGGACTGGCAGTTGCCACCAACCCTTGGACTAGTAGTGGGTTTTGAAGCATCATGGGAGGAGGTCCTTGTGGTGCTGGGTTGGGTTGTGCTTGGTTTGTAGCGTTGATAACCTGTTGGGCCTTATTTCGAATGGCTTGCTTCACACGGCCCATGAGGGGACACTCGAATGTATAGTGCCCATAGACGTCACAGAGTTTGCATGGTTGGTTTGTGCGCAATGGGGAATTACGCCTTGGTGTGTTTTGTCATGGGGGATTCTGGGATGGCTGGTTTGCTGCAGCATTGATGGGAGGATTCGGTTGTTGAGTGCCTCCTTGTGGTTGGTTATTGCCTTGGTTGAGGGCTGGTTATTTCTATCTTGCCCTTGTTGATTGTTGGGGGCAGGCTATTTGGGATGGTTTTGCTATGCAAACACTTTTCCCAATGGAGCGGGTGGGACGGGTGGAAAGGGGGTGGGGGCTTGAACTTGTTGCACTGGTGGTGCATAGTAGATTTGTGGGGGTGGCGATGCCATGAATGTGGGGATTTTCCCCACATACTACTGTGTTGGCAAAGCCATAGCTTGAGCTTGCTGCGGTGGCACAGGTTGTGCATAGGAAGTTGTCGCTCCGGACTGAGACATCATTCTAGCATAGTCCGAAGCTTGGTTTTGGTAAGTAACATTAGCAGTGTTGCTTGGTTGTGGTGCAATGGTAGGTGGTGTCGGTCAAGGTGGCGGTTGTTGAGGGACTGACCCTATAATGCCATCTGCTACATGGGATGCCCCCGGTGCATCACGGTAAGAGGTACTTGGATGGGGAGTGTCTGGGATGACGGTATACAAGTATCACGACTGGGCGTAGATAAGGTCAAATTGTTGGGCCTTTAATATGGCCTCTTCTTCAGATTGGGGATGTTTAGATGCGATGTCCTTTGCGATGGGTGGGAGCAGAGTCTTGAGGAACCAATCTAAGAAGATCCTGTCATCAAGTTGGATCTTGCACAAGCTATGGCACCGCCGCCACTCATGGATATGATTAATGATGTGAGTGGTAGTGTTTTGACGGTAGGATAGCAGGATCTCCACCCCATCGTCATATCTGACCGGGAGCTGGAAATACTGCAAGAACATGAATGCTAGGGAGTTGAAGTCGGAATACTTGGCTTGTGGCAGCTCAATGTACCATTTCACCGTGGCACTTTTAAGGGTGCGTTGGAAAAGCCTTAGCCTAATGGAGTCTTCTACGATGCTATTGGACGAGCACCATAGATGGAATGTCATTATATGATTTTGGGGACATTCCCCGGCTTTTCCTTCAAACTTTGGGATGTCTGAGGGCAGTCTAGTTAGCATGGGTGGCCAAAAAGCTTGGTGACGGATGGGGTCATTCGTCAATCTTTCCAAGACAGGAAAGTTCAAATGAGCCATGAATGGCAGATTTGACCCCAAATTGATGTGGGACGGGGCTGTAATGGGGGTGGGATTTGCAGGTGCATAATGCATTTGCACAGCTGGGGGTGCTTGTGGTGGCACCATGGTGGATGGGCCAATGCCCCCAAGTGTTGTGGGTGGGAAGGTGTGGGTGGTGGGGGCATTTCCCCCCTGTATGGCAGTAGGGACAATGTGTATGGTTGGTGCACTGCCCCCCTGCGTGGCAAGTGGGACAATGTGTGTGGAGGGGCCACTGCCCCCATGTGTGGCCACTGGACCAGCTTGGATGGTCACTATGGGTGGTGGCAATTGGCTAATGACAGTCTACATGACTGTGCTTGGGCCACTTGCCACATTGTGGGTGACTAGTTGTGATGTGGACATGGGTCCACTTGCTAAGGTTAGACCGAAAAATGGATCCAGTTTTGCAGTAGCCATGGGGCTAGATGGTGCAGTGTGGAGGTCTGGTTCAGACTGATATGGGTCTGAATCAGAATCAGAGGTTGTATGGGCCTCTGATGGTGTGGGAGATCACTGAGAAAAGCTACAACGGTGCCAACTGAGTGTTCCAAACAGTGGTGGTTTGCCTCTTAGGTGTGAGGAAGATCATGGAGGATCAATTTTGTTGGCTTGTGTGTATGAAACTGGTGGGTATGAAATTTGGACCTCGGTTTCAATGGCTTCCTACTGGTTGAAGGTGGTCTCTCGGCCACCAAGACTGCCAGAAGATAGCACTTGGCTTGTTCCTCATGGGTAACTCTACACAATTGAAAGGGGTCATTGCCCATTTCGCTTGGCAATTCCTCTCAGCGGCCAGCTACTTTAGGGTTCCTGTGGTACTCCTCACAATGTGTTTCTGGGAAAAGCCCAAGTACTTCCCATAGTTGTAGCAGTCAGGGACTTATGTCCTCAAAGACTACAGAGTTGGTTGAATTTAGTGTAAATTTGGTAACTTTTAAGGCTCACTCAGCGTCATGAACTAAGTTGGGTTAATTATGTGGTATGGTGTGTTGGTTTGCTTGCTTGTTCTGGTATTTGGTTTGCAAAAATGTAAACAGAAACTTGTAAGAAAATATGGTGATTAACCCTGAATTGTTGGCCTAACTAAGTGTCTACCTCTCAGTGGTATTCTTCTTCAACCAAGAGAAGGTGTTGGGCTCTCAACACAATGGGACTAAGCCCATCCGTAGATCCTCAGGTCACCTCCCAAGTGCTAGGTTGGTGAAGCAGGGAGGACGCTTAGTGTCGTGAGAAGACCTACTTGTCTACTCCCCATACCTTCCAGGTCACCTGGTTTTAGTGGTTTTGGAAAAATGCCATGGAGTGCCTAGATCTATATGAGCTGTCCCTTCATCATATCCCAGAATACCCCGGAGGGTGATGACTGTTGAGTCCACAATTGGTCCCTTTTTAACCATCCTCAATCACCTTTTCTTCCCTTGTTTTACACTGTTCAGCATGCTAATCATACCTATTTTCCTCACTCTATGCCCTAAATTGCCAAGGTAAGACTGATTATTGTTTTATCCTATTAATGCTTATGATTGTGACAATTAAGGCTGTTTATCTCTCGAAATTACGTTGTGATTTATGAAGATAGTGCAAGATGAGTGACTGCAGGAAAGTGGTGCTGAACAAGTCTTGAAACAAGGGGCGTTCATGATTCAAGGAGACCCTCAATCCTTCAATCATCAATTAAGGCACGTGGTTCCTATGCAACCCTCCAGACAGAGCCGTACAAAGTAGCTGTAACAGAATGTGCTACGACTGGGGGATCTTTAGTATAGCTGTTCAAATATTATGGTGATCTGGGAAGATCGCCACTTCTGGGCCAGCTTACAGCTCTTTCTCATTTTCTATATTTGCACCACGCCATGTTTTGTAACAACCCGTGTTATTCAGGGTGCCTGAAGATCAGAGATCTTCATGGCTGCCCTTTGTAATAGGATCGGTTGTTATGGTCCGTATGTATAAAAATGAGGGGCTGCCTCAACCCAGGGGGGTTGAAAAATAGATAATTCATTCTTGTATTAACAGTGGAAGTGATCTGTATTCATTCTTCTTTTTAATACAAAGAGTTACCGCCGATTTAAGGGAGCTGTACATTGTTCATCCAACGTCTCTGTGTGAAGGCTGGACCTGCCTTCCACAAAGATTGCTGAGTTAAAGTAGGATCTCTAAATTTATTATCGTGTGATGTTTTGTTGATCATATTGATTGTGTACGCAGCAGTGGCATGTGTGAATTTGTAGTATTACATTTTCCTGAGGTTGGTGATTGCTATATATTAACAGTCGACTGAGTAGGAAGTTTCCTTTATGCAATTCATTCAATAGCTGTACACAGCTTTGTTCATCTCGCGGTTTCAGATTGTCATCCCACAAATCCCTGCAACTATTTTACTGTTACAGTTGTTAACTTTCATTTCTGCAATTCAATTCTTTAGAATAGCTTAACTTGATTTACTGCAATTGAATTTCTAGATTACATTCCGTTTCTGTTTATGGATTTCAAGAGTGGTTAGATCGAGTAGGCAAAGCATTTATTCTGGGATATGAATAGGATTTCCTTTCTATCTGCAATTGTCATTTGAATCTGATTTCATTTCTTATTGATATATGGTAGGAAGCAATTGAATTTGTAGTGTTTAAAAGGTTGGTGGGATTACACAGGTTCTGAGGGATGAACATGGTTGTTAAGGGTAAAGTGTTAATTACAATGATTTGGTGTTTAAGCATAAATTGTGCATCTATCCTTTGAAATAAAATACTTTCCTGGGTTGACAATAAATCTCGTATGCTCTGTGTGTTGATAATAATTTATCTTCATTTAGGGTGCTCGACATTTTGGCGCCATTGCCGAGGAAGGATAAAAATTAAACACTATCATTAATTGCATTTTTCTAGTCAGTTTATTTTTATTCTCCTTGATGAAATGATTTGGGTTGCATGAATACGAGAAGGGTAAAACACGATCGATTCCCAACTCCCAAAACCCTACAAGATACTAACAGTGCAGGTGGCTCGGGTCGCAGTCGAGGAGTACCATTGGGCAGAAGGACGTTCATCGACGATCTTGTTGACAGAGTTGATTCATCCACTGAGGCTCGTATTTAGGAAACTCCTATCAGAAGAAACCCTGCCGATCCTGGGGTGCCAGCATCGAGATCCACGGTGGAGAATGTACGAGCAGCTGTGACTTCCTCGACCATCCCTGCTCACAAAGACACAGCTATTACAACTGGACCTGCAGGTAGAGGTCCAAATTATCACATCAACGGGAGGGTTGTAACTAAGGAAGAGTGGGATTAGTACCACCAGAAGTTCTTGGATCAGTGGAGGAACGAAGAAAAGAAAGAGGAACAGGAGAAGGACGAAGAAAAGAACGCAGAAAGAAACGAAGAGGAGAAAACAGAAGAGGAAAAAACTGAAGAAGAGATGAGTAACAGACACGAGGCCGACAAGGAGGAAGTAATGGGAGAAAATCATCATCATGAAAATCGCTCCCTACAAGAGGGAACAGTGGCTACACTACAATTTCCAATTCAACAACCAGATGGGGCAGCTCCTATGAAGAATATCTCACCATCGGTGTTACCTCGTTTCGATGGAAAGGCGGCAGAGGACCCAGATGAATTCCTTTTTGAATTCGATATTCTTTGTCGCAGCTACGATTATATCACTGATGCCCAAAAGCTAAAACGTTTTCCTGCTACCCTGAAGGACAATGCATTACGCTGGTTTATGAGCCTTGGAGGAGGAACCGTTGCTAATTGGGATACAATGAAACAAGTGTTCCTGGAGAAATATCAGGAATATTGTAATACCAAGGACAAGAGAGAGGAATTATTTAAAATGGTGGAGAAGGAGGACGAAAGTTTGGAGGATTTTGTGGAAAGATTGCTGTACAATGTGCAGAGAGCTAGGCAGACGAACATGGGGATGGATGTACTCAAGATAATCTTGCTCCGTGGGATCAGGGATGATTGTTTAGATATGTTAAATCTGCTTGGTAAGGGAGATATCTCCAAAGAACCTTTTGAAAAAATTGTGGAACTATGCAAGAGATACTCCAGGGGGTCTTCCAGGAACAATAAGCGGGACAAACGAGATAAGCTAGAATGTGACGTCTTCGACAGAACTCATAAATCATCTAATGGAGGCGCCACCCGTGCAGAGATAGGAAATCTCCTTGAAAATTTTAAAATAGAAATGATGAGCTCTATCTCCTCGGAGATCGATGTCCTGAAGGCAAAACAAAAACAAGCAGTGGAGGATCTCACATTAGGTGTGTTCTGCCCCTGATGTAGAAAGAATCATCCGGTGAGAGAATGCCCGCTTGACAAAGTAAATGTATGTCAGCTGTGTGAGTTGAACCATGATATGAAAGAATGTCCCTCACTTCCTCAAGTAAAGGCCGTTCTACAGGCATCAAATACGGATGTGGAAGCAGCCTACTTTATTGCACAGAAGAAACCACGGCAGCCTCGAAATCAAGGTATGCCTTCAGACTCGTTTCCATTTTTGAATAATATGGGAAATTGGAACAATAACATGCAAAATGTGAATACACAATTCCCTTCAAATTATACTCAGTGGAACTCTTCCCAACCGGCAATGCAAAACTATAACTCATGGAGTCCTTGGACACAGCCACCACATCAACCCACGTCGTGGTCTCCTGGATGGAGGAATGTCCATCCTGGGAACCAGTTTCCTCAACCACCTCCACCTCAACAGTCACCATATTCTCCTCAGTTTCCCCAATTCCCTCAATTTCCTCCATATCCTCAATACCCACCTCAGCAGCTGCAGCTGCAGAATAATTCTGTCCCGAATATACCAATTCAACCTCAGCTGCTTGCCCAACCTAACCCCAACCTGAATAATAAAGCAGTCCATCAATTGGAGACTGTCAATATGCCTGCTTACTCTCTTTCCCCTGTACCCTGCAACGAAATCCATTTGCGATCAGGGAAAATTGTAGAACCCATAATTAGAGAGGATGTTTCACCCTCTGGGCATAAAGAAACAGGGAATTCATAGCATCCATTTGACACAGCTCCTATCATTGAAGATGTTGAGCATCCCTTAGAAGGGACGGCTGAAACATCTGATGATAAAGGGGTGGCTGAAACATCCAATGATAAATTTGACAATACACAGCCTTCCCAGTTGATAAAGCACCCACCATACCCCGAAAGACTAATGCTACCAAGAACGGGGGGGCAATCTCAGTTTAACCTCCTTGGAGAGTTAAGGAACCTTTATGTAAAAATTCCCCTTCTTCAAGATCTTCAAGATGTGCCTATTTACGCTAGAAAAATTCGGGACCTATGCACTAAGAAAGCAGGAAGGAAACCCAGGGATCCTCCCACGGTCCACGTCATAGGGAACTTATCTGCCTTGATGACAGGAAAAGCCCCTGTAACTAAATATGATGACCCTCGCAATCCTACCGTTACTGTATAGATAGGACAGACACAGATACCCAATGTGCTAGTGGATCTAGGAGCATCAATCAACGTTATCACAATAGAGACTGTAAAGAAGCTTGGGCTCACTAACCTCATACCGACCCCTACTATTTTGGAATTAGCAGACAGATCCACCATTAGACCCGAAGGGATTTTGGATGACCTTGTCATATCAGTAGATTCATGGGAGTACCCAGCTGAATTTTTGGTATTACAACCAAAATCACAGCTGGGAGACACCCATTGATCATGGGGAGACCTTGGTTGGCCACAGCTGATTCTTGCATCAGCTGTCGATCGGGGTCCATGACTATATCTGATGGTATGGATACTAAAAATCTCACTCTTTATCCTCCGGCTTGGCCAAGTCTAGAGGCTGAAACATCCCTTTGGATAGAGCAGGAGGAGGAGGAGGATGTTCAGCCACTATTAAATATAGGGAAGGCCTTAAGTTTTAAAAATGAAACAGAAGATGACACTATTAGCAATTTCATTAGTGAACCTGCTTCAGTGAATAGAGAGGTTTATCAAATTCTGAACACCACCCTGGGCAAGGAAGAACAAGAAAATCTTACGGAAGAAGCCTTAGTTGGTGACACAAATATAATCCCGGTTGTGAAAAATTCAGAGAGTATTCCTATTGAGGTAGAGCCTGGAAGAACTTTGAATATCAATCCTAGTCTCTCCTTAGAGGAACAGAAATGCCTGATCAACCTCTTGAAAGAACACAAGGGGGCGTTTTCCTGGGAATATATAGAGATGAGGGGTATTCCCTCTAGTCTGTGTACTCATCACATTTATATTAAAAGTGACTCCCGTCTTGTGTGTCAACCCCAACGACGCATGAATCCTAAGCTGAGGGATATAGTGAAGGAGGACATCCAGAAACTTTTGGAAGCAGGATTTATATATCCTATTTCAGAGAGTGAGTGGGTCTCTCCACTCGTAATTGTACCTAAGAAAAATGGGAAATGGAGGGTCTATGTTGATTACAAGGAATTGAACAAAGCAACTCAAAAGGATCATTTCCCTTTTCCCTTCATTGACCAAGTACTTGATACCCTGTCAGGGAATAAGTTCTTCTCCTTCCTAGATGGCTTTAGTGGGTACAACCAAATCCAGATTGCTCCTGAGGTTCAGGATAAAACCACCTTCACTTGCCCCTGGGGAACGTTTGCCTACAAAGTGCTTCCCTTTGGATTATGTAACGCACCAGCAACGTTCCAAAGAGCTGTGATTGGCATATTCTCTGAATTAGTCAATGATAGTATGGAAATATTCATGGATAATTTTACTCCTTATGGCAGGGACTTTGACGAAGCACTGGAGAATTTAAAGAAGGTTTTAATTCGCTGTGAACAGACTCAGCTCTCATTAAGCACTGGAAAGTGCCATATGATGATGAGTGAGGGGGTGGTATTAGGGCATTTTATCTCTACCAATGGCATTCAGGTAGACCCTTCAAAAATCAAAGTGATAAAGAATATACCTACCCCTTCAACTCAGAAAGAGGTAAGAAGCTTTCTGGGACATACTGGATATTATCGAAGGTTTATAGAAAATTTCTCCAAACTGGCCTCCCCCTTGTTCTCTCTGTTAACGAAGGATGCAAATTTTGTGTGGAATACAGCATGCCAAATAGCATTTGATGTGCTTAAAGAGAAGTTGTCCACAACCCCCATCCTAAGGGGACCTAATTGGACCCTGCCCTTCCATATTTCTTCAGACGCCTCTGACACTGCCATTGGAGCATTTTTAGGACAGCAGGATGGCCAAGTGCCTTATTCCATCTACTATGTTAGTAAAAACATAGCCCCTGCTGAGCTTAATTATACTATTACTGAAAAAGAGTTCCTGCTATTGTTTACTCTATCAATAAATTCCGACATTATATCACCGGGTATCCTACATTTGTGCACACCGACCACTCGACCATTAAATATTTAATGAATAAGCCTGTTACCAATTCCAGAGTAACCAGGTGGCTTTTGTTGTTGCAAGAATTTGATATCACCATTATAGATAAACCTGGGAAAGAAAATGTTGTTGCTGACTTTTTATCTCGATTTACTAACAGTGATGACAGTTTTCCTGTTGAGGATTCTTTCCCAGATGAACATCTATTTACACTTTCAGCTCATTCTCCATGGTATGCAGACGTCGCTAACTATTTGGTTGCAGGAAAGCTCCCACCATATATGTCAAAATGAGAAAAAAGAAAAAATATCCAGCGAAGTGCCAGGTTTTGTTGGCTAAATGGTCATCTCTTTTACACAGGGCCTGATCTTGAGATCAGAAGATGTGTAAGAGAAGATGAGATCTTTCCTATATTAAAAGCCTGTCATGAGGAGCCTTGCGGAGGGCACTTTGCAGATAAAAGAACAGGGCATAAAGCACTGCAGATGGGATACTACTGGCCGACTCTGTTCAGGGATGCTAAAAGGTATGTTCAGTCCTGTGACAGCTGCCAAAGGATGGGCCAACCTAATAAAATAGATCAGATGCCCCTACAGTCCCAACTTGTAGTTGAACCATTTGAGAGATGGGCACTGGATTTCGTTGGCCCTATCAGTCCTCCTTCCAAACAGAAGGTCTACATTCTGGTTTGTACTAATTATATGACCAAGTGGGTGGCGGCTGTAGCTTTGGCCAAGGCTAATGATCAGGCAGTGATTAATTTTCTGTACAGTGATATCTTTACCCGCTTCGAGGTACCAAAAGAAGTAGTTACTGATGGGGGGCCACAATTCATGTCACACCAATTTGAATCCTTGCTCCGGAAGTATCATGTGCAGCACAGGGTGTCTTCGCCTTACCACCCCCAAGCCAATGGTCAGGTGGAAAGTACCAATAAGGTTATTGAAAACATCCTTACTAAAACAGTTAAGAGCCATCGAAGGGATTGGGCTGGCAGGTTTCCAGAAGCATTGTGGGCATATCACATGACTTGGCGTAGCACCACAGGTTTCTCCCCATATGATCTAGTGTATGGAAAGAGTGCCATATTTCCAATTGAGTTTGAGATTAAAACCCTGAAGATAACCGCCGAGATGAATCTGGATGTAACAGAAGCTCAGAAGTGAAGATTGAATCAATTAAATGAATTGGACGAGAAGCGTTTAGCTGCAGTGGACCAGACTTTGTTGCTTCAGCAACAAAGATCTAATTGGCATGACCGATTTATTAAAAAGAAAGTCTTCAGCGAGGGAGACTAGGCGTTACTCTATGAATCCAGATTCAAAAAGGATTTTAAAGGCAAATTACGTACAAGGTGGCTCGGTCCATATTTGGTTGACAGGGTCTTTGACAACAGCACTGTCCGTCTGGTGACCATTGATGACAATCGCCTACCATTACTTGCTAATGGCCACAGACTGCGACTGTATCGCAAGCCTATTTTGAAAGACACATTTATTTTGCAAATCGCCGTCGATCCAGAGTATCAGCTGACATCAGGGCAGGAGCTTCTCTCTGCCTCTGCCAATCCTTGAACTATAAATCACACTTTGAATCACTGTACATAAATAATTTTTTTTCCTACTGTAGCATATAATTCTTTATTTTCCTTATGCATTTGATCGTTTAGGTTGTTTTTATTTTTCAATAACAAGTTTTGCAAGGCAGTACTAGGCGAATGACCAGATTGGGCCTGTCGAACCGGCGTCGTCTTCCTCTGCTTCCCTGCATTGCATTTTTCTTTCTTCCCCAAAATAAAATTTCCCGGCGGCTGAACATAATTTCCCGGCAGCCGTGACCCACATTTCCCGGCAGCTGAACATAATTTCCTGGCGGCTGAACATAATTTCCTGACAGCCGTGACCCACATTTCCCGGCGGCTGAACATAATTTCCTGGCTGCTAAACATATTTTCCGGCAGCCGTGATCCTTTCCCGATGACCCACAATCCTTTTTCTGGCAGCCGTGAACCATATTTTCCAGCGGCTTTAACATATTTTCCAAGGACCGTGAAATTTTTTTTTTCTTCCGCAACCGTGATTGTTCCTGTTTCCGCCAATCTTTTCCCGACATCGTGAACCACCTTGGGAAGCTGCAACATCTTTTTAGTTGGACGCAATCTCATTCTCGGCAACTGCACTTCCGCTCTATTTGGCAGACATTTCCAGCAGTAGAGACTATTTTCTTACACTCTGCAGTGGTACCTCTTGAATTAACAAAAGAAAATTTCTTCCAATACTAGCTATGGCCCTGATTTATCCCACTCATGCCGGCCAACTTAGCATCATTTCGACCCCGACGACGCGATTGTTTTTGTTTCATTGGCAGCCGGCATTATGGCATTATCTGTGTCATTATGATCAACTTAATGACTGTGCACGAGCTCAGCTTTGTAGCGTCAGCACTCACACATTCCATTATTTTCCGCAGGCTACCCGACACACAGTCACACAAGGTATGGCTTTGATTTTCACGTGATTAAGTGTTGATTCGATTTAATAATATCAGTCATGCCTTTATACGTATTATCATTATGGCTCAATTAATCTCTTCCCTCGTGCGACGTAAAACCTCATAACCGCCACCTTCCCCAATTTGGCATAAAAATTTCGAACCTCCCTTTGTACTGAACTTTCCAAATTTGCCATTTTCTTTTCTCAACATCTTTGTTCAGCGATCTGTGCATCCTCTGCTCTGCGACCTCCATTCTTGGACCCTGTAGCTTTGCAGCCAGAACCATGGGGCTTCCAGCTCGTCATGAACTTTTGAATACACAAGAACTCCGAAACAATCCTGCGGTTTTTGCCATCTTTCAAGCCGCTGGTTGGATTGAATTTTTTTGAGCGACTGGATGGATTTAACAGAGAAGTAGCTTTGCAATTCGCTTTACACCTCAAGGACACTCATTCTGAGGTATGGGGGCTACGGATAGAAGTCTCTGAAGCCATTATATCCGAGGTTACTGCTCTTCCACGGGTGGGAAAGGCATGGTTTGAACGACAAGTCCCCACGATGATTGGACGGGAAGCATTTTTACGAGAGGGGGAGCAAGTTCAATCATCAAAAAGAGGAATTGCACTGCACTCATTGCCGTGACCATGGGATCATGTTGCTATCTTTCTCAAGAAGTACATCACTTGCGAAGGTAGGTACCAAACTGTTTATAATTCTGAGCTACCTTTGCTTTCCCATCTCCGCCATGGCATTTTATTGAATATTCCATACTATCTGTTCCATGACCTGTGCCATATGGCGACGTTTGTCCAAACTGCTAAACATCCACATGTTTCCATAACCCACCATGGTCTTATAAAATTAATCATTTTAAGAACCCTGGCCTGGCACAATATCACCTGGGATCAATTCACAGCCCACACTAAGGAACTTGTTCCTCTGCCGGGTGTCCCAATCGACTAGGCACAGCTTCAACATTAGGAGGACTGGAGTCCCTCCAATATAGTTGGGGAGGGGGATGCAATTGCACCAGAACTAGAACAACAGGGAACATAAGCAGATCAGGGGGAACCTAGGTGTTGATAAAAATATTGTGGAAAACACAGACAATAGGGAAGCTCAGACACCAGAAGGTGAAATTGGAGCAGCATCAGATGCTGCGACAATTGAACCTGAAGGTGGCAGAGCCAGGGCACGCGAAGAAAATACTGAACTGGTAACTATTGAGTCCTCACCTGAGTGGGGAGGAGGAACTCTAATTGAGGAGGAACAGCCTGAGGAGCAAGAAAACATCCCCTCGACCTCAGCTGTGAATTCCGACATCCTAGGGCAACAAAAGAAAACATCTCAAAGGAGAAGAAAGAGATCAATTAAGGAATTCAATATACCCTTACCAGTCAGAAAGAAAAGAACTAAATCAGCTGAGACAACAGAGGCAGTCAAAAGAAGATAGAAAACCCTAGAGGCACAGGTTGAGTTCCCAATCCTTGTACCAAGGCCGATGGATGCTCCACAAAAGTCAGTCGAGGAAGAACCCAACATAGAAGGACTTCTGGAAGACAACACACTATTAAAAGAAGAAGTCCACATACTTCGAAGGGAATTGGAGACATGGAAGGAAACCTGCAGAAAACAAGGTGAGAGGAAAATGTATACATTGGTTGAAGCTGCAGAACAGATGGAGGAATCAAACTCTACCGAGCCTGGCAAGGAAGATGAGCGAGTGGTTTGTCCTACCTGTGGGGAAATATTCAAGGAGGCAGGTCATAAGATCATCCTTTGCACCTGTACAGCACAGCAGTCCCAGGCCACAATGGAAGAACCTACAGAAAAAGAAGATGCTGCCACACAAGAACCAGCATCTTTGACCACCCTTGCTGAAGCTGCTACCAATCCTGTGATAGAGGAGAAAAAGGATGAAATCAGGAATGATGATGGAGATAAGGATGGCACTGTGAACTCAGAATGCTCCCACGACATAGAGATGATAGAAGCTGAGCCAGAAGGGCAGGACATTAATGAACTAGAACAGGGGGCTGTTACACAAGAACCAGCAACCCTGAATATACTTGTCCAATTGGCAGAACATGGGGGAGAAGAATCTGGGATGGAGGACACTCTGGAACCTAATGAAAAGCCTTGCATGGTGATTCCGGAATGTTCCCATGATATAGGGCTTAGAGAAGAATTGCAACCACAGGAGGATGAGGAGGTAATTCAGGATGTTGTAACACAAGAACCAACATCCTCGGAAATTGCAGCAGGGATTCCTGGATTTCAATTAGAAGATGACCCGGGGATGGATATCATACCCGATACACAGTGGAGCGAGGACGAACAGATAATAGCCTCATGTGACACTGAGATCCTTAAGGAAGAGCTATATGATGGGGAAGATATCCAATCTCAAGGGCAGGAGAACAAAGATGTTGCTGTTACACAAGAACCAGCAACACAAACATTGAATTCAGAAATGTGGGAGGAAGACACTGTTACACAAGAACCAATGTCTCCAAAGGCAATAAATGTAGCTGCTGAAGAGAATACAGGGGGCGCTGCTGTTACACAAGAACCAACAGCCCAAGAATTGAATTCAGAAGTACAAGAAGAGAATCCAGGGAATGTTGCTGTTACACAAGAACCAGCAACACAAGAAGAAAATTCAGAAATACAGGAGGAAGACACTGTTACACAAGAACCAGTGTCTCCAAAGGCAATGAATGTAGCTGCTGAAGAGAATACAGGGGGTGCTGCTATTACACAAGAACCAACAGTACAAGAATTGAATTCCGAAGTACAGGAAGAAAATCCAGGGAATGTTGTTGTTTCACAAGAACCAGCAACACAAGAAGAAGATTCAGAAATGCAGGTTGATTAGGGGGAAGACACTATCACACAAGAACCAATGCCCCAGCAAGCCATGAATACAGCTGTGGAAGAGAATCCAGGGGATGTTGCTACCACACAAGAACCAGCAACAGTCATGGAAAACCCAGAAGTGCTGGAGAACACTGTCCCACAAGAACCAGTACTTCTCCCTCTCAAAAAATTTATTGATCTGGATTTAGAGCAGGAAGAGCATTATAAAAAGGAGATTTTAAACCTCATAGCAGAAGTCTCAGCCCTGAGGATGGAAGTGGTCAGTTGGAAAAGTCGGGTGGAAGAAAACCAGAAAAAGATGATTGCTTTGAGTGAGCATAAAAGAATTATTAGAGCACTGGAAGAGTAGGGGGCTGAAGAACGCATGGCCCACAGAGTTCAGATAGAAGAGCTGCAGAACCAGATAAAGGAATTGAACAAGTTTCAATCCATGAAGAAGGATAAGGAACAGATGTATACCCTATCTCGAGAACTCATGGGCACAAGGACTCCCTCCTCCTCTTATCCAGTATTTCTCTTCGAGCAGTTTGTCTGGTTTAAATTAAAGGCTTTGCAAGAGGGGAGGTCATTTGAAATCACAACCTCAGAAAAAATTTTGGAGACATTCTTTAGAAGTAATTTTGAGGAGCAGAACTTACTATGTGAATTATACTTGCACGAGATGGCTTGCCCCTTGGATCGCCACTCGAATCCTGTTCCATTTGCAGGGGATGTTCAGCTAAGAGCCTTTGCCTCTTTTGTGAGCAACCATGTTCAGTGGGAAAGGTCTTTTCAGACCTTTTCCCACAATGAAGCTCATACTAATTTATGGATTCGTAGTGAGCCCCAGAATCCTGGCATTCTTTTGGCACGGTACAGAAGTTTTCTTTCCAGCCCTTCCCAGGCACAGCATATCATGAAATTGTAGGAAGAGGTAATCTCCACTTGTACCAAATCCATTTCCAGGCAGCAGCAGGTTGCATTAGAGGGCAGGAAGCACAAATGGCAGGTTGCTTCCTCTGCACTTAGAAACAGGGACCCCTACTGCTTTTAAAATTTTAAACATGCACTCTCTAGAGTCAAGGGTTATGTAGGGAGTATGAAGGAATGTGGAGTTAACTGGCTGGGTTTAAAGTTTAAATTTCCTCTTATTTGGTGACCAGTAAAACCATATCACATGGATTTTTCCTTAACTAGAGCAGAGGAGCAGAGATGTTGGTGGTACTAGGTTATTCATAGGGGTTTTCTGAAGAAAGATCAGGAGCCTGAGTTTCCCTACAATTTTTCTTCCCTCCATGAACAGAGCTCAAGGCAGGACTTAGATTCCGAATGATGCAGGTTATTGCATGAGGACATGCAACAGGGTAGTTGGGGGGAGATGTTGAGTCCACAATTGGTCCCTTTTTAACCATCCTCAATCACCTTTTCTTCCCTTGTTTTACACTATTCAACATGCTAATCATACCTGTTTTCCTCACTCTATGCCCTAAATTGCCAAGGTAAGACTGATTATTGTTTTATCCTATTAATGCTTATGATTGTGACAATTAAGGTTGTTTATCTCTCAAAATTGTGCTAATACGTTGTGATTTATGAAGATAGCGCAAGATGAGTGACTGCAGGAAAGTGGAGCTGAACAAGTCTTGAAACAAGGGGCGTTCGTGATTCAAGGAGACCCTCAATCCTTCAATCATCAATTAAGGCACATGGTTCCTATGCAACCCTCTAGACAGAGCCGTATAAAGTAGCTGTAACAGAATGTGCTACGACTGGGGGATATTTAGTATAGCTGTTCGAATATTATGGCGATCTGGGAAGATTGCCACTTCTGGGCCAGCTTAGAGATCTTTCTCATTTTCTATATTTGCACCATGCCACGTTTTGTAACAACCCGTGTTATTCAGGGTGCCTGAAGCTCAGAGATCTTCATGGCTGCCCTTTGTAATAGGATCGGCTGTTATGGTCCGTATGTATAAAAATGAGGGGCTGCCTCGACCCAGGGGGTTGAAAAATAGATAATTCATTCTTGTATTGACAGTGGAAGTGATCTGTATTCATTCTTCTTTTTAATACAAAGAGTTACCACCGATTTAAGGGAGCTATCCATTGTTCATCCAGCGTCTCTGTGTGAAGGATGGGCACGCCTTCCGCAGAGATTGCTGAGTTAAAGTAGGATCTCTGAATTTATTATCGTGTGATGTTCTGTTGATCATATTGCTTGTGTACGCAGTAGTGGCATGTGTGAATTTGCAGTATTACATTTTCCTGAGATTGGTGATTGCTATAGTTTAAGAGTCGACTGAGTAGGAAGTTTCCTTTATGCAATTCATTCAATAGCTGTACACAGCTTTGTTCATCTCGCGATTTCAAATTGTCATCCCACGAAACCCTGCAACTATTTTACTGTTACAGTTGTTAACTTTCATTTCTGCAATTCAATTCTTTAGAATAGCTTAACTTGATTTACTGCAATTGAATTTCTAGATTACGTTCCGTTTCTGTTTATGGATTTCAAGAGTGGTTAGATCGAGTAGGCAAAGCATTTATTCTGGGATATGAATAGGATTTCCTTTCTTTCTACAATTGTCATTTGAATCTGATTTTATTTCTTATTGATATATGGTAGGAAGCAATTGAATTTGTAGTGTTTAAAAGGTTGGTGGGATTACATAGGTTCTGAGGGATGAACATGGTTGTTAAGGGTAAAGTGTTAATTACAATGATTTGGTGTTTAAGCATAAATTGTGCATCTATCCTTTGAAATAAAATACTTTCCTGGGTTGACAATAAATCTCGTATGCTCTGTGTGTTGATAATAATTTATCTACATTTAGGGTGCTCGACAATGACTGGGTAGAGGGGGAAGGGGGCGGCAAGATCGTTGATTTTAAGTTGATTTTAGTTAGACTAGGTTCATTTTATTAAGCCATAATGATTTAATTAACATTTACACATTGTTCATGAAATAAAATGGAGAAAATAAAAGTAGAAACTGTAATTAAAAATCCCAAAAATGGGTCGCGCACCTGTAAAAGTCTTGTTTTTGCGAATTGGATTCTGATCAAACCGTGAAGAATTACCTCAAACTGTTGAAAAACCACTTCAAAAATGGGCCCTTTTACCCCTCCTCATGGGCAGATTCACAAATGGTTCAACTGTTTGGGCAGAAAATGAGCCCGAACACAGGTGAATTTTCAGAAATTCGGTTCAGTCGTTTTGCACAGTTGAGTGATTTGCAAACCATGAATGGCCAACAGTAACTGGTACTATGGCCAAATGGGCTTGTATTGGCCTTGAGGAGGCTCAACAATAACTAGAAATTTAAATAAACAAGAATCTAACATGGATTTAACATGAAATTTCTGAAAAACTAGGGTAAAATTTTTAAAAACTTGAGAATAAAAAGTTTGGCCCAGGGATCCTCTGGGATCGACCCAGCGGAGTCGCCAGTTCTATAGCAGGTATTTCTCCTTGCTACAGCACAAGAATGGCTCCCTTTCATCTATAGGATGGAATGGTAGGTTCATGTGTGGAAATACATAAAAGAAAAGTGGGAATGAAACTAGACATAAATAAAAGCAAAGATGGAACCCCTCTGAACACAAGGTTATGGGTTAAAGACCTCCGAGACCCTACATACAACAATGGAGACCTGCAAGAACATGTTAGGCCATAAACCTGCAAGCAACTAGATGTTATAAAAACTCAAATAAACAAAATAAAACAAAAATTATACCTCTTGGTGGAAATGGGCCACCATGCCCTAGCTTGGAGAAGCACCTCTCTCTTGGCAATGGGGGATCTATGGCTCAAAGGGAAGATGGATGAGAGGGAGTGTGGGTGGCTTGAGAGGAAAATGGTCTCAAGGCATCCACTTGGGCAGCATAACAGTATGCAAGGGAGGAATGTTTTGAGAGTGACCCCCCACCCTCCTTTTATAATTTTTCCAAGGGATTTTAGGGTTTTAAGCCCTTGGTCAAGGCTTTAGCCCCTTTTTTGGGACTTTAGTCCCTTCCACCCTAAATTTAGCCCCTTTCAAGGTTTTAACCCCTTTTGAGGGCTTTAGCTCCTAGGGGTCTATTTTGGGCTCTATTTTGGGGTTTTTAGCCCTTTTCTTCATCCTTGGGCTCTTTTGGAGGTGTGGGGGTCAAATGGAAGGTCATGGAAGGTATTATGGAGTGAAATGAGTGTTTTGAGGTGGTGTCCTTGGGTTGTGTAGGCCATTGAGATTTGTGTGGGGGATTTTTGGGTTAACAGTTCCAATCTCTTCTAATTACTAGTTTTTGATAAAATAATGCTTAAAAGGAAAATGAGCCAATCAATAATCTATATTCAGCGTTGAAAAGAAGGCTCTTGAAAGGGTAAATTAATTAGAAATAAATATAGGAAATATTAAAAAAATAGTATGAAATATGATTGACAATGGGTTGATGAAAATGAAGTATGAGAGAACTCAAGAGACATGATGGGGCAAAGATTAATAGAATTGAGAGAACAATGAGGAGAACTTGTAGGTGAACTCATTTCTCAACCTTTGGTGCATACAAAAAGAGAGATTATATGACATCCAGTACAAGGAGATATTGATGATTTCTCATGTTTCTATTTAACCAATAAAATGCACCTATATTTTATAATTCTTAATGTGGATTCCTTTAAATTTCTACTTAAAACCGTTGAGAAATCCAATAAATCAAATTGAAAACTTAGTTCAATAAATGTAACTAACCAACTTAATTTGTCTTTGTTGAGGTCGGAAAACAAAGTATAGTCTAAGTATACCACTAATGCACCTTAATCATTTATCATTCTAAAAACAATTTATTTTATAGGAAGCTAGAAATCCTTCTATACCAAGTGTGCAAAAGGAAATATAAGAATGATGCAATGGCCCATGACACTAAAGATGGGTTTTGGTGTTTCTCTAAGGTTTCTTTAGCCTACCATATCTTATTTGGCTATGACTTGTGACCATTTGAGACAAAATATCTTATCCACACTTGAGGAAGGTATCTTAGTGTCTAAAACCTGGGATTATCATGAAGGTAAATTTTGAGTGTTACAATTGTACCTGAGGAAAATATTTGTTGGTTGTTGGGATATTCCCTAAGTTCACTTCACTATAAATAAATTGATCATACCTTCTATAATTATCTTTGAGTGATTTAATCCCATACCATTGGAACTTATGGAAGGTTTATTTACATTACTAAAGGAATATAATCAAGAGTCATAGTAAGATCAATCAACTAACACACTATGAGATCCATCCAACCATTAATTAGACATAGTGTTATCCACATTTAACTCTAATAATCCAACTATCACCTACCACTTTCACCCATTAGGAATGACCTCCCTTTCCTCCTCGTAGAGGGAATCCCATTGCACATATCCCATTTTCCTTTCCCATTCATGTTGTAACTAAGACTCCAATATTTTGTGATGAAGAGACCCTAATTTAATAATTTCAATGTTTAAGATGTTTTAAGGGTCAATTACCATGCTAGGGATCCTAGGGGTTAGGGTATACAATGTTCAAAGGTTTGGAGGGATTAGTGTGCATTTGGGAACAATGTGCCTCATACTATAATCGATGTTGTATACATGTGTGGGGTGTGTAAGAATATTATACATTCATTGTGGTGATTGGATAATGTGTGTTCATGGTCATAATGATTAAGGGTTAAGGTGTTTTAGTAGTCTACTTTTATTTCTAGGGTGTTATGGGTTAGGGTTGTAGTGTGTGAGGGGTGGGATAAATTATTGTATAATGGTGCATAACATTTTTTTAATCAATAATGTGTTAAGGATAATTGTGTGGGTGGTTAATTTTACTAGATGGTAATTGCGATAATGGGGAAAAGTGTGTTTGATGTCATACTAGTAAATAGTTTTAGGGTTCTATTGTCATGTTTGGTATCTCAAGGGTTAAAGGGATACTAAGTAAGGGGTGGAAAGAGTGATTGTGCATTGATGCATAATGTGATGGTTTAGGGGGGGGGGCATATCCCTTGCTCTTGAATACCATGTCTTAATTCACTAGAACCTTACCAGGTGCGCCTAACCTTGAAACAACCACCAAATTGAACTCACAGGACATGGGTTCCCTATTAAATACATATTTGATGGATAGGGATCCCATAAATGCTGCATAAGCCCTTCAATGAATTTTTTATACTATAATACCACAAATTGTGACCTTGAACCATAACATGAGTCCCAACGACCATACTTGATGCACTATTCCTCAAAATTGTGGCCATATCCTTGATATTGATTGTGTGTTTATTTGGGGTATTATGCATGAACCATGATCCCTATAGACCATTTATATGGAATTAGACCTTCTATTTTTATCCTAGAGCATGCATCAACTCCAAGAACCATCCTTGGTGTTGAACAACTTGAAATCACCACTATAGTGAGTAAAGGATAAAATCTATTTAGACCTTGACAATGGATTTGTGAAACCATGAAAATATGTCCCTCTAAATCCAAAGGGGTCACATGCAATTCCAACATGGCAAGAGATACATGGTGAAGATGTCATGGTTTCACTAAATTGTAATTGGGTTTATGATTTTGTTAGGGAAGATACACACAATTTGATTAGAGGGATCATTATAGATTAATTAATATTTTAAATTTGTGCCTCTACATGTGATGTATTTGTTGTCTTTGCACTACTTTTAAATGTATATAATGTGGCCTACAATCTTATGTGATGCACCCAAATAAATACCAAGTTGGTGTGACCATACCAAGATGTAAATTTCACATACTATATTGTTGGCATGGTTCTATTATGTCTTTTTTTTGAAAAGTGAAAAAAATACAATGACTATCTATAGGGATTTCATGCCTAAATATATCTTTTTAATACAACCACTTGGCCAAGTATATCAGATACAATTCATAGAAACCAAAGCGAAGAGAGATAAAATAATCAGATGGAATATGGTGGAATTTGACCATGAATGTATTATGGAGACATGCATTCCAATAACCCATGGTTTAAATGAGTAAATTGTAGGCCATTTTTTAGGTTGACTTGGTTGTTGCACTAAATTATTTTATAATGAGTTAATGTAATGTTATGTTTCTAAGTTTTATCTACAAAAATTATATTTTTCTCTTTCTAACTTGCAAACCAAGAAAGAAATGACCATGTTTCACAAAAATTATATGCTCTTATTGCAGGTCTATATCTATCATATAATTGGAAATAAACATCCCATGCACTGATAGCATACTATGATAACAACTTGGGTAGTAGCACCGAAAGTGCATCATCATTGATTTAGTACAAATTGAACTCTTGAGAAATGAGAGTTGGTGTATATCTCTCCATTTCTAAAGAAACTAAAACAATACCCTAATTAGTGTGCATGGCATCTTCTGTCACATCCCACACCTCAACTATGTGCTATGATGGCTTATCTTAAAACTCTACTTGGAGGAAATGGTACCAATATCAAAGGAGGTGGTATGGTACATGGATAATTTTAGGGGCTATATTAAGGGGGTTATAAAAATTTACTGGGCTACTTTCTTATATGGAAAGGGTTTTTTTTAGTTAAAATATATTCACCCAATATTTATTAGAAATAGAATAAATCCAAAATGAATAACCTCTTGTATATTAATGAGGAAAATGAAAAAAGCTATTTTTCCCTAGCAAAATATCCCACAAATTTATCTTTCGCCCCCAATTTATGAAGAAAATGTAGTGAAATCACTTCTTCGCCCCCAATTTTCAATAATGGAGGCTCCCAAGGGTTATTTCACCCTCCATTTTCCCTTTAATTCAGGAATATGGTTTCATTTGCATGTATTTTTAGTCAATTTCATGTGATATCTTCTTTGAGCCCTTGTGTTATAGAGGAAAGTTTCCTATGGCTAGGGTTTAAGAGGCCATCAACATACTGGGGTTGAAAGGTGGATGTAAATGGTTCTGCAAGCAAATATAAAAAAGATTCAGAGATTAGAATGGTTCATAGCTTAACAAATGAAGGTTGAGCCAAGAAGCCCTTCAATCCTCTTCTTGGTCTAAGAGACCTACAAAACGAATTATACCTTCCTCAAGCCAATGTGACCACATATAAATAAATGATAATCAAATAAAAATGAAATAATAATCTAATTAACATCATCATATGATCAAAACAGAGATTCAAATACACATTGAACAATGATTTGGGAAGAAGAAGGACATCACATATTTATTAATCTTGAAAACAAGTACAAATATACCTTCTCTTCAAGTTGGGCACCTCACAAAAACTTGATATGGTTCTCCTGCTTCTCTATTCCAAGGAACTCATCCTCCAAGCTCTGCAACACAAGGGGATGATCACTAGGGAAAAGGTGGGGGGGAAGAGAGCCCCAATTCCTCTAGCATAAAAACGCAAAAGTTCATGTCTCCTCTCATGGACCTCCATACCTATATTTATATGCTTCTAAAGAGATAGGGTCAAATACAAATTAGTTACAACTAAAGGAGTCAGTTGCATAACCAACCAAACTACCTGAATTTTGAAAAACGTATTTTTGACATGAACACGTGGGTTGAAGAGACATCAGTCGCGTGCTTAGGGGATACACACGAGTTACAATGCAAATAATTGTGTATGAAACACGGTTTTCAATGTAAATAGTCATGTTTTTAGAGTACACGTGAGTATTATATAGACAAGTCGTGTACAACACGTGGGTTTCCTTAAGGCAACTCGCGTGTGCATCAAGAATCTCATTTTTAGGGTACTTTTGGGAATTTTTAGACTTTGGTGTCTTCCAGAAAGTTTTAGCAAACTAAAAAATATTTCCAATGGTGTACAAATGAGGTAAAACGGAGTTAAAAAACTCCATAAATGGGTCCTCCAAGTTAGGTGTTTTTTTCAGTGACTTTCATGAAGTGTTGACATGCGACGGAATCATTGGAAAGTGGTCACAGGAAGAGATGTGTCATTTTGATCTATAACACCTTGATTTCGAGTATTGGATGGAAAATCATGGGCTATTGTTTTTCTATACAAAGGATATAATTATTTGTGGTTCACCCACATCGGGTTGCGCTTGCAAGGTGAAGGATTTGGTTGATGCGATTCCACTCTTCATTCTTAGTTTTCTCAACATTTTAATATTGCCATAACATCTCCATTTATGAAAGCTAAGGTCTTGAAGTGGCATATCGCACATGGAATTTATCAGAGAATACAAAGTTGCATCACATTTTTTATCCAATAATTAACATGGTATGTTTTTTTATCATGTTTTATGCTTTTTGTCCACAGATACAATAGAGTATTATATTGTAAATTTACCTTTTATCATGCTTTTGTCATCGATTTTTTTTTTAGGTCTATTGAATTCTAGGGAACTCTTGATTCTTAGTGTTCATTCGGTGTCATTAGGGTTGTATCCTATCATAGGAGCATTGGTTCTGTGAAAGTCTTATAAACCTCAAAATATATGATTTATTTTATGTCTTGTCATGTTTAAATTATAAACTAACATTTATATGTTGTTAGTGGATGCTACTCTTTATCGAGAGATACCACATGGTTTTTATACATTCAAACTGAATTTGACCCAGTTGTTTAAAATGTGTTTTTATTAGGATATTGCTTTGAAATTGTTATTGGATCTAAGGCATTAATGAGAGTGTATATGTTCATAGTGTATGTTTGTTATTGTTGATTTTTAGGGTTCTTGTAAAATAAATGAATGCACATTGATTATAATGGCGGGGATATAGTGAAATGGTAATTATTTTCGTTGTATTCTTGTAGAGTTGTCCAAGTGTAGTGGTATATTCTTTTATTTGTATTGAGAAGTTCGAGATAGGTATATTTTTTATTCGTATTTCCAAGTTTGTCAATTTTATTTGTGACCTAAATTTGTTGGGTTTAGTACTTGTTTTATGATTTTTTTTTTTGGAAGGGTCATTCATAAGTAAAAAAAAATGGTGTAATTTGTATCATCATCTAGATGGATCTAGTTATGTATGATAAATATATGATTTAGTTGGAACATGATACTTCATTTCCATCATGATTATATCTAATATGTATGGGGCATGTTTGACCTAATATGTAAACATTATGTTATTTGATATCTAGTCTTTTGCATTCAATGAGGGTGTTAAAATAGTTTTACCACATTTTGAATGCTTACAAAAATTTCAAGGATGTGGATATAAACACCTCTTTAGTTTATATGAGAAAAAATAGTCTTCAACAAAGTAGTTCTGATGATATGTGTGATGATACATTAATGTGATTTTTATTCTTATTAGTATATGTTCTTATTTTTAATAACCATTGCGAGTTATTGACTAACTCTAAAAATTCTAAATCAAATGACATAATTCACATTTTAGTTTTCAATAGAAGAAAGGAAAAAGTGGCATTCGTATCTATAAACAGATAAGCATGTTATTTTTTTCTTAGAGGGGAGCTTAAAAATGAGAAATTTGGAAAATAAGATAATTGGGAATTCACACACTATATTAAGGTTATGGTTCTTGATAATAATACACGTTGTAATAATGGTTCATGGGTTCCATAATCACTCTCCAATGTAAAGTGTTCAATTCTATCAATTCGTCGATATGTGAAGATTTGGGACCCCACATTTTTGTTGGACCATTAAGGGACGAGATAAAAATTGGAGTCCCCACTTTCCTGGAATCTAGTTAGTGTAGTTTTGTTTGACCAACACCTATGGTTGTGAGTGAACTAATACTGCTTTTGAAATGTATAAAAAATCTCTCCTCTCCTCATTCATGCATTTGTTTATTTTAGGGTCTAGAATTCGAGAGATTCGAGATATAGTATATGATATTCTATTACACCATTTTAGTAATTTGCATGATCAAAAGCTGAGTCTTCCTAGAAAAATATTCACCAAGACATTACAAGGTTTTATAATTTGATGAAAGATTCAACATTTTTTTACAATATTTTATAATTCATAAACATTCACTAAGATTTTACAATATCTTATAATATAGTGAAAGGTTTGCCAAGATTTTATAATATTCTATAATAGAATTAAATATTAGCCACACACATATATATATATATTATTGATAAAATAGCCGTCATTTTTTCCTATATGTTAAGGAGATTTTCCCATTTATTATACAAATAATTGTGGGGGTGTTCTTAAAATTATCCTTGGTATGGTAGAAGGCCCTTTATGATCCCTATCATGGTCATAAATGTGTTCCCTATAAACACCAAAAAATCATGATGGTGTGCTAGTGTGGTTAAGATCCATGTGCAATAGAAAATCTACGTAGATGTCTTCAAAAAAATAATGGAACCTCATCATGGTTGGGGGACATTCCCAATGCTTCAATAAATATATCATAAAAAAAAATTGTTGCAAGATAATTACTATAGTCTTTGGTTTTAATCATATTCCTCCTTGGGTGGTTGGGAGATATATCCATCATACTACACCTTCTCATATTCTCTTTCACCACATCACATTTGTATTTCCCCGAGATGTCTCCTCCTATATAAGAAAACATAATGTCTAAGGTTACTCTATGGCCTTGATTTCTGATATAGCTAAATCAACTCATTGATTCTCTCAAGCATCATCAACATATAGTGTTGAATGGGGATATCATGATATATGAAAAGTATCTCTATGTGCAACGAATTGTGCTACCCAGCTATCTAATCAAGGTTCACATGCGCAGTATCAGTCTCCCATAACGAGGTAAGTGTTTAACGACCATCATATCCTCCAATGGACTTTGTTGAGTTATACATAAAAACGTATGAAAATTAAAATACATGTAATTTCTTGTGATTTGAATTTTTCAAAATCGAAGACACCTATTAGTGAACATGGATAATTTCCATATTTAATATCTAGTTGTAGGAACTACTCTGCAATGAGGAATGGGAGAGGTTCACTATGTCCCTGAATCCCATTAATGCAACTACCACTAGTGGTGTCACATTGTGATTGAAAGGTGGGATCCCTATGAAAGTAAGAGTTCATATTTTATTCAACATGGTTATAATTCACTTATATGTAACTCAATTAAAGAAAAAATATTTCTATCACATATGTATATTCTCACGAGTCGGAGGATGCACAACTCTATATTGTTAACAAGGACCCTGAAACTATCCAAATTTCCATCTTTGGAAAACAAAAGGCCCTCTGTCTAGAGAATGATATGTGAGAGGTTTATAAATGCTACATGTTGAACAAGCATTATAAGTGTAAAGTTTGTAAAGTTTATATGGGTTACACTTTTATGGGTTCAATGCCATTAAAGTTACTATTATGGTTTTTATGGTTTATTCATTATAGGGACTAAATGTTAGGTATTTTATGGATTATGTGTGATGGGTTACAATGGTTAATATTAATATAGTTAAAAATCCTAGATTAAAAGTTCATAACCTAGAACCAACCATCAAAAACTATATGCATCCATGGTTAACCAATGTTATCAAGGGTAAACCATCATTACTATGATATTGGGTTAATGTCCTAGTAGAATAAATCAATGGCATATTAGGGATACATTCAACCATGGAAACCTATCTCCAACCATGATAGAATATTATGTACCATAGAAAACCATATTTTTTAGGTTTCATTAGCTTAGTTTTTAGCGGTTAGTTAAGTGGAGTAACATCATCCATGAATATTTATATGGAACCATGATAAAATAAGGTCTGCCACTATTAAATAAATTTAACCATATCTAACAAGAAGTTTAGGAGTTATGGTGTTTATTGATGATTACCATAACTAATTGACATGTAAATAGAGATACATATAACCATTACCATCTATGGTTAATCATGGTCACATTCAAACAATGGCATCAATAAATAACCAAGGGAATAATGAAATCAAGGTTAATATTGACTAGGTTATATGGGTTTATAAGGTTATTTAAGGGTCATGGATTATGGTTAACTAGGAATTTGTGGTTATCACAATAAGAGATTTATGGTTTAGGGATGAGAAGGGTTAGGTGATATGTGGGTTAATGGTTGTGAGTGGTAAGCATTAGGATTTCAATGTGTAATGGTTAGTTATAATCAACAATGGTCAACCAAGTTTAATCATGTGTTTATCAACCTCAATTAGGGTTTAGCAAGATTAATCATCTCAACCATATTCCAAAATCATTATTAGGTTACGGGTTAAGGGATCGATTATTTATTAACATGATTCTTTGACATATTACTCCTACCTTCTACCATGGATGCATTTAGTTTTAACCATAGTCATCCATATTTTTAATTAATTTTAGGTAAAGGGTGTGTGTTTAATGGGTGGGGTGGTGTCAAATATGGATAATTATATGTATTTATGGTCAACTAAAACAAACAATAATTACTTTTGGTTGGATCAAGGGGCTAGTGGTTTAATAGGATAAACCTCTAACGTATTAGAGCTACAAAAAGCAGAAATAAATATAACCAATAGTGATTGAGCATAGTCAACTATAGTGAACCATGTTTATTAGTGCTCACTTAACTATGGAATAATATCCAATTATTTTGGTAGTAATAGTGATGGATAGATGTATGTAATCATGGTCATATATGGTAGTCCATATTTAATAGGTTAGGATATATGGAGTTAATTTGTTAGTAGCAAATAACATTGGAAAACTAGGACAATATTCAATCATGGATAATTCTACTCAAATATAATCAAACATAGTGAACCATATTTCTTAGTGGTCATTGAGTTAAGGGTAAGAAATGATCTAGTTTTGTAGAATTAACCTTGAGAAACTATATGTAACCATGGTAAATAAATTCAATAATGATTAGCCATTGGTACAAGATTCAAACTATTGTTTAGAGGTTGGTGCATTTTTTGTGTAAGTCAATAACATATTAGGGATAAATTAACCATGTAAAATTTTGGTCAACTATATTAAAGAATATTTGTTCGTGTTTATTTAGGGGGTTAGTGTTGACAATGAATTACTAGATATGAAAACCTAGTTAACTAGGCTCAATTACTAGGGCCAGCCATCATTTCTAGGTCAAATAATATTGGATTTAGTTGGTTCATAGTGTAAATCATTGATATAATTTGGATATATTAAACCATTACCACTTACATTCACACATGGATAACCACACTTATATGTAATCAATCATATTTTTTATTAGTTATTAGGTTATGTGTTGGTTCATGTTTAATGTGGTGGCATTAACCATGGACAAAAATCTGCAATTATGGTTAACCATGATATACTTTACTAAGTCATTATTACTAAATTATGGCTTACTAAGTAAGTAGGTTGGTAGGTTAGTAGTATCAATCATTATATTACTAGATAGGCATTTAACCATTGAAAACTATAGATGACAATTGCTTAACATTGTCATTTAGGTTATAATTTAGTAGATATAGGGGTAAAATTTATAAGGTTATATGGATTTTAGGGGTTATAAATTATAAGGATTAGGTGTTATTAGGTTTTTATGGATTATGGAACAAATAATAGGATATATAGGACTTAAGTGATGGTAATTAGGGGTTAGGGGTTAGAGTTATGTGGTTGGTCAAGTTATGGATTTCAAGAATTAAAAATTATAAGAATTATAAGCTAAGTGTTACATAGATGTCCTTATACTGATATCTATGATCACAATTTGGTTCATCAAGTCCTAAATCAATAAAACATAAGAATCATAGAAAATTGGCTATGAATCTAAAATCACATCAAAATACGATTTTAAGTGTGTAACTTTGGGATTTTAATTTCCTATTTCCCTTTTCTCTCCCTCTTTGTGTCATTCCTACAAATCACGTTAATCTAAAGGATGTTTAAGAACGTTTTCGTAATCATTATATAATTTATTATGTTATGTGTTATAAGGGTTATATGGATAAGGGATCGAGAGTTATGATTCAATATATATTAGAGGCTCTTTAATGTTAGAGGGTTTAGGGATCATACATGATAAAAGTTATAATGTATACGAGTTATTAGTGGTAATTTTTTTCCATTGATGTGTGGCCACTACCCAATCATCATTTCAACACTAAATTATCTCTAATGCATGATCCTCATGGAATTGTTTAAGAAACTTTTTTTGAAAAAACTTATAGGATTTATGAAAATAATGGAAGAATCTGCAAAGGATGCAATTTTGGATCTTGGTGAAAATATTAGCATCATATAATCCATTTATTAATATGAGGTACAAAACTAACCTCACCTATTTAGTAGTCATATTATGGATTGAATGATCAACCATAACACATATAGATAAAATGGTCTATATGTGGTAGATCAATCAAACTCCTATGCCATCAATACCTATACTAAATTAAGAATGTTTAAGTTTACTTTGGATACCTATTTGGTTATATTTGGAATACCATGGATGCACTCCATGTACATAAAAATCTACTCTAAAATTACAATAATGATTTTCCAACAAGATTAATGAAATGTTATCCCTCTAGAAAAAATAAAAAAATAAAATGATCATGTTGCATACATATATGTTATTGACAAAGATGGATGTCCTTCCAAACAAATGATCAATGGAGGACATATATATATGGTACCACAAAAATTTTACCGAATTTTAGAAATCCAAGGATTACTACATATGAAGGTGTCATTGGGTGAAGATTTCAATGATGTATTGTAGGAAAAGGCACATGAGGATCATGAACCCACCCAAGATATGTGAAAAATATTTTCAAATTGAAATCCAAAGCACTAGAGTGTTGACATAATGGGAAGAGGGAAATAAACTAATGAATAAAACTAAGTGCATCAAAGTGAGATCAATATTTTTCATGGAAGAATAGTAGTTTAAGGGATTCCTACTCATATTAAGGATGACAACGTACCAATAGTTGATGGTGCACTTCCTACCTCAACATAATGTTTCATTAGATTGAATAAATGGTTTATTTTTATGTCTATTCAATAAAATAAAAGGAGAAAAATACCATGAATATTTTTTGTTGAAATTACAACCATTAATATAGAAGTATAAGTCACAAATGGAACATTTCAAGAAACTTAAAGAGGTAACTTAGTGGACATTCTCCCTACTTAGATTGACAATTTCACATGAAAGTGATATTAGCTTAAGGAAAAGATAAGCTAAACTAGAGACTTCAATGTACTATAGAAATAATTTATCACTAACTTAAATGAAGGACCCACCAATCACAATGCCATATCTGATAACAACAAGAAAAGCGTGCCAAAAGTTCAACAATTAATGGGGAATCTATTTTGGATAGTTAAAAATTGTTTGGGAGAGATAAATACAAGAATATTTTAATGAAAAAAAAACAATATGAGCTAAGGGAATATCATTGTAAAAAATCAAGATAGATAAGGAGAGGAAAGAGATGAAGTTCCTATAAACCAATAATTACTGGGATGATTCCATAGTAGTTTAATTCATCTCTCTTTTAATATTTGTTATGCTTTTTTCTTTAAATATTGTGATTTAAGAGGAATCCCAAGAGAATTATGGTCCTAAGGATTGAACTCCATATTGATACTAATAATACATAATAAAGGTCATACTAAATGAACATGAAGTAGAAATCAAGTGTATTAGATAAACTAAAAAAAAGGTGAATGTCAGTGTCATATGATAGTATGATGGAAAAGGGTGATATATTTCACATATATTAGTTTTGAAGAAGTAAAAATATAGCCCTAGTATATATGTTAGATTCTAAAATTTAAAATAAGTAATTTTAATCCTATTAATAAATCAAGAGATGACTTAGCTTATCTCTTAGCTTGCCACTTGAAAGAGAACTTATCAGTCTGACAGAGTGGCATCTTCCAACTTAGAGGATTGGCATGCTCAACTAGTTAGGTGATACAAGTCAGGGATGATAGAGTTTTACAATTCAAGTTTGTAAGTGATATGATTGAAAAAATATGTGTTTATTTGAGGTTTTAATAATATGGTAGTTTGCTTGAATTTCCATTTGCAAGTTCTAATTTAAATATATTGTGCATTGCTCATGGTTTGAAAAAAATTCAATAGCAATTCTACTTGTTGGCACATTGTTGAAAAAAAAATAGTATCCTTCGACTAGAGGTTGGTATAATTGAAAAGAAAAATTAACTAAAAAATGAAAATTTCAGCATCTTAACTATTGCTAATCAATAAAATTTAAAAGAAATCAAATCAAATTTTATTTAATTGTATAAATAAATGGAAATTAATTTTATGGGAATAATTGCACATTAAAGAGTTCGTTTCAAATCTTATTTTTCTGTCGAGCTCATGGTCTTTCTAGCTCTAAATAAGGGGTTTAACCCTAAGCATTGTTCTAGGGTTTGGTCATTTTGTAGTGATTGCAATGTGTAGATAGTCGAGGGTCCCGATCCCTCTCGGCCTTGATTTTCCCTTTAGCATTGGAATGTTGTGGCCTTCGACCAGAAGTATGGACGAGAGTTTCCAAAACCTCGTTTACTACTCTTGGCTACAAGGGAGATCACGTTCCTACCACCATTTCACAAAGTTGTTCGAAAACTGAAGGTAACTATTCTTCAATTTAGTGCAATGTCAAATTATAACATTTGATAAATTATCAAGGTTTAATCTTTGTTTGTAAAATGCTTTTTGCTGGAAGGAGGGTTCTATGGTCCCTTGGATTGAAGATTTGGGATGATGTCATTAGCATAAATGGTTTTGGTAATACCTCAGCCCTAGACCCTACGACTCTTTCCAGTCTATGGTGTGGAAAAGGTGTTAAAGCAAAGATGGAATGGAGTATATCCTTTTCACTCTAACTTCGTTGGATGGGTCATGGATTTGAAAAGTCATCCTTTGTTTTGATGGTATACCTCTTGATTAGTAGATTTAAAGTTTGGAAACCCCTTTGACTCAGACCATGGATTTTGTGGGGATTTGTATCTCAGTTTCATTTTTTGTTAAGACTTTTATTGTAAATTTCTCCATGGATATTAAGCAATAAAGTACTGCGACTTACTTTTACCTGGGTTTCACGCATTTGTGTATAATTTATATTTTGTTTACATTTTACAACTTGGAACGAATCTGTAAAAGAATTGATATTTTGTTATTATAGATATATACTCTAATAAGAAACAATAAGGTGATTAAACCAATGTAAGAAATCGATTTGCTCTTAGCTCTAACTGATAAATCATTTTCTTTTTTTTGTTTATTATTATTATTTAAAAAGATTTGTAATTATTATCTCATATAATATTTTTAAAGGGTTTTATGTTCTAGTTTTTATGGCCTAACTAGGTTTGAACATGTTATGGCCAACTTCGTTGATGAAGTACTGGTTATTAAAAGCTTTTGTTGTAAGTTAATTGATAAGTGATTTGGGTATTAAGCCCTACAGGTCTCAAACCCTTGATAAAAGTTTTCTTTAAACAAATTTTGGGTTGTACCTACACCTATAGTTTCTTTATTGTAATGCTTAAAATAATAACTCGATTTTCTTGGAAAAACATTAAGCCTTTCGGCTATAAAATCTGATAATTAGTATATTTTTAACAGATATTTTACACCATAGGTTTCGAACCCTTGATTAGTGTTAACCAAGTGTGTAAAGGAATTATTTTTTGTTTTTGTAGGTATATTGATTCCTTTTTCATTTGTTGACATGGAGTGTTTACCCTAAGTCGATTCTGTCAAAGAAGATGTGAGCCTTTCGATTGTGTGAGTTTGGTAAAGAGTACAAATCCTTTCGACTATAAAATGTTATATTGAGTATGTTTGTTAATATTCTTATGGGTTTTGAACCCTAGCTAGAAGCCATCATGTTTTAGAATAAAGTTTGTTCCAAAAGAGGTTTTTCTGTGTTAAAACCAAGTAGCCTTATCTGTAATTGTAGTTCATTGTTTACTTAGTCAATGATAACACTATTTGTAACTTTTTAATTATTTATGTTGGTTTTATATAAAAAAGAAACTAAAGGAATAGTAAATATTCATTATTTATGCAATATTATAAGAAACTATATATAAAAACATACACATTGTTTTGAAATAACAACTACAATATAGCCTATAATTTTACTATGAAAAATCTGTGAAAATAGTAGCATTTGTTACTGATAAAATATACAGGAATACGAAACAATTTCATATTTTATTTTAGAAAAATAAATAATAGTTTTTGGGAGAATTTCATCATTCATAGAATCCTTCAGATATAGATATAAAATAAATTTAAAGATAATAACTAGAACATCTTAGAACCTCTTAACTGTCGAAGTGGACAAACACCCAAAGAATACTGTTCCTCCCAACCATCTCTTGGAAGCATCCAATATCACTTTCTTTAGGACCCCTGAGCATGTTCACTAAACCACCAGGATGAAGATGTTGTGTAGAATCCTATACAATAATATTTGTAACTTAGAAGTCACATTTTCATGCATAAACTCTTAGAAATACACTCTAGCTTTCCCCTCATCGAATTCCTCTTGTGCGCCTAAATTTTAAGTTTCCATCAAAACCACAAGGTTCTAATCTCTTAGAAAAAAAAATTAGTGATCCACTTTCTCATTCGATGGTATGATTAAGCTTTCCTTGGTCTTTGGGTTAGTTTGGAAATTAAATGATATACCTTCTTATTTCCTCTTTCCTTGGGCACATGACCACAATTATAGGGGTGTTTCCTCCTAAAACAGCTAGAAAGTGAATGATGTTGCTGCCACTTGTCATTTTGGCCTTCTACAATAGATTGTTACTCCTAGTGATCAGTGAACACTCTTCAACAATATTCTTTGGATAGGTGTCTCTTATTTTTAATTATTAAATAATAATATAATTCAATTACAGTCATCTTTGACCATCCTTGGTCAACAACATAAAACTTTACAATAATTTTTTTAAGTAATTTCTTCTCAAAAATAAAATGTTTTTTCAGTTCTAGGTGAGTTACAAAAACTCCCTCTTAAGTTCAAAATTATCCTTGATGTTACTTAAGTATCATCCGAGTCTTCCTGGAACAAAATTGGATATTCCTCCTGCTTGTGACTCTCCAATTCCGTGGGTTGCTTCGTCTAGACTAAGGTGTTTCCATTGCACCTTTATTTGTCCAATGGTGTGATTCTGGAGAAAAAAATCTCTCTTGTTAAGGATACAATCTGGTTCCACCTGAAAAATCACCTTCTGGATCTACCTAAATAACATTCCAATTGATTATATGAGTAGCATCATGCACATACTTATTCAATATAGAAATATGGAATATGTTATGTATTTTGAGATTAGGTTCCAAAGCTAACTTATAATCCATTGTTCCAACTCTTGACAATATCTCAAATGGTCTACATTACCAGGGTGCTAATTTAGCACAAATTCCCAACTTAAAGGATCTTTTTCTGGGTTTTACCTTGACAAAAACATTCTCACCTACTTGGAATTGTTTTTGAGTTCTCTTAAGTGTTAGAATTAATATTCCATTGATATTCAAGAAATGAGTTCTATTATATTTTTAATTATTTGCAGTGAAAAGGAATGAATAATACCCACTAAACGAAACAAATCTCACTATAAATGGACAAGAATTGCTCAGTATAATTACATCATAAACTTCATTAATCTCATTAGTATACAACATTGTTACATAAAGGAGAATTTGAATCATGAGGAATGAATTCGAATATACCAACTCAATACTGACTACATGGCTAACTAGAAGTGTCTAGATCACTATCAGAGTTCAACAAGATAACTCTAGATATCTAATCTGGTCTCTCAATCAGCTACAATCAATCAAACCAGTCTAACTACAGTGGTAGGTGAGAATTAGGTCAGAGTTGGTTCCTTCCTACATGCATCCATGAATTATTGGTGCCAAATAAATTGGAGGATATCTAATTAAATGTAACTCAATCATAACTAAGCTTGAATAGTTACTAACTGCTAACAACTGAAGGATGTTAGTTTTGGCACTCCTAGTGGCTCCTAAAATGTATGGATTGGTTTAGGAGGAACCTAAACAGATGCATGAACATGCAGTCAGTTCTAGTTATCCTCTATTGGTGTTCCCCACACTCTAGTGACTGGTACATGTGGCCCCATTAGGCCAAGTGGACCCAATGGTACTAGTGGACCCAATAATAACTAAATGACTCATAAGT
>LPNX011051543.1:168950-187216 GCA_001517045.1 Pseudotsuga menziesii
TGAAAATCTCTTTTTAGTAAAATACTTGGTGAAAATGTGTGCAGTATAATCCTTTGTAGGATAGTAATGAATTGTGATAGTTTTGTCATGCACTAGTTCCCAAATATAGTGCATGTGAAACTCAATGTGCTTTGTTCTCTGCTTCAAAACTGGATCACTGGAAATTTTGATGGTTCTCTAGTTTTCACAATAAATGTCCACTGAAGGTAAACTGTGAACCCCAAATTCTATCAAGATTCCATGTATCCAAACTTCCTAAATAGATGCATTCATAGCTCCCCAATACTCTACCTCTACTGAAGAGAGTGCAAGTGTTTCTTGCTTCTTGCTGGACCAACAAATTGGCCCAAATATGATCATAAACCCAAATCCTGAAGTGGATTTCCTATCATTTCCATCTCCTACCCAGTATGAATCTATGAATCCTATGAGATCAAGTTGTGCACTAGTTGCATAATGAATACCATAATCTCTAGTACCCTACACATAGTGCAATTTCCTCTTTGCTTCCTTCCAATGCAGCTGATTTGGCTCCTACATGTACCTAATAACAACACTCACAACATAGGATATTTCTCATCTCGAATGTGTGAGATATAGAAGGATCCAAATGAGTTGTCTATAAAGAGTGTGGTATACCAAAGCTGTAGAGACACCTTCCTCTATCCTGATGCCAGATAGGAAAGGAAAAGGGTTTTCCTTACATTCTTCAATATGGAATCTCCTTAGCATGTCTGATGAGTATCTGGATGGTGAGATCATGATTCCCAAAGTATTTTGACTTACTTCGAGACCAATGAACTGTCTTAACAGTCCTAGATCAGTCATTGCAAATTCTTTTTTCAAGGCTGACTTGATGCTTCTCAATCCAACGATAGAGCTTCTAGTAATGAGTAAGTCACCCGCATAAAGAAAAATCAATAACAAGAATCCCTCTTTCTTCTACATGTAAACATTGCAATATGATTTGCATATTTCAAATTCTTTGAGATGAGGAAGGAATCCATATTGGAGTACCATGCCCTTGGGGCTTGTTTGAGTCCATACAGTGATTTCCTCAGTATGAAAAATATGGAAGGATCATCAATAAACCCCTTAGGTTGTTTCATGTATATATCTTCCTTCAAATCACCATGGAGGAAGGAAAGTTTCACATCCATGTGATGTACCTCCCATCTCTTGGAAGATGCAACTACCAAGACAAGCCTGATGGAATCCATTCTAGCTACTGGTGTGACTGTCTCATTATAGTCCAATCCTTGAACTTGAGAGTATCCTTTGGCCACCAATCGAGCCTTGTACTTGGTTGTGGTTCCATCAAAGGATATCTTGGTATTGTAGACCCATTTTCACTAAACAAGTTTCCTCCCTGGATGTAAATAGACAAGTTCCCAAGTTTTATTGTCATGTAGCAAATCAAATTCCTCATCCATAGCTTCCTTCCATCTAGGATCATGGAAATATTCCTTGAATGTTTGAGTATCTAACACCAAAATCATGAAGCACCTCTTAGGGAGAAGTGGATCTGTGTGGGATAGCGCAACATTATCTTTCTGATACTGGGTCCTCGTTCTTCTCTTGTCATCTAGATCCACAACACAATTTCTAGTTGCTTCTATGAGTTGTTGAGCCCATTTAGGTTGTTGAAATGAGGTAGATGTTGGGTCTAGATCTAGATATCTTAGAGGTGTAATCTCAATATCTGAATCATACCGGTCTTCTTCTTCTTATTAATATGAATATGAAATGTTAGACAATAAATATGTATCTACAATAGGAAATAAAGGAGTTTTGATACCTTTATCTTCTTTGAATAGAAGCTGTGGTTGTACTGGATATGAGTATGGCATAAAATGAGAGAAATCATATGCCTTAGAGGAATCATTTTGAAATTCCTTTCACTATAGTATTCCCAGTCGAGATTTATGTGATCTCTACTTAGTTAGGGCCAAATACCAGTTGCTTTGGTGAGCCAGTGTGAGTCATATGGTATACAGACAACAGATTAGCTACAAGAGAGGGTACATAGAGGACATTTCCGAACTCACCATGCTGTATTTTGATGGAACCTCTGCCTATTGCTAGAATTTGGGAGTCATTTCCCACATGAATAGTAGGCCCTCCTGTGAGGTTGAGAGTGGAGAAGAAATCCTTGGAGGAAACCATGTGGTTTGATGCTTTGGAATGAATCAAATAGGTTTTCAACCGAGAGAGGCCAACTTCCAAGGCATGGAACCTTTCATGATCATCTATCGATTATCCATCATCAGACTTCTTTGCTCTTTCTGGAATATCTATGTTGTTCTACCTCATGAGAACTGAGAGCTAAACAATCTGCTTCATCATACACTGGTGTTCAAAATGAAAAACCCTCATACAATAGGGACACATTTTCTTTTCAAACTTTTTCTTCTTCCTGGAGCCCAAAGCTCCTTCAGATTTCTTTTGACTCTCTTTAGGATTCGAATCAGATGATTTAGGCTCCTTCCCCTTATGCCTCCATTTATCTTGCACATTGGTAGAGACTGTCACTAGGAGATCTTGGTTTTTGGAAATATGGAGGACTCCCATCTGGACCAACTTCTCTTTCTCTTGTATTAAGGAATCCGCAAAGAGGGAATATTTCTATTGGGGATGGAATCTCTTTCAGAATGGAAGGTAGAGACAAATATAGAATACTTAGAACCTAGTTTGTTGAGTATGGAGAAAACATGTAGCACATCCTTTCTCTTTCTTCCACACTGTCTTCATTGAAGTGCAAGAGACTTGAATTTTGTAAACAATTTTCGTATGGTCTCTAAACTATTGGGTTGTAAGGCTATCAACTTGTTCTCCACAATGTGTCACCAAGGCTCATCTTTCTTTCCAAACAAGACTTCAATCTTCTCCCAAGATTCTTTGGGACTCCTCAATTACCTTAAAGGTGGAATAAGAGGTCTCTGGATATGTGAGTACATAGAAATCCAAAAGATTCATCTAAGCAGTTCATAAAAAAAATTTCTCAGCTGGATTATGGGTTTTATCCTCCCTTTCCATTTTTATCCTGGACAAGCCCTTATTGCAAAAGGAAACCTTCATATCTACCCTCCAATCAACATAGTTGAAGGGTCTTAGGATCTGCTGTGTGGAAGGTTGAGAATCCATCAATTCTTTTTTTGATCAAACAATATATTTAATCGAGCTACAAAGCACCTGTAAGAATTCACTGCAACAACAAAACCAATTTGCACTATGTCAGAATCAAGCCTTCCCTCTTGACATGTACACTTTATCAAGGTTTGTCTTGCCCGCATTGCCACTCTGAATGAATTCATAGGAAGCAAGACACTCTTTGCGGGGCTTTTGTCGAAGCCCAACTACTTCTGGTGTACAATGGAGAGTAGACAGACTTGAACCTTTCTCGATATGGATATGATACCATGCTAGAATTAATATGACATTTATCTTCAAGAAATGAGTGCTATTAGATTATTAATTATTTGCAGCGAAAAGGAATGAATAATACTCACTAAACAAAACAAATCTCATAGGAAACATACAAGAATTGCTCAGTATAATTACAGTATAAACTTCATTAATCCCATCAATATACAACATTGTTACATAAAGGAGAATTCGAATCATGAGGAATGAATTCAAATATACCAACTCAAGATTGACTACATGGCTAACTATAAGTGTCTAAATCACTATTAGAGTTCAACAAGCTAACTCCTGATGTCTAATCCAGTCTCTCAGTCAGTTACAATCAATAAAAATAGTCTAACTACAGTGGTAGGTGAGAAGTAGGTGAGAACTATCACCTTCCCACATGCAACCATGCATAACTAGTGCTAACTAAACTGGAGGATATCTAACTGAATGTAACTGAAGCATAACTAATCTTGACTAGTTACCAACTGCGAACAACTGAAGGAGGTTGGTGCTGACACTCCCAGTGGCTCCTAAAATCTAGGGATTGGTCTAGGAGGTGCATAAACCAATGATTGAAGGTGCAGTCAGTTCCAATTAGCCTCTATCGGTGTTCCTGACACTCTAGTGACTAGTACATGTGGCCCATTAGGCCAAGTGGACCCAATGGTACTAGTGGACCCAATAATAACTAAATGACTCCTAAGTTAGGAAAATATAACCTAATAGATAGTTTAGACAAGGGAGAATTATAAATCCTAACATTAAGTTTTGCATGACTCTTTTGTCTATCATGTGCAATTTTCAGAATTCTTTGTACCTTCTTTAGTGTTAATTCCATTTATTTTAATAAGTCAGGTCCTAACATTAATTTGTCAACTGGATTACTCCATAAAATGAGAGTATTACATTTCCTATGATACAGTATTCCAAAAGGACTAATTTTACTTGAAGCTTGATAATGATTGTTATAAGCAAACTCAACTAAGTGCAGATATTCTTCCCATTTCTTTGGATGATCTCTAACATACATTCGTAACATATCTTCTAAAAATTGATTTACTCTTTCTGTTTTTCCATCCATTTGCTGATGATAAGCAATACTAAAATTTAACTTAGTGTCCAATCCTTTAAACAATGACTTCCATAAATTACCAGTAAACTTAGGATCCCTATCAGAAATTATCACCTTAGGAATTCCATGCAGAAAAGATATTTGCTTCATAAAAATATCAACAATATTAGCAGCCTTATAAGTGGCTTTAATAGGTATAAAATGAGTTGCTTTGATAATTTTATCTACCACTACCATCACAAATCATTTTTATTTTTATTTTTAGGAAGCCCTATTATGAAATCAAGATGGATAATTTCCATTTTCCAATATGGGATTAGTAATGGTTGCAATAAACCTATTGGGTGTCAATGATTGGCCTTCACCTACTAGAATTCTATACACCTAGCCATATATTCAGCCACTTCATTCTTCATATTAGGCTAGAAATAATCTTTTCTTAACATTGTTATCATCCTTTGGTAATCAGGATGTCCTGAGTAAGGAATTTTATGTACTTCATTTAATATCAGAAATTTAGTTTCTGGTACATTAGGTATATATAGTCTGTTTTTATATAGCATTAAATATTTTTCATTCATATTGAAATCTGTTTTTACATTTTTAGATTCATTTTCTGTAACTTTTTAATCTTAGGTTTTGATCATCTTTGTCCATTTTTACTCCATCTTCAAACTTATCGTCCAATTCTGTTTTATAGCTACTAACAGCAGCTATAAAATTTAGATTTACATTTCTACTTAAGGTATCATAAACCTTATTCTCTTTTCCTTTTATATGTTTAATCTCGAAATCACATTTGCTAAGGAAAGATAACCATCTTACTTTCCTTGCATTCATATTTTGTTGATCAAACAAGTATTTTAAAGTTATGTTGTCAGACATTAATAAAAATATTCTACGGATTAGATGATGGAACCATATTTTTAAAGCATGTATTATAACAGCCAACTCTAAATCATAGGTAGCATACTTCCTTTCATGTAATTTTAACTTGCTTAACTCATATGCTATTACATGACTTTCTTGCATTAATACTCCACCTAGGTCCTCATTGCATGCATTAGTGCATACAAGATAGTCCTTATTTGGATCTATTATTTTTAAGATAGCTGCATTTTTTAATAATTCTTTTAACTTATTGAATCTTTCTTCATATTTTAAATCTCATACATTTTTTTTCCTTTTTCTGTAAGGATGTTATAGGATTCGCGATCTTCGAGAATCCTTTTATGAATTTCTGATAATAACTTGTAATCCCCATGAATGATCGTACATATGATACATCCTTAGGAATAGGCCATTCCATGATTTCTCTCATTTTATCAGGATCCACAGATATCCTTCCTTGGATATCACATGGCATAGATACTATATTTTATCCTTAAATAATTCACATTTAGTGAATTTAGTGTACATTTTGTGTTCTCTTAGAACTTGTAATTCATCGTGGTCTTCTTTTGTTTTTGAATAAATTAGTATGCCATATATGAAAACAACTACGAATTTGTCCAAGCATTTACTTAAGACATTGTTCATTAAACACATAAAATATGTTGGAGCATTCGTTAGCTCAAACGACATAACTACAAACTCATAATGCCCGTATTGAGATCTGAATGCAGTTTTAAATATATCTTCATATTTAATTCTGACTTGATGGTATCTAGATCTCAAGTCTATTTTTGAGAATATTGTTTCTCTGGGTATCTGATCGAATAGATCATCTATGCGAGGAAATCAATATTTAATTTTAATTTTCATATTGTCACAACTGACGGTAATCTATACATAATTGTAATGTATCGTCTTTATTTTTCACAAACAAGATAGGTTCTCCCCAAGGGGATATATATTGTCTTATGTAATTCTTATCTATTAACTATTGTAGTTTTAATTTTAATTCATTAAGTTCGAGGATATTCATCCAGTAAGGAGCCTTTGAATTGGGTACAGCTCCCGGTACTAATTTAACAGTAAAATCCAATTCTCTTTTTAGAGGTAATCCTGGAATCTCTTCCAAGAATACATCTGAAAATTCTTTTAAGATTCGTATATCATTGAATTTTAACTTATCTTAATAATTCATTTGTTCGCCATTCATTACATGCACAAAAAAACTTTACAACATTTATGTACAGAATTTTTCATTTCACTAGTACATATCGCTCAAAAGTTCCATGGAATATTGCCAAAAATAAGTTAAAATCAAAATTTCCGTGGATAAAAAGATATTTTTTTTGAAGAAAAATATTTTGGCCCTTGACAATCGACGCTATAGCGATGCTCATAAAGGTTCATCGCTATAGTGACAATACTTCATTGGAATAGAGACGAAATCACATAGTGTGTCACTATAGGGATGATTATTGAGAGAAAAAACATAAAAGTTCATCATAGTAACGGTCATTAGATGTCAAGAGAAAAAGAGAATTTCACTTTCATCATCATCATCATCATTGGAATCATCATCTTCATCTTCATCATCATCATCATTGTCATCACGATCTTCATCATCATCATCATCTTCATTATCATCATCATCTTCACCATCATCATCATCATCCTGATCATCTTCATGATCGTCATCATCATCATCATCATAGTCTCCATCATCATGATCATGATCATCATTGTCATCATCATCATCATTTTCATCATCATCATCATCATCATCATTATCGTCGTCGTCATTGTCACCATGTGGTCACCATCATCATAATAATCATCGTCATCATCATCATCATCATCATCATCATCATCTTCCTTGTCATCATCTTTATCATCATCGTCATCATCATCATCATCATCATCATCATCATCTTGATCATCATCATCATCTTCATGATCATCATCATCAATATCATCGCCATCAATATCATCGCCATCATCGTCATCATGATTATCATCTTCATCATGATCATTATTGTAATCACCATCATCGTCATCGTTTTCATCATCAACATCTTCATCATCAACATATTCATCATCATCATTTACATCATCATCATCAATATCGTTGTTGTTCATGAATAAACACACTTATAACCAAGGGTTTGGGGTTACCAACGTACTCTTAAAACTTGCAGACAATCAGCTTTAAAGTACAGAAAGGAAATAGGAAGATGTAATGGACTCACCCGATTAATGACGGTTGATCCAATCTTTGTCTTCTCCCACTCCTCTCCTCTCCAAATCTTTCAGGTATGCACCTCCTTCACCTGCAAAGAGAAAATCCTCCAAATACAATCTTATACATGTATATATGACAAGTTAGATAAACAATATATAGAGTGCTTAATCATAAATATTCATAAAACCATGATACATGAAAGATATTCAACATGCATTTGGAATAAGGATTCTCTTTATTAACAATAGTGAATGAGATAAGTGTACAACCCAACGCCTAAAACAAGGACTCCTCTACAACCAAAGGATTCTGAGTTTTGCTTCTCCAAAGGCTTCTAAAGATATACCACCAACATAACTTTGCTCTCCAAGTATGATTGATTAATTCCCTCCCCAAGGCCTCTATTTATACTTAGGAAAATATAGCAGTTTCGAAGGTTGAGGAGGTTGAGACAGTTAAGATAGTTAATGTTTAAGGCTTAACAAATATCCATTAACCATGTTTATTATTTTTAATGTCAAATGGAGGTGTACGCCAGTATCGATACTGGAAAGCCGCGTATGACATGTGAGTTGCTATAAGGGAAACCCATGTACAGATATGTACGTGGGTTGCAATGACAATACCCATGTACAATATGCGATGTGCTGTGGAGATAGTCGTGTATGTACGCAAGTTGTTGTGGAAAGAGTGCCGTACAACAATCAACATGTAAAAGGGTAAAAATGGCAAGCTAGGTGGATAGTGAATGCATCTCATGTCATGCCCATCTATAGTGTTTTAGGCAACCTTCAATCCATAAATGTCCTTTTTTGCGCTGACATATGAAGTGTTGGCACTCGGATGGAGAAGTGCCATTTGGGTTGATAACAGATGCCCCCTAATGTGTGAGGTCAGAGGGAAGTGATGGCCAAAATACATTATAATCTTTATCTTTGGAGAAATCAGAAATCCAACGGAGCAGAGGTAGTACCTGAAACAAATACATAATAATGTCATATACAAAGTCATATCGGAGGATGCTATGTTCAATATACTGGAACAATAAATCCTTTACAAATGTTTAATTACATCATATAGTACGGATACAAGACCATGTATATTAAAAGGGTGGACCAAAGCCACAATATACAATCATGATGAGTATTCAAAGATCTGGAAGTTGTGTACATAGGTAGAACATAATCTTGCACAACTTATTCCATAGATGGGGAACTAAGGTCTTCATAAACAATCCCAAAGAACTAGTACAATCCAATCCATGTGAATAGATGTAATTTGAAGTCGAACATGGAGAGAATTCAATAGTTTGTCAATCAATAGGTGATAATTGACAACTGAAGAAAAGGAATTCACTAATGATGAAAGTGAATCTAGAGGTACAAACATCAAAACTCTAGGTCTTCATCATTAGGAAGTGCTGAAGCAGAACCATACCGTGATAAGGAAGGCAATAGATCCTCCAACGGATCACAAGAGTGACTAGGAACTGGGTAAAGGAAGGGAGACACAAGTGATAACATATACAACAATGATGGGATCAAGATATAGATCATACATTGAGTTAAGTCCTTGAAAAGTGAGCATGACACAGAGATGACCTAAGGAAACTTTTAATTTTATATATAGAACAACTAGACTTATTTGTCATGTAGGAGACATGATCAAATTCACCAGGTAGAATGGATAAGAGGAGGAGTAATAAACACAAAGTAATAGCTGAAATGAAAGTGAACACTAAGAAATGGGTATCGAAAAAGACAGAGAGTGCTATGTTCAAGGATGGCATGCTGCCACTAACTGAAAACAAGAGAAAACTTCTTCTTTACCTTCCCTGTTGAATTTTAACGAGTCCAGGAAAATCAACTCGGATCTCTCTTCACTTTTTAACAAGCTTGAAGAGAAGAGGGAATATTGCTTGATAGTGTCACTGATTCGTGGATTTAATGAGCCCAAACTAGTACATGCTCAGTCGGTGTTTTCACATTTAGAGAGTTTGAAAACTCCAAAGAAGACTCCAGGGAGTCCTTTTTCATCCAATTTAGTCTCCTGAGGCCGAAAAAGTATAAAACATACCACAGAAGAACTCTCTTAACTTCTGTAGAAGAAAAGGTGAACCTTTTTCATACTTAATCAAGGAGGTCCGAAAAAGGTTAAATTACCACCTACCCAACGCTCCTTCAAGAATGACATAAATAGCTTGAGTTTTATGAGTGTGAAGGAAATCAAGATCACTCGGAAAGATCCATTTGAGTATGAGAAATGGGGCTTACAACAATAAACTCGATGCTTTGTTCTTTAGTGTTTAACGAGCATGACAAAGTCATAAAGTACACTCAGAATCTTTTTCATGTTTAGGTCTAGAGCACGAAAAAGAGAAAACTAAGCTCATACCAGGAGTTCATTTTTCATTAATTTAGTCCCTTAGGTCCAGAAAATTGATAAACCTATGCCTGAGAATACTCTTCTCAATTCCGTAGAAAAGAGAGTGATCCTTTCTCGTGCTATTCCACATGGTCTGAGAAAGAGATAACCTACCACCAATGTGGATTCTCGTTCACATATTCTTAACGAGCTTGAACGAACAAGTTAACTCGGTAGTCAATTCTATTTTTAAGGAGCCAGAACTGAGCCTAAAGAAACTCCATAAGGGTAGGGTGTCCTATAAAGGGATAGCTTGTAAAAAGAGACCATAATGAGGCTCCATTTGGCATGAAAATTAGCTAAAAGGATTCCCCTATACCTAACACAGCTGCAGCATGAGTATCGAAAGACAACATAGGTTCTAAAGGGGGATACTCATGAGAGGAAGGCCCTATCCATGGAAGAACGATGGTAAAGACAAGGAGCTAATGGTTGAGAATACCATAGTCCATGGTTAAAATGTTGATTACTAAGTCTCAAATGGAATCAGTATAGATGCAAAATGCATGTGAAATGAATTGAAACCATCCTATATGAGCAAAAAACATTTTAGAATGATGAAAAACCTATTACAAGGAAAAAAGAGATGGGATTAGTTTGATAAAATATGAACTATAGGAAAAAAAACCACTTGAGAAATATAATTTCTATAAATAGTTCAAAAAACTAAATAAAACTCACCATTTTGAATTTTAGCCATAAGAAGCAAGTTTTTACCTCTACCTTCATTCGATCGGTGCGGACAATCCAGTGGATGAAATCCAATTCCGCAAGTGTCAGGTAAGACTAGACCCCAAGCTCTTCATTTTAATCCTAGAAAATTTCAATTTTGAGTCCCAATTTCATATTTTTGAGCGCCCTAAAGCAAGGAACACTGTGTACGTGGGTTTTCTATAGTAACACTCGCATACACGCGTTCTGTACGTGGGTTATCTGAAAGACAGTCACGTATAGTACGTGGGTTGTCTAACTAGACAGTTATGTATGCTGTGTGGAGGGTAAAAAGATATATAAAGAGTCCAACTTTTGAATTTTTATATGAAACTAATGCTTCACAATGGTTGATTTTCTAGGTGTGAAGATGGTGCTTGAGTGGAGGGAGTGTGAGCACGAAGATTTGGTTCAAGAAACACTCCATGATGCCCCCACTATGAATGTTTTACGTTCAAGTGGGTTGTTGAAATTATTTTGCACGTCACCTATGCAAGCCAATGTCCTCTTTCTAGAGTTCATGATAAACTACTGGGATCATGATTTGGGCATGTTCGACCTTCAGGGTGAGTCCTTGGAGATTACTTTCGAGGATATCTACTTCATTGCCAGTCTGTCATGACGAGGGGTTCCATTTAACTTGGAGGGAACCGGCAGAGGCGATGATCCTCTAAGTGTCCAAAACTACATTGATGTATTATGTGCACCGGGGACCCAAAAGAGAGGGAGTTGCATCCCTACTACACATATACGTGATCTTCCCATATAGGTTTTGGTAAGTACCATAGTTAGGTTTGTGGGATCATCTTCTCTTCATCTCGCCACATGGAACCAAATGAGGTTGGTAGTGGACTGCATACATGGGGCTTCATATGATTGGTGTTCGGGGGAATCTTGATTCTGAAAAAATAGCTCTCGGACTTCAAGAGAGGAAGAAGGAAGAACTTCAGATATTCTAGCATCTTGGTGGCCTTCTTTGAGAGAGAGTGCTGGGGTTGAGCCTTGCAGTACCTCTACCAGTTAGATCTCCTTGTCATCCTAGGCTGAGCAGGTGGGGAGATATATTCCTCCACCAGGGAGGAGGTGGATCATTGTAGAGTGTGTATGATGATGACTTCTACTTTTGGTGGGAGAAGCAGTTACCAGCACTGGAGCAGTTTCCATATGCTGGGATGGATTTTAGAGGGCATCCAGACCTTATCCTCCCTCCAGGGGGAGCATGGGGAGAGCTAGGTAATTATTAATTTTCAAGTTTTAAAATTTTTATGAATTTTAAAATATAGGGATATATACATATGTATAAGAGTTCTAATCTTATAAACATGTCAAAATGCAGATATTGGACCGGTCTTCCCTGAAGGGCATCCATGTATGTTTGTTCATCCTGTCTGAACTATGGGCTTATCAAGGTTCTAGAGGGGTACCCACTTTGAGGATTGAGCACATCCCCGCCATCATGCAGGAGTATGTGGTTGGAATACCACCCCTCTGGATACACCTTTTGAGGTGGGTAGCTAGAGAATTTTGGTGTACATAGATGCTGTAGAGGTTGCTGAAGCCGAGGAGGCTGAGGAAGCCAGAGTACAGGGAGACCGAGGGGACCAGGGTGGTCCTGCTTAGATCTAGGGAATTTTGATGGACTACGATCCATTTTTTGTATATTTTTGTATATTATGCAGTTATGACGCAATAGAATAGGGTTTCGCACCTGATAAGCTCGATTGAGTTGGGAAACCACCAGTTGAGAGTCCATTCGGACTTCCAGCTGAGTGATACCATGTGACAAAGCATCCCGTAGAAGCTCAATTACAGACCTATACTCAACAACATTATTAGAAGCAGGACCTAAGTAAGCACCTCCTGAGGAAACTAACTATCCTGAGGGAGAATAAATGGCCCATGTCGTTGAAGCAAGATTACAAGTGTGGTGATTGGGTACATCAGTGAAAACTATGGACATCTCCAAAGACATCTGAAACAACCAGCAGATAGTATAAAAAACATAAACCAACGATCTAGTATACATAAAAATACATACAATAGAATAGAAGAAAAAGTGCTAAGCCTAAGCATAGTACTTCTTCAGATAGAACCCATTTCTAGGCTCAGGAAGCTTATTCCCATCAAAATATATTAACTCATATGCATCCTTTTTTAAGACTTTCGACATGACATAAGGCCCTAACCATATGGCCTTGAATTTTCCTTCCCCCAGGGGTTCCTTGTCTTGGTCCCAAAGAAAAACAAGTTCCCCCTCAAAAAAATCCGAGGTTTGACCGATTTATCATATTGGCTTTTGACCCTATTCTTGTGAGCTTAGTCTGCTATCAGTGCATCTCTACACTGCTCATCAAGGTGTTCTAAATGTACTATACATTCTTCAAACTCTATCGTATGAGGTAACACACGAATAACTATTTTCAAGGATGGGATTTCACATTCAACCGGGGTAACAACTTCCACTCCATGAATGAGTTAGAAGGGGGAGAAACCCATAGTAGTTTTTACATTATTTCGGTACACCCAAAGGGCATGGTATAGCATGATATGCCAGTTAGAATGGGATACATCAATTGTACCTTTGAGGATAGTCTTCAAAGTCTTGTTAACAGCCTCAACCTGACCATTTTCCTGGGGATAATATGAAGATGAATGCTCTTGTCTGAATCCAAGCATAGTGGTCAGTTCCGTCAACATGCTATTTTGAAAATGACTACCATGGTCAATGGCAATCACCTTAGGTATACCAAACCATGCTATAATCTGATTGAACACGAAGAAAGATGTCGTTTCCCTATCGGATTTAAAGGTGGGCATTGCCTCTGCCCATTTCATAAAATAGTCCACAGTGAAAATGATATATTTGTGCCCCCCAGTTGAAGCTGGGTTGCACATCACGTAATCAATCCCCCACTTCATGAAGGGGCCCATCGAGACAACGAGAAACAACAGAGCGGGATGTGACCTCATTTTCCTGGTGTAAAGCTGACAAGGATGATAGCGCTTCACTGCTTCCACACAATCTTTGAAGATTGTGGGCCATAAATAACCGGCACGTAGTATCTTTTGGTCCATTGCTAACCCAGATAAATGACCCCCACATGCTCCACTATGGGAATCATTCAGGAAAATCTCTACTTCCTCATGGGTAAGAAATCGATGCAAAATGGAATATACCCCTCTTCAATATAAAGTATCTCCTATGATGAGGTAGTTCTTAGCATGAAGGCGTTATTTACGTCGTTCCTCCTGCGAGGAAGCTGGAGGATAATTCAAAGTCTGGAGATATATAAGTATAAATCTATACCAGGGATCAAAGGTGGCTATCAAGAAGATATGCTCATCTAGGAATGAGTCATCCTCAACGACTACATCTTCTTCTGTTGGAAATTCTGCTATAAGCTCAGCAAAAACTAAGGATTTTTTAGACTTAGTGGACTAGAAATCCAAGTCAAACTCTTTGAGAATGACTATCCATTTGTTTAATTTTACCCCAAAAATCCATTGGGACAAAACATACTGAAAAGGATTCACATCCGGCACTACTGTTGTAGTCCTCAACAAAATGTAGTGACGTAATCTCTGAACAGTATAGACAGTAGCTAAGGCCAATTTGTCGAAATGGAAGTACCTGAGTTCACACCCGACTAAATCATGGCTAAGATAGTAAATGACATGCTCCTAGAGCTTATCATTTTCTTGGACCAGGACTACCCCAATGGTCGACTTAGACGCTGCCAGATACAATATAAAATCCATAGAGTAATCTAGTGGATGCAATAAAGGTGTCGACAACAAAGATTTTTTCAATGCCTCGAAAGCGAGTTGTGCAGTTTCATCCCATACAAATGGGGTGTCCTATTTTAACAGGCGCATGAAACCCTTGGTAATCTTGGCATAGTTAACGATGAAACGTCAAAGAAAATTATACTTTCCCTGTAGGCTATAAAGTTGCCTGATAGAATGAGGAGGAGGCAGATTTACAATGGCCTCTACTTTTAATGGATCCACCTAGATGCCTCTATTAGAGACAATGAATCTGAGCAATCTTCCCGAATCGACATAGAACACGCACTTGTGGGGATTCAAGCGAATCTTATAGTATCTGCATCGTTCAAATATCAACCGTAAGTGATCTGGATGGTCAATTATCTTGCGAGAATGTGCAACCATATCATCGAGATAAGGTTCGACAATGGCTTTTATATCATGGAAGGAAAAGTTCTGAAGGGCATTTTTTTGTACATGAAGGTACCCAAAGGACAAATGAAAGTAGTTTTATGTTGGTATTCTGGTTTTATTTGAATTTGATTGTATCCAAAGAAACCATCCATAAACGAGAACACTTCACTTCTTGTGCAAGCATATATAATATGGTCCATAAATAGTGTGGGATAGTTGTCCTTAGGAAAGGCTTTATTCAAATCTATGAAGTCAGTATAGAAGTGTATGGCCCCTTGCTTCTTATCAACAGGAACAAGATTAGACACCCATTCCATCAGAGCTATGGGATAAATGAAACCAGCTTTCAATAGCTTTTCAACTTCAGCCTTCACAGCCGCTGCTTTACGCAGGTTAATAGGTCTTAACTTTTGCCGAACAGGTTTAGTGTCAGGGTATGTTCGGATCTCATGTTCAAGTATTGATGGATCAATGCCTGGAATCTCCTCATATGACCAGGCAAAGATGTCATGGAATTCCTTGAACAAGGCCGTATAGATTGCAATCTCTTCAGGAGAGCAGTTTGCACCTATATGTATATTTTCCACGACATCAGGGTTTATAGAGATGTTGATAGGGATAGTGGAAAAAATATTTTCCATATTCCCCTTGGAAAACATTCCTTCCCTGGGTAAGGGATTGATGGGTGTATCAACATCATCTGACTGTCTCATGTGAAACTCTTGATTTTCTATCCTGCTTAGCTTTGGAAGAAAAGAGGATCGATGGTGAAGATCTTCATAGATCTTACCATGTCCACACATGGCTTCTGGCTTCATCAGAAGGTAAAACCATCTCTAAATAGTTTGCAGAGTGCAAAGAGTTTTCTGCCCAAGTGGGAAAATAGACTTCTTCTAGGTCCTCTAAGACTGTGAGAGGGTTTGGAATGGGATCAACAATGGTTTGAGTGATATCTTGGTCAGACACTTCCACTACCAATAACGGCACTTTTGGTTCATGGGGGGAAGGGATAACCCAAGGATTAGTCCTATCAACAACCATGGCTATGGACTTCCCCACACTAGTAGAACCAGTATAGTTAATCGGGGTTGGAAGATCAAATGTGCCCATCAGTGATGCATACATTACAGCCCCCAAGCTCTGTGCAATAGGTTTGACCTGATTAACCAATGGCACAATGGACTCATTAGACTCCATGCGGACTTTACGAGTAAAATCGAGCTGGTCAACAGTAACCAACTTTCCTTCGTGTGGAAAAACTACCACTCGAAAGAAGGACGACGCAATAGCGGACATGACATAAGTCTAGCTCCTTCCCAAAAGCAAATTATAGTCCAAAGGTGCATCAATCACTTCCACCTCAATAGACACTGCTTTCCCTACCAGCTTTATTTCAAAAGCTGGTAGGATACCATGTGGACAGAAAGACCTTTCATCGAAAGCAGTAAGCAGATTGTTTGATGGAACTAGCTTTGGGGATCTGAGAGCTTTCCAACATGACAAGGACATAACGCATGTAGAAGCACCCTCATCAACAACTTCCCTTCCAATGGTCTTTCCACCATGGATGAAATCTTTTGATAAGGCTATATGGTAAGGTAGGCAAATTTTAACATCAAATAAGTGAAATTTCACCATGAGACTTGACGAGTCCACGCTACCTAAGGCTGCTAAGATGGCATCCTTCTAGGCGGGACAGATCTGTAACACCTCTAAGGCTGACGTTGCACAAGGGGTTTGGGCTAAGTCTTCAACCATAGAGTAGTTTGAAGCATCCCTAGCATTAGGGTTATTCAAGGTCTTCTTAAAGACACCTTTCAGTATCTTAGGCATAGTTTCAGCAGGCTTCTCAATAGTGAGAGGGTTAGAAGTTTCACCTATATACTTACCCTTCTCAGAAGTCTCTTTATCATACTTTTTATTCCTAGTTTGTAACAAAGTCTAAGATCGAACCATGTTGATATAATTAGGGTCAGGGGCACGAGAAGTACCCCCTGCTACATTAGAAGCTGAAGCAGAGTTCTTCCCTTGGGGAAATGGATCCTTCAGGACAGCCAGTTGTTGAGCTTTAAGCAGCTTCTGGGCTTGTTCCATAAGGGGACAAAGGTGAGTGAGGTGATACTCGTGGCACAACTTACATGGGAATTTGACCTTTTTATTTTCCTTCTTTCCCCCATCAGTATTGTTCGCGGGTTTCTTCTTGTTTTGATTTCCCTCCCCTTTCTTTCCTCTCTTTTTCTTCCCACTGGGCTGCTAATTGCCCTTCTAAGAAGTTTGTGCAAAAACATTTGAACTTTGGGGGGGGGGGGAATCCTTTGCTACCTCCATCGTAGAATGCTTGACGGACAGCTGATGAAGCTGTTTGGCCAAAGAATCTACTGTGGGAGAGTTTACGAACCCAACCACACCATCGGCATGGGGTCCAGGCTTAGGTTTCTCTGTATCATGGTTAGGCCTCAGTGACTCAGGGATAATCTCATATAAGATCCTAGATTGTGAATAAATCAAATCCAATTGTTGGGCCCTGAGAATGGCTTCTTCTTCATTCATCACTCCTGAAGTGGATACATCCTTAGATATGTAAGGCAATGGATATTTAAGGAACCACTCTAGTAACAACTCAGGAGTAACAGTGGCTTTAATAAGGCTCTTTCGCCTCCTCCACTCTTGGATATGATCCGAGATGTGGGTAGCCTTGTTCTTCCTAAAGGTAGATAACAGGTCCGTTCCAAAATTGTATCGGACCGGGAGCTAAAAGTGGCTAAGGAATGCACAATCCAAGTCCCAAAAACTACTGAACGCAGCAGAAGGCAACTCAATGTACCATTTTGCTACCATATTTGTTAAGGTTCTTTGGAACAGCCTCAACCTAACTGAATATTCATTCAGTGAATTAGAAGAACACCATAAATGAAATGTGGTGGCATGAGCCCCAGGATATTCACCAACTTTGCCCTCGAATTTAGGGATGTCCGATGGAAATTTGGTGGGAACAGGTGGCCACGAGGGGTCATGCCTCACTGGGTTGTTCATCAATTTTGACAAATCTGGCAAGTTTAATGTTTCCAGAAAAGGAATATTGGGTCGCACCAGGGCACTAAAAGTGCCAATTTGGGGATTAGAGGGACTTGCCCCGAATACCCATATGTAAAGGTGGGGTTTCCCCTTATCACCAGTTGTGAAGTGGATGGATTACTTTGAAATGGATTCCATCTGTAAGCCATAGGATTGTGAGTAGTGTTACCACCTAAGTTGTACTTAGTGGTTTTCTATCAAGTGAGCCTGGTGAACCGGACAGGGATAACTTGTTCGGACTTCAGAGAGCTTTCA
>LPNX011051543.1:189568-215097 GCA_001517045.1 Pseudotsuga menziesii
TCATACTTATATTGTGTATCAACCTTGTGCTTTCGTGTGTATCTTTGTATCTTGTCATCTTGATTGTTTATAGTTAAAGTATTCAAACTCCTAAAATAACTGATTTAGTACAACATCACTACACTAAGAAATCATCCTTAGTAACTTAATAGGGTCTACCCCCCTTGGCTTCGTTAGGAGTTGAGCCTAAACGGAGGAGTCAAGAACAAGGTGACAGCCTTGACTCGAGACTTGCCCCCAAGGACACACCGAGTGGCTTGAAGATTTCTGCCACGTGATCCAGGTGTGTGAAAAGGCGGCAACAAGTAGGAGGTGCAAATATGAGGTTTAGGCCATCCCAGTCGAAACTGGGGTTTGAAAAAATGGAGCAGGTATCCCTCCACTAAATAACGAAAAGGGAGAGCTCGTGAATGGGGCTGATACCAGAGTTTGGAAACCTTTCTTGTAAAAGGTAGTGTTTCCAAACTTCACTCCTACATAAGAAGATGATGGGCTACGTATGGAGTGGATGGGGGAATATGCCCCCCATTCCAAGGAGATCCTTGGATGAAATCTAAGGATCCTATCGGACCGCTCTGGGCAGTGTGTACAAAGGAAGAAGGAACAGTAGGTATTCTAGGGATCCCAGTAACCATGTCACTAGAAGCACCTGCTAGGCTTATGGGAACTGGCGGTTGGACCACCCAACTCGCTGTAGTCAATGGCATAGTAGGTATGCCAGATCTAGGGGTACCTACCGGGGGAGGTAGTACCCCTTCAGCCGAAAAGGCTAAGGTGAAAGAAAAATAACTTTCTCCTGTAGTAGACATTATCCTTCCCACAGGGACACCTAAAACAAGTGAATCAAAAGGCCTAACATGAATGATCACAGGATCGTTTAAGTCAGTCAAGGGTGTGTTAAAATTCCTTGCAAACTCATCAGCCTGCAAGTCTTTTATCTCAACTATATTAAAATCAAAATGGTTAGCTCTAAGTGTCGGTTCACTTGGAAATTCACTCACTCCTATCGGTTCAAATGAACCATCCGTGTCCAATCTCTGCCTTTGAGGTGGAGGTGGAGTTTCCAATGTGATGAGAGGAGGAATTTTTTGCAACCTTCGTGACCTTATAATAGGTTGGTCCTCCATGATTGTAAATTTGAAAATTCAAAACCTAAGGTAGGCTAAACATAGACAAACCATAGAGCAATCACTATGAAAATTCCTAGAGTCTCAATAGTCAGCAAGGGTAAAATATATGCTTTCCTGAAGAAAGTTGAAGAACAGTTACTTAGTGTCCTTGAAGTGGTTCTTAGGCACAAGCGGAGGAATCACCCACTGCCCTCCTACACGTTCAACCAGGGTTACCTTCCAAGCCCATCCAAGGTGAACTAGATATAGCCTTCTGGTTTACCTAGGTATGAACCCTAAATGTCAAGAGACTAAAGGATACCTTAGCTATACCAACAGTCTGGGGGGACAGTCGCAACCCTGACTCAAATGCATGGGCAGGGTAGTTAATCCTGAAACTCTGTGTAGGACAAAATCCCTATATGGATAAAATTCTTGATCTACGTTTCGACAAGGAATCAGAGGGTTATCTTTTTAGTCCAATGCCTCCACACGGCCTCGTGCTTGACTCCCTTTTGAGAGGAGCTTCCCAGATACGATCAATAAATATAAGGATTTACCTATTGAATGGTCCACTATGTCTAAATTTTAAAACTTATGGGAATTTTACACTTCCTAGCCCACAAATATAGCCTAAGCTAGTAGGTGAATGGCCCTAAAAAATAAAAATTACTAGTAAATTTTAATTATTGCGTTCATTTTAAGGGCTATTTCTTTACTCAGAAGGAAGTGGAGTGAAGGACTATGATGTTTTTGACTCGATAAGAAATGTAAAAAGCAAAGTTGTATGTTTTCAAAGCAAATTATCACTACTAAAACAAACTTCTTTTTTTCTTTTGTAAATATAAATTGATGAAAATGCAATGATAAAGAGAAAACTAAGACTATATTTTTGTAGTTTTTTTAGACTATATTTTAAAAACTAAAAGTAAAACTACTCAATGCAAAATCACATGCAAAAGCTTCAAAATGTTTTCTTTTCACTTTTTAAAATGTTCAAAGACTACTATGCACCTAAATGAACTAAACTTGAGTATACTTGAATTAAATCAACTGTATAAAGCAAGCAAAGTGAAGTAAACAGATTAATAAGACCAAAATATCAACCAACAAGGGAAGACTTGGAACCATAGCTTGGGTGGGCACAATGACAAGAAATCACTGAGATCACACAAAGGTAAGTGGAAAACCAATCACTATCCAAGGATAGAATGGGAAAAAGAGTGTCCAGAACCCTGATCACTGATTCGGACAACCAACACTTAAACCTATAAGCCAAAACAGGAAAATCCACTTCAAATTGCAAACAGAAGACAGTCCAAAAAAAAGGAACTCAAGGGATTTACAAGAAAGCACAAGGTGTGGCCAACAAGGTCATCAAATTGACAGTATAATGTTTATAAGGAAGACCAACCAGCAAACAAATTTTATAAAGGGACATGGAAAAGCAAACCCTAACCCAAAAATTCAAATGCTAAGGCTTGTATGTGACTATGTATAAGGGCAACTTGTGTACTATACACAACTGTCCAAGAGATCAACCCACATATGTAGGCCTCTGGACGGGATTGTATGCAAGAGAAACCCACGTACAGGTACAAAATTTTCTAATAAAAATAAAATTTCTCAAGGTCTTCAAACACGATCCTAAACATGAAACAGGACAGGATACGACACACAAACTCAAGGTAAAGACTAGGCAACGGTAAACAGAAATAACCCACAGCAGTTTAGGCTCCCCAGCGGAGTCGCCAGTTCTGTTGTTCAGGAATAAACACCCTTATAACCGAGGGTTTGGGGTTACCAATGTACTCTTAAAACTTGCAGACAATCAGCTTTAAAGTACATAAAGGAAATAGGAAGATGTAATGGACTCACCCGATTAACGACGGTTGATCCAAGCTTTGTCTTCTCCTACTCTGATCCTCTCCAAAGCTTTCAGGGATTCACCTCCTTCACCTGCAAAGAGCAAATCCTCCAAATACAATCTTATACATGTATATATGACAAGTTAGATAAACAATATATAGAGTGCTTAATCATAAATATTCATCAAACCATGATACATGAAAGATATTCAACATGCAGTTGGAATAAGGATTCTATCTATTAACAATAATGAATGAGATAAGTGTACAACCCAATGCCTGAAACAAGGAATCCTCTACAACCAAAGGATTTTGAGTTCTGCTCCTCCAAAGACTTCTAAAGATATACCACAAGCAAAACTTTGCTCTTCAAGTATGATTGATTAATGCCCTCCCCAAGGCCTCTATTTATACTTAGAAAAATAGAGCAGTTTCGAAGGTTGAGGAGGTTGAGACAGTTAAGATAGTTAATGTTTAAGGATTAACAAATATCCATTAATCGTGTTTATTATTTTTAATGTCGAATGGAGATGTATGCGAGTATTTATACTAGCAACCTGCGTATGACACACGAGTTGATATAAGAGAAACCTGCCTACAGACCTCTACACAGGTTGCAATGACAATACCCGTGTACAATACGCGATATGCTGTGGAGATAGTCGCATATGTACGCGATTTGTTGTGGAAAGAGTCACGTACAACAATCAACATGTAAAAAGGTAAAAATAGCAAGCTAGGTGGATAGTGAATGCATCTCATGTCATGCCCATCTATAGTGTTTTAGGCAACCTTCAATCCATAAATGTCCTTGTGTGCACCAACATATGAAGTGTTGGCACTCGGATGGAGAAGTGCCATTTGGGTTGATAACAATCATCTCCATCATTATGATCGCCATCATCATTATGATGATTGTCATCATGATCATGATCATCGTCATCATCGTATATCCTTTGGAAACATTTTGAAATTTCAAAAGAAAATTTAGCGTTTTGATGTGATTGGTGGTCTTATACACTTTGTTTTGTGTTCTCCATGTTTCCTGAGGTGAACCCTTATTACCCATTCTTTTACTTTAATATTATTATAATTTACATTATTAAATTAAAATGTTCATCAAACATAAAATGTTCATTATTAATCTTGTTTTTCTCCATTGATACCGTCGTTGTCATCATTTTCATCACCCTCTTCCTCATCAACATCATTTTCATCTTCATCATCATCATCATCATCCTCATCATCCTCATCGCCATCATCATCACCACCACCATCATCATCATTGTCGTCATCATCGTCACCATCATCATCATCATCATCATCATCATCATCATCATCGGCTTCATCAACATCATTGTCATCACCCTCTTCCTTATCAACATATTTTTCATATTCATCATCATCGTCATCAACGTCATCATCATCATCTTCATCATCATCGTCATCACCATCTTCGTCATCACCATCTTCGTCATCATCGTCATCGTCATCATCGTTGTCACGTCCCCAAGCCTCCGACCGGCAAAGAGGACGCGATCTACTAGCTCTATCAGACCGAGCTAAGAGCCCATGAACATGTACAGGCATAAAAATTGCCTAAAACAGAATGCTGAAAGAGAATTTAAACTAAAATGTGCACACAGGGATGTTTATCATGCATAGATGCAATTATCTAGTAGACACAGCTACAATTGTATATCATGCACAGCTATGACTATTTATCCTTGCACAGCAGAATCAACATGCATTTAAACAGCATTCATTCACATGTTCATCAATTTCCTTAACAATAATTAAGATTGCAGAGGCAAAGTAAACAAGATCACTTATCTTATGAGGAACTCGATCTGCAACCAGCTACATCGCTGCAACGTTCTGCCCAACCATAGGCCAGCATGCTCATCAATCTCTCAGAAACGCTGCCACCCCCGAGCTGGGCATGATTCTCCAAGGAATAAGGGAACTAGCAGGCTTACACATAGCCAGGATACACAAAACACATAGCCAAGCCAACAAAGTTGGGTTTATCAGGCCATCCAGGAGTTGGAGAAGGAAAATTGCTAAGCTGGTGAGCTCATTACAGAGCCAAGAATACCCACACCAGAACTAGCCCGACCTCTAAGACACCCATCCACACCCAACACAAGGAATCAGTCCCTTCTCTGCTACACAGTCCCTCAGGCCCTACATTCCCTTCCAGTGCTATTCAAGGGTGATGGAGAAGAAGGCCAGCCCTCTAGTTCTGTCTGTGTGGTTTCTAACACTAGGTTTATCAAGCAACCAAGCCAAAATCCTTACTCCTCACACAGTCCAAAGACCCACCATTGCACTCAGGAAACCAATCTAGATATTACAACTTAAACAGGGAAACAATTCCTGAGTCATTCTTGGCCCTATCATGGCCAAAATGACTCTCAAACGAATTTACAACAATTCCAGGAAATCGTGGGCAATAGCAGCAAATGGCTCCCAGCTTACTATGCATGAGGAGGATCAGACAAAATCGTGAATGGGAAATGCACCAGTAGCTCCCAAATCATGAGGAAAAACAACCCAATCCCCAACACTACAAAAACGACCTCCCATCCATGGGAAAAATGAAGCCAGCAACCAAAAACGTGAATGAAAGACACAGGAAAAACTCCAGCTGCTCCCCAAAAGCCCCAACGTGAAAGAGAATGGTGAGGAAAAATGAAAAACGTGGGTGTATGGCAGAATGGCCTACATTTTTGGGCATTTTACTTGCCAAGGAAGTTAGAACACGTTTTTCAAAAATGGGTCTCTGCCCAATTCGAATTTGGTTGCCCATACTCTTCCCATTCCATGCAATAACTAACTCAACCACATTCTGGCAGAAATAAATGATTGGGGAAAAAGACAAGAAAGGTAGTTGACAGTTTGATGGGTTTTCTCATAGACATTTAGCTTTTCCCCATTGACCCATAGGTTAAATATTCCAGCCCCCTTATCCTTAGGAAATCATGCCCCATTCGATTTAGTTGCTGCGACCGTAGCTGGTTGTGTCCATTAATTAATTATGATGCATATTTACATGATGATAAACTCAAAACATATGCCGCATGCCCCGATATTCCATCGGTGACAAATTAAATCCAAAACATATCATTACCGATCAACGGTGGGGCCTTGGCCTTTAGCTCCACACCATGATCATTTACAATTTATACATCATATACATCTATTGTGACGGGGTCAAAATCGGGACATTACAATCGTCATCGTCATCATCATCCTCATCATCCTCATCATCATCACCATCTTCATAATCATCAATATTTTCACCATCATCATGATCATGATCATCACATACATCATCATCATCATCATCATTAGAGGAAATTGCAACTCAAAATGGGCCTCCTAAAAAAAGTAATAAAATAATAGTTAAAATAATAAAATAATATTTATTAATTTTGGAGGAAGAAAAGAAAAAAACTATTTTTTGTTTGTATTTTTGACATATATCCCCGTGTTTTTACTCAAATTTCGATCCAGAGAGCTTGTTGGATGCATAATTAACTTTCGCATCCAACAAGTAACCACTTGACATACTTTTGATGGACCTCGCTACCCCAAAAACAAGAAATACCTAAAAAAATGTGATGATGATGTACTTTCATCATGTTTTTCAATTATTTCTTGTTTTTGGGGTAGCGTGGTCCATCAAAATTATTCCGAGTGGGTACTCGTTGGATGCGAAATTTAATTCCACATCCAACAAGCTCTCTTGATCGAAATTTGAGTAAAAACACAAGGAGATATGTCGAAAATACAAACAAAAAAAGTGGTTTTTTTTATTATACATATTCCCAAATATATATTAAAATAGTGTTTAAGACCTATACGGTATTTTAAATTTAAATCAATTTCATTTGCTAACACATGATGAGATGGAATTTGAATTAGAGTTAAAAGGCCCATTCTGAGTTGAAATTTCCTCTAATGCATCATCATCATCGTCATCGTCATCATCACCACCATCATCATCATCATCATTGTCATCATCATCATCATCATCATCGTCATCACCCTCTTTCTCATCAGTATCTTGATCATCTCCATTATCATCGTCATCTTCATCATCATCTTCATCTTCATGATCTTCATCATCATCGTCGTCGTCGTCGTCATCATGGTCATCTTCATCATCACCGTCATCTTCATCATCATGGTCGTCGTCGTCATCATTACCATCATTGTCATCATCATCATCATCATCATCATCATCATCACCATCACTCTCTTCCTCATCAACATCTTCATCATCATCATCGTCATCATCATCACCAACACCATTGTCATCACCATCATCATCATCACCATCATCATCATCATCATCATCATCACCATCACCATCATCATCATCATCATCATCACCATCATCATCATCATCATCATCACCATCATCATCTTCATCATCATCATCATCATCGTCATCATCATCTTCATCATCATCATCGTCATTGCCATCATCATCATCGTCATGATCATCATCGCCATCATCATCATTATCATTATCATCAACATCATCATCATCATCATCATTGTCAATGCCATCATCATCATCGTTAATATTGTCACAATCATCATGATCATCATCTTCATCATCGTCGTCATCATCATCACCATCTTCATCATCGTCATCATCATCTTCATCATCATCATCGTCGTCATCATCTTCATAATCATCGTCGTCAGATTCATCGTCATCACCATCATTGTTGTCGTCATTATCATCATCATCATCATCATCTTCATCATCATCTTCTTCTTCATCATCATCATCACCCTCTTCCTCATCAACATCTTCATCATCTCCATCGTCATCGTCATCGTCATCATCGTCAGATTCATCTTCATCATCATCATCTTCATCATTATCATCATCATCATCGTTTTCATCTTCATCATCATCATCATCATCACCATCATCATCATCGTCATCATCATCGTCATCACCACCATCATCATCAGCATCTTCATCATCATCGTCATTGGCATCATCATCATCATCATCATCATAATCATCTTCGTCATCACCCTCTTCCTCATCAACATCTTCATCATCGTCGTCATCATCATCATCACCATCACCATCATCACCACCACCATCATCATCATATTCATCATCATCATCATCATCATCATAATAACCATTAGCATCGACATCATTGTCATCATCATCGTCATCACCATCTTCCTCACCATCATCATCTTCATCATCTTCATCATCATCATTAAGGAGTAAGCTTACTCTAAAACCCTTCATTCATTAATTTTTTTGAAGGATCTCATTAATTTATTATGTCACTCACAATAGAATTTTAATAGCAAAAATTTTTTATAATATTTTGGTCCATAAAATAATTGAATATATGACTTTGTGCTTGTATAAGAATAAATTCCCTTGGTTTAATAACGATCCTTAAATTGACAATTTATTTGAAAAAATTATAGAGAAACGAATTGACTTGCTGTGAGGAAATGATCAGAGTATAATGAAATGTTAAAAGCACAACAATCACAAATATTTAAAAACTAAGAAACTAATGTGTTTCGAATGAAAGACAAGCTAGTTCATATAACCTAGGTGAGGGTGGGGCAATCTACCAAATCTACATGTATGCATGTATTTTTGTGTACAATATTGAGTATACAATTTATATCATGGTTATAAATTTTAATACTTAAATAAAATATTTCCCATATAGTATTTTTGAGACTGTATTTGAATGAGTGGGAAAATCTAGTGAGTTTGAAATATGAAATTACTTTTACATGGTTCCAAATTTATGGTGAAGCAACAAATTATGTTATTAAGGTATTAAAGTGATTAGAATTATAAAAACCAAATTTACTATAATGTTTTTATATACTTTTAACCTGATCAAGATTTGAAGTTATTTGGGGACAAGAATATAGGAGAAATCGATATCTATTCCAGAGGAGGGCATAATTTATATAGGAATCGTTTATATGTATTCCTTGACCAATTCTTCCTATTTTTCCTTTTATTCATTGATGGTTAAACTTCATTTCTTTTCCACATGTAATCTTTTTTATATTTCTTTAATTGTGTGTATTTTTTTCTCTCAATTTTGTCTTTTAATTTTTGAATAAAACTCTTCGCTTAACTATTAATATAAACAAAAATGTACTATATGTCCATTTTATACCCAAAAAATGGGCCACTAAGAAAACACCACTAGCTAGTGCAGCATTGGACACACCCCAGTACAAAAATTACTCAAAATAGCCACTTGGATATATTACAGTGCTAATAAAAAAACATAATTTCTAACCTTTCAAAGCACATAAGAAGAGTCACCCATAAAAAGGGTCATGAATACATTAATCTATTTATAGGATAAACCTTGTATTGAATAGGTTTTGATGATGTCCCTTATGTTGGACCCCATCCATCATTAGTTGGTTTTGGGTTAGGAGTGGGAAGGCGTAATCTCTTGTTACTTTGGTTATGTTGAACATGATTCCTCATATCATAAATCATGAGTGAGAAATGGAATTGTATTTTCTCATGTGTGGTTTAAGGGACCATATTCACTCTATAGCATAAATACTCTATAGCATTTATGGCACGTGCATTCTTCTGATCTCATAGTCACTCTAGCATTTTCACACATGTCCATCCTCCTGACCTCCGACGAGCAAGAAAACAGAGGAAGATATAATTTCTATGTCCATCCTTTAGGACCTTCGAAGAGAAAGCACGGGGAGATAGACGATTTGGAGGGAGCCAAGGGTTTGAGTTCTATTGCGATAGGTTTTAGGATTTCCTACTAAGTCGGAGGTCACAAACGAAACCTAGTTATTAAGGAGACCCGCATAGCCGGATCCAATTTCTCCCAAATCGGTAAGTAAAAACCTATTTTAACTCATTTGTTTGAACTATCCTATCATGGTAACAACCTAGAAATTAGCATACATGAAACTTTCTTTCCAGGATATGTTAGGAAAAATATCAATTTTGTAAGGGGGTGACTCTTTTGGTATTTCTACATTTTTGGCTAAGAGGTTGCTAAGGAGTTTACCCTTATCTTCTTCACATAGGGATTGGTGTTTTCTCTCAAAAGAGTATTCATTTATCTTATAGAGGTTTGGTGTATTGGGCATATCCAACATTTTACCAATGAGATTACCCAAGAACCTGATGCAATTGCATGACTAGCATTGGAGCTACTCCGATTACAGACCCACGATCTAATGCTCCAATGACCATGTCTATTGTGCATTCACCCTTTATAAGATATTATATTTTTTTATCATTTTCATCTTTAGAATTGTTTTCTTTATCACTAAATTTGGTGCTCCCTTCCTTCTCTCCAATGGTTGTGACCATGAAAAAGGACTAAGAAATCACAAAGAAAAAGAGCAATTCTTGGGAGAAAAAAATTGCAGAATGGAAATAATTTTAATTTTCTGAACTTCAATGTCAATTTGACTCAATGTATGTTATTAATACACGCAGATATTTTTCCTATCCCCCAAATAAATTTCAATGCATTTTGTTTAGGCAGAAGGATTTATGAGTATCTAAAGCAAAATCGTGATCCAGTTCAATGGTAGCAAAGGAAGAATCAAGTTTTGGAAGAGGTTGGTTCTTTTTCACTACCCACGGAGATAATTACAACAACTTACAATGTGACTAGAGAACTGGGTATACAAATGCTAACCTCAAATATTGTTTCCCTACGATATAGATATACATTCTTCATCGGTCAGTGATAGCATCGCTCTCCCCCAACTAGATTCAAACAAAGTACTTCTATATGGTACAAAAGGGCATAATGCTTGGCATTCATGAAAACTGGTAGGATTTCAAGAGCCATGTTAGTTCCCTATCTATGTTGTTTAATGACCTACAACGTTATTTTCATGCAACTTGACTTGTAACATTATTTTCATGCACCTTGAAAACAATCAATGAGTTTTCCATTTAATGTAATTTGTTTGCATTTTCTAGATGCTACTGAGTAAAAAAATATTATTGTTCATGCCATTCACTCACAATTCTAGAATGGCACTAGACTAGTCTATAAAATTATATATTATTTACTCTTTCCTACAACATTTTGACATTATTAGGCTCGAAAAAGGAATTTAGATTTCCTCCTTTTCCAAAAATGATTTTAGTAAAATAGTGAGTAGATTAAATCTTTCATGATGCCAACTAGCCCATATGACCAAAATGATTACATACATAGGCATATTTCTATACTCTTTCAATATTCTCTAGCTAAGTCAGTCTACAAAAAAACTCTATAGAAGGTTGGAGCTAGGAAAAGAAAGAAAGTAAAAAACGCTGACAAAAGGCAGGTTTGGTCTATGGTCATGGAATAGAGAAGTATTGAACTCATCTGAGTGTCGATTCCTTTGCCTATCCTTCCTCTACTTATATTTGAATCTTTTCTCTAACCTTCATCATTCTTTCTATCATGTTCATTATATCCCCTACTGTGTTTTTATGAAAAGCTTCTTCCTAGTTAATTACTGTGTTTTCTTGAAACGCTTCTTCCTAGCTACTGATTTTGGAGAAAATCATTATCCTCCCCCCAATAGATAGAATTCATATATTCTTCTTACTTTCAAGTTTTTGAATATCCACATATCAATCTTTTTGGAGAGCCATATATCCAATAATTTGTAGATCATCCCCAAAGTATTAAGTATAAAATGATCAAAGGAAACTCCTCCACAATTAATATCAATGATAGCCTTAGAATCACATTTCAATGTCAATGATAGGCTGGGAATTTCATTTTTCAGACATTTTTCCCAACGTCAATGTCTATGATAGGTTTAGAATAAGCACCATATAACCCTTAATAGTGAAATCAATGTTTGCTTGAAACCTAAAGTCAATATATTATTATATTAAATAGTTCACAACCTCGTGTTGTGATCATCTTCATAACTTGTTGCTTGTTGCTACTATTTATTATGGTGTTTCATGAGACTAGGAACTCCAGTTGAACAAGACAGTAAGTACGCCTTTCCCTTTTTTGGATATAATAGTATGCACATTAAATATGAAGAAATATTTGACATCAACCATGAATTTTCTCAATGATAAAAATTGGAATTATGATATTTTGCAATCAGGTAAGAGAAATTACAAAATCCAAACTTTGTCCAAACTAGAAAGTGTTGAATATTTTTTATAATTAAGACTTATTTAGGAGCCTTCTCTCTTCCCTAGTACTGAAACCCTCTTCTCTTTTAATGCTTGAAAATTTATTTTAGTGGGTTTTCCTTTGCAAGGAAAACCTTCAACATGGTCCCTTGTTCTGTAGCACTAGATTTCTATCAGCCTCCTGATATCAAGATTGTTAAACCGTCTCTACATTTTGAAAAAATGGATCTTGATTAGGAACATAAAGGGTTTTTATTTTAGGATAGTCTTGTTATGTAATTGAGGTCAAAGTTGTGGTATTCTATGTAGCAATCCAAGGAAGTGATTTGAGTCCATAAAAAATGAACTAAATACCACATAGTGTGGAAACATACCAAACTACTGATTGGTGATGGCCAAACCTGTAGAGGAATTGTTAAATTTTTCATATGCTTAGCTAAGACATCAGTATTTCATTACATTTTCATAACAAAAGCATATAAACAGGATCACTAAAATATAGACAAGCACAACCATACAAAAGGAACACAAATATTTATCCTGGGAAAACCCTATAGGGAAAAACCCAGCAAAAGCTTCCTCAATATAGATGCCCCAAAAAGATAAAAGATAAAACTAGCAAGGAGATCAAAGCCTGATCCTCCTCCTTCTCCAGCTACTTCTCTTCTCCAGTAATGTGCTACACAAGTGAGAATGTGTGTTCCAAATGAGGAGAACCACACCTCTATTTATATTCATCCGTTCACTTTAATTAACTCATCCGACATGTAGGCTTGAGTTAATCATGTAGGCTCGAGTTACACATGTAGGCTCAAGTAACCACACTAGGGTGCTAATGACCCACCTTTACAATTACTACCTCATGACTCTTATTAGTTCTTCCGATTAGAAGCATCGGAGTACAAATATAATACAAGTGGTTCTTCTGGTAGGACCATCGGGGACCACAAAAGATACATATAGAATATTCTTCAAAGTTACAATATTTCAACACTCCCCCTTAACGAGAAGGGTATTCTACAACAACAACAACAATAGTAGGAGAGGACATCATCAACATCATCAGAGTAACACATCTATAAATCATTGGAAGCTTTTCAACATCATATAGTCTTCGTCTTCAATTTTCAAGGATAGCAACTCTTTGATCAGCATCAACATATTTTGACCTTTTTAACAGCAACATCTTCAACAATTTGACCTTTTGATCAGCAACACCTTCAGCAACATCTTCAGCACTTTGACCTTTCGAATAGCAACATCTTCAGCACTTAGACCTTTCAATCAGCAACAACATCTTCAGCACTTTGACCTTTTGATCAGCAACATCTTCAGTGTTTTGACCTTTCGATCAGCAACAATATCTTCAGCATTTTGATCAGCAACATATTCAGCACTCTGATCTTTCGATCAGAAACAACATCTTAAACATTTCGATCAGAAACATCTTCAGCACTTTGATCTTTCGATCAGCAACAACATCTTCAACATTTCGATCAGCAACATCTTCAGTACTTTGATCTTTTGATCAGTAACAACATCTTCAACATTTCGATCAGCAACATCTTCAGTACTTTGATCTTTCGATCAGCAACAACTTCTTCAGCATTTTGTTCTTTTGATCAGCAACCTGATTGGTAACATCGTGATCGGCACCATAATCATACTTCAATTCTCGAACAGCATCATCATCATGATATTCTGATCTTTTGATCAGTACGTCGTTATCATCACATACTAATCATTTGATCAGTATGTTATCATCATCATACTCTGATCTTTCAATCAGTACATCATCATCGTCGTACTCTGATCATCATCATACTCTGATCTTTCGATCAGTACATCATCATCATCACACTCTGATCTTTCAATCCGTACATCGTAATCATCATCATACTCCAATCTTTAGATCAGTACATCATCATCATCATCATACACTGATCTTTTGATAAGTATGTCATCATCATCATCATGAAAACATCATTATCATCAAAACATCAACATCATCAAAACATCAACATGATCCTTCCTTTTGGAATTACAGGATTTAGGTCTTTACAGAGTTACCAATGATCCTTCCTTTCAGAATTACGGGATTTAGGTCTTTACTGAGTTACTAACGATCCTTCCTTTCGTAATTATGGGATTTAGGTCTTTACGGAGTTACTAACGATCCTTCCTTTCGGAATTATAGGATTTAGGTATTTACAGAGTTACTAATGATCCTTCCTTTCGGAATTACAGGATCAACAAATTTGTGGAACTCAGACAATCCTTCCTATTGGAATTACGGGATCAACACATCTGTGGAACTTAGACAATCCTTCCTATTGGAATTACGGGATCAATTCAATGATCCTTCCTTTCGGAATTATGGGATTTAGGTCTTTACGGAGTTACTAACGATCCTTCCTTTCAGAATTATGGGATCAACACAGATGTGGAACTCATACAATCCTTCCTATTGGAATTATGGGATCAACACATCTGTGGAACTCAGACAATCCTTCCTATTGGAATTACGGGATCAATTCAATGATCCTTCCTTTCGGAATTACGGGATTTAGGTCTTTACGGAGTTACTAATGATCCTTCCTTTCGGAATTACAGGATCAACACAGATGTGGAACTCATACAATCCTTCCTCTAGGAATTACGGTATCAACAAACATTCTCAAGTACCAAAGTCACCGGATCCGTTATGAACTGAATTTCAAGGATGATACAATCCTACCACATTCATGGGGACCAAGATCTCCAGATATATTTTGAACCGAGGTTCAGGGATGATGCAATCCACCACTTTCATGGGGGCCGAGACCTCCAGATACATTTTGAACCTTCATGGATGATGCAATCCACCACTTTCACAGGGGTCGAGACCTCCGGATACATTTTGAACCGAAGTTCAGGGATGATGCAATCCTACCACATTCACGAGGGCCGAGACCTCCAGATACATTTTGAACCGAGGTTCAAGGATGATATAATCCACCACTTTCATGGGGGCCCAGAATTCTGGATACATTTTGAACCGAAGTTCAAGGATGATGAAATCCTACCACATTCACGGGGTCCGAGACCTCCGGATACATTTTGAACTAAATTTCAGGGATGATGCAATCCCACCACATTCACGGGGTCCGAGACCTCCGGATACATTTTGAACTGAAGTTCAGGGATGATGCAATCCCACCACATTCACAAAGACCGAAGTCACTGGATCTATTTTGGACAGATGTCCCAGGATGATACAATCCCTATTTATTCTCGAGGACCGAGGTCTCCAGATCACTTTAGGGCAAGTGCCCAAGGATGATACAATCCCACTACAACATCACTACTCCCCCTTTCGAGGAAGGTCTTTTCGAACAACACCAATCTTGTCTCGAAAGTGTTCGAACTTTACCTGAGACAGAGGCTTCATCAATACATCTTCATTAAAACCATCATCATCTACATCTTCAGTATGTGAATATTGAACTATCACCATATGTATCTCCAGTATGTGAATACTGAAAGCATCATCATCTATATCTTCAGTATAGAAATACTGAAAGCATCATCATCTCTATATTCAGTATAGAAATACATAATCATCATCATCTGCATCTACAGTATGTAAATACTGAAACGTCATCTATATCTTATCTCGTATGTAGAAATACCAAATTTTTATGTGTTACAATCGGAACACAGGGTTCTCTATCATCACAATTCTGGTTATCACATAGAATCATTGCAGTATCCAGCTTCAGGTCAAAGAGACCTGATATCAGCATCTGAAGCCATATGACTTCACAACTTAGCAGAGCAATCTGCTATGTATTTTTCTTCAGCCGTGCTATGAGAAACACTGGACTATTTCCTGCTAAAGCATGAACTTATAGCAGACCCCAAACAAAAGCATCTACCTAATGTGATTTTCCTGTCTGAGATACTTCCAACCCAATCTACATCTGTGTAGCCATAAAATCTATACTCATGGCTACCATCATAGTATAGACCAAAGTCTATATTCCCTTTCAGATATCTCATCACATGTTTTGCAATTACTAGGTGAACCTGTCTTGGTTGAACAAGATATTGACTTAAGGTGTTCACAACAAAACAAATTTCTGGTCTGGAATTTGTTAAGTACATTAATGACCCAATGATCTGTCTGTAATGAATCACATCCACTAACTCTGATGAGTCATCAGCTAACAACTTCATGTTGGAGTCCATGGGCGTGGCCATGACTTTGCATTCCAACATATCAAATCTTTTCAAACTTTGCACTGCATACTTTCCCTGATTGAGAAAGATTCCTTCATATTTCTGGACCTAGGAAATAGAATATTAGACCAAGGCCTAAATTCTTCAGTGGACTTCTTCTTGCATTCTACAATTTATTTCTCATTCCCTGTTAGAAATAGGTCATCCACATATAATAACAGGATGACAGGTTCATCTTCTACAACCTTGAGATAAAGGTTAGGATCGACTTTACTCTTGGAAAATCCCATGCTCATCAGGAAACTATCTATTCTTCCATACCAAGCTCTAGGAGATTGCTTCAGGCCATAGAGGGCCTTCTTCAACTTGCATACGTGAGTCCATCTGTCTTCAACTTCAAATCCTTGTGACTATTCGATGTAAAACTCTTCCTCAATCATACCATTAAGGAAGGCTTGTCTTTACTTCATCATGGAAGAAACTACCATGATAGTTCTGAAGAAAGTATACCTTGCTTCTTGGATTAAGTGTCTCTTCAGAATTAATTCCCTCTTTCTGAGAGAAGCCACAAGTCTTTCCTTACTTCTATTAGTAGCATATTTTATCTTACTGATCCATTTGGAAGATACCACATTCTTTCTTTCTGGTTTGAGTATTATATCCCAAACATCATTCTAGTATTCTTTCATCATAACATCTTTCATGAGTTCATCTTGTCAAGTCATCAACATATCCTAGTCTTCTACATTCAATCTTGAAGGTTGGAACCCACTTTACTCTTGGTAAAGTCTCGATCCATCAGGAAGTTGTCCATCATGTCGTACCATGTTAAACTCAGATATCTTCTGTAGTCACTCCCCCTAAAGTGGAGTATCATCTTCCCTCTTCATTCTGTATAGGTGGTTCTATGCTTGACATATACTTGTTGATAGAGTATGTCATGTCATAGTCTATTCTTTCAAAGGTAACTCACGAAATTTTCTTTGTACACTTGTTCTTGTAGATCCATATGGAAGATACTACGTACTTCCCTTTATGTCTCGAAATCATATCGTATACATCATTCCCCAAGATTAACTGTTATTCTTTGATCATAGCTTCTTTCATAGCATTCTTTTCTTCATCTTGAGTTATCTCTCATACCCATGGTGGTATTCATCCTTTGAGGTGGATCTACCACTCTCTAAAGCTCTTTCTTCCGTCATGGTGTCTCTGACCCTGGGAGCTTCAGATTCATGTTCATTGGAGTGAATCTTGAATTGTCATCACTTGTTCTTCAGAACAAGTCTCGTCCTTCTTTTCTTGTAGGAGGTTGTACAGGCCCATTAGAGGAAATTTCAACTCAAAATGGGCCTTTTAACTTTTATTCAAATTCCATGTCATCATGTGTTAGCCAATGAAATTGCTTTAAATTTGAAATACTGTATAGGTCTTAAACACCTTTTTAATATAAATTTGGGGATAGGTATCATAAAAAAAACTACTTTTTTTGTTTGTATTTTTGACATATATCCTTGTTTTTTTACTCAAATTTCGATCGGGAGAGCTCGCTGGATGCGGAATTAAATTCTGCATCCAATGAGTACCCACTCGGCATACTTTTGATGGACCCCACTACCCCAAAAACAAGAAATACCTGAAAAAATGCAATGATGATGTCATCATTCCATTTTCAGGTATTTCTTGTTTTTGGGGTAGCGGGGTCTGTCAAAAGTATGCCGAGTGGGTACTCGTTGTATGCGGAATTTAATTCCACATCCAATGAGCTCTCCTGATCAAAATTTGAGTAAAAACACAGGGAGATATGTCAAAAATACAAACAAAAAAGTAGTTTTTTTCTTTTCTTCCTCCAAAATTAATAAATATCATTTTATTATTTTAACTATTATTTCCTAGTTCATTTTAGGAGGCCCATTTTGAGTTGAACTTTCCTCTAATGACCTTTCCTACAATTCAAATGCACCAGTTACATGGTGAGAACTATAAAACATATGCATAACGACAAATTATTATGCATCATACAATTGTTTAGCCAATACAACATTCATCCATGTCTCACGGAAACTTTCTAGATGTCGTCCATCTTTACCATGACATCATTGAGATTGTGCACTAATCCAATATGTCAGCAAAGAGGTTTGATAAGTAGCAATGGAGAGTTGTATGGCACCATGATCTACTTACCAATCACAAGCATATTAGTAGTATACAACCATTAATGCAAACAATCTATCATGCATAATACATCAACTAAATATAATCAAATGCATAACAAAACAATATCATGCAAAGACAATTGAATACTTATCTTTTATTAGTTTCATGGGTAGACTTCTTCTTGATCCTTCTACTTCATCGTCTTCTTCATTCATGACATCATAATTTCTTATCCAAATGATAAGATGGATAAGAGGTTCTTCAAGAATTGAGTTCTTCACATTACTCATTGCTTGAGGGATCTTCTTTGAATGGTGAGAGCTTGATCTTCAATTGCTCCCACCTTCTTCTTCTCTTCTTATGATTCGAGATTATTCTTCTTCCCAGAGTCTGTTGAAAGTAATTACTTCCTTCTGGCACACATTCCTTGAATGAATGAATTCTATGATCCTGGGAGACTATTCAAGGTGGCTATCACCACTTCTACATTCTCCAATTCTTCTTCTACCTCTTCAAGATGTTCTGCATTTTGGATCTTCACATTCTTCAACTGTTTTCTCAAATCCATATTCTGATTAATGTTCTTATCTTCAAATATCTTGATCAAGGAATCAAACATCTTCGGTGTCTTTAGGGAAGACACTTATGGTACAAGTTGATCCATGATTGAATCAACAATGATCTTCTTGGCCTTAATCAAGTTCTTCTTGTGTAAGGCTTTGAGCCTCATCTCCTTCTGGAACTGGAACCTCTCTACTCATGAAGGTGTCCAATTCATTTTCTTCAGAGAGATCAAATGCTTCCCTGCTTGGAATTTTTCAACTTCACCAATATTATTATCAAGATGATGTGATATATCACTTTGAAATGAGAACCTCAAATGCAAATAACAAAGGATTAGATCTTACCGATTTGAGGTGTACGTCGTGGTTTCGGAGCTGGATGATCTAGGGTTTGCCACAGAAACCCTAACTTTCAAAACTTGGAATATTTCATATCTGATTGGATATAAATATATATCTCTTCAAATGGAGCTGTCCAAAGTACTCCTTTTCTGAAAACAGTGGAGGGAAGCTCCCGGAACAAGAAGCCCTAGTTTTCCTATTTCTTCTACAGAAATTCCTGTCACTGTTTCTCTGATATCTCTGAAATTACTACTCCTATGTGTCTGAAATTTCGCACTAAGGTAAAAACGTGTGTCCCTGATCCAACACCATAGGTTTCATCAGAATTGGTTTCACGAATTGGGATTTATGATCATTTTCCCAAGGTGCCTTGTTACAGGACTGTTTCGAACAACGAAGTTGTACGGATTTACACGTGTCATTGTTTCATATTCTAAGTCTTCAGTTTGGACCACGTGAATTAAAGTCCATTCCCTTTATGTAACATCTTCAGGAATTCCATTTGGACCTTTGTAGCCCAAGATATTGCAATTTTCCCTAGGTGTCCTATTTAGGGATGAATTCCGGAAGAGCCTGAAACCCTAACTTGGAGGGATCATATATCCCAGAATATAGTGAATCGGAGGCTGAATTTTGGATACAGTGTACATAAGGATTTTATCTTTGGTTTCTGCAATTTTCATCTCCTAAAACTTTTCCAATATCAGGATATAGCGAATGTACAAAAACTTAGCAGTTTTAGTATTTAGGATTTTTCTAGCTCGGGGTCAAACTAGGGTTTGACTTTCCCAGAGATTCACCCAACCAAAAATCATGATCTAGGTCTCTAAAATTTGATTTTGATGAGGAGTGAAATCCTATGCTGGGCTCACTAAAAAAATTCTTCTTCTGCAAGAAGCCCTAATTTCCCGCACCGAAAACTGAAAATGCTCGGAATCGAATTCTGCTTCGACAGAAAGATGCGCCCTTCAATGGAGAGTCAGCCTAGCCTTCTTTTGCTGATAGATTGTGGAGAGAGAACCAAAAATTAAGAATCCCTAGATTCTATAGCTACACAATTCCTTCTTTCAGGGTGGCTCTGATACCATGTTAAATTTTTCATATGCTTAGCTAAGACATCAATATTTCATTACATTTTCATAACAAAAGCATATAAATAGGATCACTGAAAGATAGACAAGCACAACCATACAAAAGGAACACAAATATTTATCCTGGGAAAACCCTAAAGGAAAAAACCTAGCAAAATATTCCTCAATATAGATGCCCTAAAAAGATATAAGATAAAACCAGCAAGGAGATCAAAGCCTGATCCTCGTCCTTCTCCAGCTACTTCTCTTCTCCACTAATGCACTACACAAGTGAGAATGTGTGTTCCAAATGAGGAGCAACAAACCTCTATTTATATTCATCTGTCCACTTTAATTAACTCATCTGACATGTAGGCTCGAGTTAATCATGTAGGCTTGAGTTACACATGTAGGCTCAAGTAACCACACTAGGGTGCTAATGACCCACCTTTACAATTAGAGAGGACTACCTCATGACTCTTATTAGTTCTTCCGATTAGAAGCATCAGGGTACAAAGATAATACAAGTGGTTCTCTTAGTAGGACCATCAAGGACCACAAAAGATACATATAGAATATTCTTTGAAGTTACAATATTTCAACAGGAATTGAGACAGCTTGTGGTTTTTTGGACAAAATCCAATAACAATCAAATCAATTCTCCATGATAAATCATTTTTTCATCTAATCAAAAAAATACAAGTAACCATGTGAACCAAATACACATTAAAACATGAAAAAAATTCCATAACTTGGTAATAAAAATACAAACCATTTTAAAGAATTTTACATAGGAATTCATCTAGAAATGGCATAAATTCCACATAATCAATCACACTTTTACAACCAATGGATAGGTTTGTTGGTAAAAACATACACTAGTTTAAGGGAAGACAAGACGAGGAATGAAGATAGTGATCTTATGGTAGAATTTTTTGTTCATATCCCTCTTTTTCTTTGGTGAAGATTATGGATACACAATTTTGGGGAGTTGACCAACAAAATTACAATTCATGCTAGAAATAGTTTAAAGAAGTTATTGACAAATGTATCATGAAAAGAGGTAATGGTAATACTTAGATGGTTATTTTGACAAATCAAGCCATGTAAGGTGGAATAAAATATTTGTTGATAAGTTATTTGTTTCATAATACCCCTTTTTTGATACAATTGAGTATGGGATGATTTGATCCTCTTAAAGATTGCCCTTAAACAATAGAAAAAATGTATTGTTGCTTGATTAAATTTTCATTGTTTTAGGATATTTACAAGTCCATTTTGGGGGATATAATTCTAATAGTAGATACCATAATGATATTCCAATGGCCTTCTCTTATTTATAGGAATGAAATATGAAGATTCATTTGTGCAATATAGTTGCATAGTACATGTTTAATGATATTGAAGCTCCGATAGTTTGCATCTTGGATCCAAAGTTATAATATTTTTATTCATGTAAAATATGCCAGCTAATAATAATGCACAAAAGAAATTATAATGAGTAAAACTTCACAGATGGACTTTTTTTAAGGTTGTACAAAACCTAAGCTTTGCAAAACATCCATGCTCTCTACATTTAATATTGTTAGTATTTGACTAGTGTTTCAAAATTATTATACTAGTGCGTCTCTACCAGTAATAACTACGTATGTTCATACCTTACTAATATACCAAAAGTATGTCGGACAATGACTTGGCATTGTGACATAATGAAATGGGTCCATATGAGGATACATATCTATAGGTCAATCATAGATTTTTATGACAGAGAGTGTGTCACACTTACCAAGGAAATCCTACTCCTCTACTATACTCTAAGGAGGAGGATGATGTTTCCCCAAGAAACACAGTGTTGTTACTAACCTTAAAATATTGGCATATATGGCTAATTTATAGGGTAAAAAACCATTCCTATGGATCTAGAATCAACAAACAACACACATAAGCATCAAAAGTGTCTTTAATTTGCGATTTTGATGGCCATATTTTAATCTCAAACTTTTCCCCACATAACATCAAAATTTCCATAATTCTACCAAAAATGCATGCACATCCCTTTGTGTATATACACCATGAAGTAAATTTCTCATTAATTTACAAGAAAAATTATAACATCCTGTAAATCTACCTTTAAATTGCCATTGTTTAAACCCAAGGCTAGTTTGGCTGCCATAAATTTTACTTAACATTGCTGCAATTGATATGTTCTTGTCATTTCAAGGTTCACAAATTGATATAAAAGATGAACATATATGTCCTAAAGGTGCTTTGGATACTGAAGATTGTCCTACTTTATGCCCAATGTTACCTTGCTGAAAACCCTTTGCTATTGTGGATGAAAATACCCTCATGAGTCATAATTAATGCACAAGAAAAACCTTCATATATGTATGTTGTAAAGTGCCCAAAATAAATTCATTGATGTTTATCTATAGTTATTTCATCCAAAGAATAGTTGTAGTTGAATTCCAAGTACCTAGAATTGCTTCAAGATGTCAAGATTCCTAAGGACATACCATGATTCCTAAATTAGAGAACACCCATTCAATATTTTACTAATCTCTCATTTTGAATGAGAGAACACCCATAAAATTGTGGTAAGAAACTGACCAAATCATCTCCATTTATGTTTCCATATGAGGCAAGGAGGAAATATTTGTATTCCTTTGCACTAGGATTATCCCATGCATTGTAGTTTTTTCAACAACAATAGAGTGTTGAAAACCCAAGATTAGTAAACAATATTGAATGCAATGTTGTTAGAATATAATGCCGAAAGGTTTGTGTCTCAAGAAGGTGTACATTGGACTCAGTTGTGAAGGTGATGATCAAGTTTTGTTCTAGTCAAAGGTTGTCCCTGAAGTTGAGTATCTTTCTTTTTTTTTCTAAAAATTAGGCAAAAATAGAAAGATACATTGACAATAAAATAAAGTAATGACATTTAGGTAAATAAGAGGAAAAAATCACAAAGGGGTGTGAGGCCCTAGATCAACCTCAACATCAACACCAGGAATAAATGCATAAGTAGAGGTGGAAGAGGCAAAATATGTATCCCCCATTCGTATAACCAGAATGCATGCCTGGCATGTAACTTTCTTTGTCAACAGAAGTTGCAAGGCATGGACTGAAATATACCCTGTAAAGAAAAAGGATAATAAAAAATACTCTATCATTGTATGTCTAAAGGTATTATAACTTTATGCTTGAGTTGAAGATTGGGAGATCAGATGCTGCCCTGCAATCATGGAACCCTAAATATAACAATTTTGTTTGTGTTCTTGTTGAATATTGAATATATGTTAATAGGAAATCCAATTATTGTGAACATTACTATATACCCATTTATACCCTAGTTTGATCTCTACGAAGAAGCTATGATATGTGAATATTTTTCAAGTAGACTGGGAAGCTATCTGCTTTTTTTAGTAAGTAAAACTAATCTTATAGCCAGATAAACTACAAATAAAAAAAATGGTTGTTTTTTATCCCATAGGGCTGACAACTATTCTACTCTTTTTGAATGTTATACAATAGATGGAGTTAAGTAAGAATATTTCCAGGAAGTCTAGTAAATCTCAAAAGAAAATGTGATTTTCAATATCATTCAAATAACCCATTTAACAAATATAGGAAATTCTAAGATAACATCCATATTTGAAGAATTTATGTCTATTACAATTTCATAGAAATAAACTCCCAAAGGTGCATAAGAGAGGAGTTCCACTGAGTCTATGAAGGCATCAAGGATTGAGATTGCTTCTTGAAAATTTTAATACATTTTGATTATATATTTGAACCGATACATTCTAATTATATATTTGAGCCGAGAGAAGTGATCGTGAAATTATTGTATAGACATTTGAGCCATGTGCAGTGTTGTATATTCTCTCGACTTATTAATGAGGCAGGAGCACGCGGGAGTTGGAGTTCTTAATAGGAACTCACACTATGAATGGCTTGGTAGGTCGACACCAGCCACTTATGAATCATGATTAGCTCATTATAAAAGGATAGACTTCGGTACATATTACCCTTGAAGGTCTCTTTAGGGTTTTAACTTATTTTTCAAACCGATCGTACATCTTTTAACTATATCAGTTTTATCTTTGAAAACCCATGTATAACATCCACAATATCCTTTAAAATTAATGTTTATCTACCCAAAATGTAGTTTGAATTCCATAATATTGGAAATAAAATATTAAGATAAATGTTAAGCAGTTTATAGCCTAGATGCCAATTATGATTAAGATTTAAATCCTCAAGTGGGAAAAGCATTTAAAAAAACATCAATCAACTCATATTTATCATTTAGTACTAGTCTCCAATGGTTAGGAAAGTGGTTACAAGTAACTTCAAACAGCGGGATCCTCCTCTTAATATTAGAGCTTGGAAAATTTTATTGGAGATTTCAAAGGAATTTAGGGATCTTGCCACATGCCTAGGGTTTACCAAAATGATGTGACTTATCTAATTCTTCACACCCTAGAGTCTAGTAATTTGTAAAGGCAGAGTAAAGGATGATGATTAGAACTCTGCAATGTTATTGAAATGATAATAATTTCTCATTATTTTAAAGGAATTTTACCTTGATTTTCATATATTCACAACCACCTTATTGATTCCCTTGAGGTTTTGATAATAGGATATACTATATGTTAGAATAATCAAACCCATAGTATTACCCACTTAGACATTAATTCATTTATTTTGTCTTATTTGCCTAGTTCATGAGTCCCACCATGTGCAAGTTGCTAATTGCCTATCCATAGAGGTCAAACTTGCCATATTTGACTCATGTAGTGCTTGGGAAATCCTTAGGAATAAAATCTACTTTATTCCTGGCCTCCTGGGTGCCCTTCTACTTTTTTTTCTTTATTGACTACATTTTCAGTGTTTTAAGGCACATAGGAAAGCAAGAGTAGGTGAGGTGAACTTGTTTTCTTGCCCTTTCATCCTCCACTCTTTCCTCCATGCAAAAGCATGTATGAGCTGCCATTCCACCACTCATTAGCTTGCCC
>LPNX011051543.1:217381-293073 GCA_001517045.1 Pseudotsuga menziesii
GTATTCTGATCCTCAAACATATGAAGAAGCAGCAGGAGATCCAATATGGCAAGATGCCATGAATGAGGAGTTCAACTCGCTACAGAAGAGCAACACATGGGAGCTAGTGGATCTTCCTCCAAGGAGAAAACTAGTACAGTGTAAGTGGGTCTATAAGACCAAATTTGCTGCTGATGGTTCACCACTGAAGTACAAGGCTATATTTGTAGCTAAATTATACTCACAGGTTCATGGCATCGATTACAATGAGACTTTTTCCCCAGTGGCAAAGATGGATTCAATCAGGCTAGCTCTAGCCATTGCAGCATCAAGGCAATGGGAGGTACATCATATGGATGTAAAATGTGCCTTTCTGAATGGTGATCTCACTGAGGAGATATATATGCAGCAGCCCCAAGGTTTTTCTACTGACCATTCTCTTGTGTGCATGTTGAGAAAGTCATTGTATGGGCTAAAGCAAGCCCCCAGGGCTTGGTATGCCAAGATAGATAGCTACTTGCTATCTCTGAATTTTGTTCGGCGCAAATCAGATTCGAATGTCTATATGAAGGTAATTAATGGTTCATTAATGATCATTTTGTTATATGTTGATGACCTCCTCATTACAGGAAGCTCACAGGCTGAGATTGCTTCCCTAAAAGGAGCTATGAACCAAGCCTTCTCCATGACAGATTTGGGGCTCTTAAGTCAATTTCTGGGGCTTGAGATTGCTCAAACGAAAGCTGGAATCAAGATGCACCAGTCCAAATATTCCTTGGATTTGCTGATCAAATTCAGAATGCAAGATTGCAAAGCAAGCAAAACTCCTTTCCTTTCAGGAGTGAAGTTGGAGGAAGATGATTCTCCACCGATGGTAAACAACACTTTGTATAGACAGTTGATTGGATGTTTATTGTATTTGACACATACTCGACCTGATATTTGTTATGCAGTAAGTGTTGCTTCTAGATTCATGGATCAGCCCCATGAGATCCATTGGAAAGAAGCCAAGAGGATCCTTAGCTTTGTTCAGGGAACAAGGACACATGGGATTTTCTATAAAGCCAATTCTGACCTTGAGTTAATTGGTTTTACTGACAGTGATTGGGAAGGTGATAGCACAGACAAGAAGTCCACTTCAGGTTATGTGTTCATGCTTGCAGAAGGGCCAATCAGCTGGTCAAGCAAGAAACAGAGTGCCATTGCACTCTCATCTACAGAAGTTGAATACAGAGGAGCTGTCAATGTAGCAACTCAGTGTTTATGGTTGCAGGGTTTACTTGGAGAGTGTGGTTTCGAACCTAAGTACTCAACTACCATCTACTGTGATAACCAGAGTACCATTCGAATCTACAAAGATTTATTTCAGAAGCAGAGAACCAGACACATTGAGATTCACATGCACTACATCAGAGAGCTTGTGCATGATGGCACCATTCACCTATTCTTTTGTTCATCTTCAGAAAAAATAGCTGATATCTTCACCAAAGCATTTTGTGAGAAGACCTTCAGCAATCTCAAATCACTGCTGGGGATTGCTGATCATGCTGTCAAAGCATGAGTGGAGACAAGATTCTACAATTTTGTTTTACAGTCCATGTTTAAGGGAGGATTTTCCCAAGTTGGTTTTGCCTCTTTCCTTGTTTCATATGGACTTGCAGTATGTAAAAGGGTGACTAAGCCTTGTTGCTAGGCCCTATATTTTGATTTATTAATCATAAAGTCAGGCTTAAGGGGGGGTCTTAGAATAATCAAACCCATAGTATTACCCACTTAGACATTAATTCATTTATTTTGTCTTATTTTCCTAGTTCATGAGTCCCACCATGTGCAAGTTGCTAATTGCCTATCCATAGAGGTCAAACTTTCCATCTTTGACTCATGTAGCACTTGGGAAATCCTTAGGAATCAAATCTACTTTATTCCTGGCCTCCTAGGCACCCTTCTACTTTTTCTGCTTTATTGACTGCTTTTTCAGTGTTTTAAGGCACATAGGAAAGCAAGACTAGGTGAGGTGAACTTGTTTTCTTTCCCTTTCATCCTCCACTATTTCCTCCATGCAAAAGCATGTATGAGCTGCCATTCCACCACTCATTAGCTTTCCCATGCGCCCTTGCCAATTCGTGAGCCTCATGACAGATTTGGGATCAGTTTTTTACACCTATGGGGGATTTGCCTATTTTGGGTAAGCCTGCTTTATGCTAGTTTTGGATGCCTCCTTATGTATTCGACGTATTGATGTATTCTATATATTCAGAAACCTATGTTATTATAGGGTTGGCTATTGTACACTAAGTTAATATAATTTTGTGTTACAACTCCATTTTCAGTCTCCATTGTTGACAATTTTGCATGATCAATTGTAATTTGTTGTGAGTGAAATTAATCTATTGCTGGTCAGAATTTCTACACTATATATGATATACCTACACCTAATCTCTATGAATAGAGGTATTAATAACAGGCCTTCTGGGTTTTTGTTTCCAGTCATTTCAAGGGTGTTCATCATGTTTCATGTCAAACAAGTGGTTGAACTAAACATTACAAAGGGATTAACACTAGATGATTTATGGTGCTCCTTACCACATAAAACTCAGAACTATCTAGACTTACAGTTTAGCTATTTTTTACTATTTCTTATGCTCAGAGTTGTGTTTTGATGCTACTTCTACTTTCAATCTCGACCTAGAATTTTCTATAGCCTGCCGGTCCTTGCTTTTTAGTGGCTGCAATATGACTTTTGACTACTCTTTGTGGTCAAAAATTCCTAAAAGGTGCCTAGATTTGAGTACTAGGGAATTTTTTATGGTGGAATTAAACTCAGAACTCAAGATAAAGAGTGTTTACCTCATGAATGATTCCCAAAATTGCTACAAGTCTATTCTCAATGTTTTCATTCCTAGAAAGTGCCTAGAACTAGGGATGTAAGACTGCATGTTGTTGTTATTCATGCCCAGATATCAAATTATACTGCTTGCTACCTTTTGGATGCTAACACCATGTATCGAGATGTCAAAATATTTCAAAAAATGTTGTTTTTAAAGGATTTTCCACTGCTGTCTCATAGACCTAACATCTTAGATTATTGTTTCATGACTGTTTGAGGGATGAAAAAGAACCCTAGTGTGCTTAGAGTTTAACATGGTGGATTTTTACTGCTGACTCTAGTCAAATGTGTGCCTAGGGGATTGAACCTCCATAATAATACATAGAAGTGTATAATATGCACCTGGATTTAAGCGTTAGGGTGGTTACATGATGTTTGATGGTTGAAACAATTCACAAGATCATTGTTTAAGGTTGTTAGGAGGCCATGACATACCTAGAAATTCCCATAAGGCCGATTCAACCTAGAGGAATTGCCCATATTTGCACTTGTCACCTCTATTTATACTGTTTGATGACTTTTTTCACTGTCATAGCTTCCAAAACTAAACCATAATTGCTTTCTAGGGTTTTTGGTTGACCCGAAATTTTCGAAAGTGAATATCTTCCCTGTTTCCATTTTTAGAAGATGTAAGAATCATACTGGCATTCGTATGAAAACATAAGGTGAACAACCTATGCAAAGAGTGGGGTAACATGAGGAAACCTTATGTTTAGGAGGAAACATTTCCTATCCTATCACACTAGGAATGCCTATTGTTTGGTACTAGGTTTGCATCTAGGATCCAAGGCGCATAAAAATAAATCCTAACTTCTAGTGAATATATTTGAAATATTGTGTTCAGATGTGAAGGGGAAATATGTTGAATTTTATTTCCATTCTCACTGTCTCGGCAATTCTGGTCTCCACCAGAATAATTTCCCACACATCCTCTATTAATTTACAGTCGAGAAAAGGATGCTTGGATGTTTATATTTTAGATTCACAAAGTACACATTAATGATCGATGGATCCCTATTTTCCTTAGATTCTCAATTGTCAAAAGTTTATGATGGGTTAATGGCCAGAAGATGGTATTTACCATTTGCAAGGAATCATTTTCCCAAATATAATTCTAGTATTTATGTTGGGTATATCGTATCTTCATGGTATAGAAAGATCTCGATTCTCCTAAGATTATATTCTCTAGATGGTTCATCGTAGTTGGCACTTTCCCTTACATTGATGAAAAAAGGTGCTGGGATTCTTTGTATCACATTAGGAGGCAGCTTTAGTGCCCTGTTTGATTTCCAACTTAACCACCTAAGATAGTCATCATCCCATACTAGAATATCTGACATGTGGGTTAGCCCCTGGGCCTTAAACCATGCTTTCTTATTATGGAAGTTTATACTTTCTTGCACATCTGGCCTGGAAGGAATTATATCCTCCTCCCATAGTAGGATACTCTTCGGTCCTGAAAGTTTGATTTTTTTAAATATTATGGAAGCTTATACTCTATTGCACAGTTGGCTTGGCAAGAATTCTATCCTCCCACAGTAGGATACTTTCCTGTCTAGACACATAGTTTGCTTCATTATCAGTCATAATTCTCTCAAAATTTTCTTGCCCCACCTTCAATACACTCACTCAAATGACTCATAAAGGAGTTTGATATTATTTACCTGGTTGGATGGGTCAGCAAATTTGGGCAACATTATGCCATTGGGGTAATAGTTGAGCATTTTCAAAACCACTATGTTGTTGATTCCAACCTTTTGTAGCTAAGTCTAGGTGATGAGTTTCATGCAATAAAACCACCCTAATTTTGTCTTTGTAACTGAAGGTCTCAATTGTGGCTTTTAATAGAATGTCTCACTTGTAGCTTTATGACTAGAGGTCTTGTGGATTTAATACTTCTAGGATGTCATGTAGCATATTCACTCAAAGGGGTTTCTGATTTTAGATTTTGGAAAGATTTCACTTTTAAGATTTGTTGAAGCTAGTACTTGATAATTGTTTAACAAATGTATTATCATGATAGGTTTTGTTTATAGAAATTTTATTGAAAATCTACAAACTAGATTATGATCATCTTACAAGGTGGAAGCATTATGGTTGCAGTATCTCTAGTAGTATGCAGTGGTGGAAGTAGATCATGGGAACCTGGAGGTGGAAGGATGATGAGATGTCTAACTAATGTAACCTACTCTATGATAATATTGTCTAACCCATTCAACTCATCTTGATCCTATATATGTAGAATCCACCACTAGTAAGGTAGTCAATTTGTCCCAACTAAATGTGGAGGAAAGAAAGAAAAAACATGCTAATTTTCTGCATGGCTGCAAACTGTATCAAGTTGTTGTTTTATTGAGATTTTTAGTGACAAGGGAAAGATGCTGTTTGTTGAGATTTAAATTGGCATGAAGGCTATTACTGACTCTAGGAAACCTCTTCAATAATGTTTAGCATGAAATCACAACATAGAAGCTATTTCTTGATGGAAATTTCTCTAATTGTCTCCAAAAAAAATCAACCTTATTATAGCCTCATGATTTTTTCCCCAAATAACACAAAAAAATACCAGCGTTAAATCAATGTCTTAGTTGGATGAAACATGCATTTTGATGATAAAACTTCTTTTCTTGAGGGTCAAACTGTTAATTTTCCAGAACTCAAATCTTATTTTTGTTCGAGTAACTTTTACGCATCCAGTAGTGAAAGACCGGAAGAGGGATTAAAATTTAATATGTGAGAACGTTTTAAAAGTTTAAAATGTCCCAATTTTATTGATATTGTTAAAGGATATATAGTTCCTAAGAGGACCACCCTAATCTTGATATAAATTGGCAATTCTAGGCTCATTTAGCTCTTGCAATTTTTTTAATTATTTTATGTGACATTTTTTCTTTTTCCATATAGATTTTACTGATGTTGAAATGAGTTGATTTTACTCACATTAGAAGTCACACCATTATGAATTGTACTATATTCTAGAGACACGTTCCAAATAATTTTCAGGTTAGGTTGTAAAGTGAGTTTTAAAATTATATCTGGTAAAACTCATAGAGGTTATTGAGATATGCATACTACATATATAATGCATTGAATTTGATTGAAATTATATCTTAACATGTGATTGAAAATGACATATTCTATTGTTAGACTATTTATCTTTTAATTGTTTTTCTTTGCAATTAATCAAAGGCATTATTCAGATGGGTTTATTTGAATTTCATTGCTATGCATTATATTTTTGTGTTGTTAAGATGTTGAGATATCATTATAGAATCCTACTTCATTATGAGTTCCTCCAAAAGTATATTACATTGTGCTCATGGGTATTTACTATAGATAGTGGGAGTAGAGTGTTTTCACTTGCATGGTTTTATGTTACCATTCATCTCTTGTTTGCTTGTTCTCTTTTCTCTCTATGTATTTATATAGTATTTTATAGTATCCTTTTTCCTCGTGTCACATTGTCCATTTTGGATCTTCTCCTTATACAATGATGATGAATATATATGGAACACACATGATGATATACCTTGAGAGAGAAAAGATTAAATTCCTTGGTCATGTTGATCATGTAGGTAAAAGGGTTTGTATCCCCACCTTTATGGTACACCTTGGTCTTGTGGGTATGGGGGTTTCCTTACCACCTTGTTGTGACCCTTAGTTTATTTATGGTACTTTTGGTAATAGAACCCTTATTGTTTGTGGTAACATGACCTATTTGATATGATGACCTAACCTTATTGTTTTTATTGTTCTTATTTATGTGACCATTTTGACCTTTGGTACCCTATACTAAGTCAACCTATTTTTATTTTATTGGTAACCATCCTAAAAGTTGGGTTTGAAGAAAGACCCCTTAGAAGTCCTTTCGAGTTATAAAAAAAAGTCTTATCCTTCATTATGGATCCATCAAAGAAGATACATCTCATCTCAGATCTTTCCATTTGGCATCAAGGAGTATATTTCTAGGTTTTCACTACTTCACTCCTAGGTTACCATATCTGAGTGTAAGGGTTTCTTTGTGCTCCCTTATTTGTCAAATCACGATTTGTGTTGATTTGTGACCTTATGCATATGACCTGTGGACTGTGTGGTGTCTCTCTTATTGAGTTTTGACCTTATCCATCTCACCCATGGAATGTGTGGTGTCTCTCCTACTGCCATGCTAGGCTGTGAATTTATGAAGTTGACCCGTGACTATATTAGGTTGATCCAAGACCATTTTTCTGTTGAAAATATAGGCCGTTTTCATTTCTGTGGGATACTCTTGGACTGTTAGCTTTTGTTTCATCCCTATGGGGATGCTAAACCTTATTTGTGACTATGTAAGGTGTATCCTAATGGATTGGGACTATGTATGATCTCACCTATATGGTCCATGGATTGTGATTACCTCCCTCATCATTAAAATGTACTGTTGTAACCTCTCCTAGATAGGTCATGGCTAATTTGACCTTACCTTTTTGTACATGACTTGTTTGGTGTCAATTGTGCTAGAGGGAGTTGTGATATTTTAAGGTTGATTAGTTGTGTTTTGGGATAAATATCACTACTACTATCCTACTATGGTATTCACACATGGTGATTGAGATATCGTTCTTTCTACTGTATATATCTAACCTCAACCTACAACACTCTAACCTACTCTCTAGAAAGGTATGTCATATGTTCCTTTGGTGACTTGTCCTTTCAGTGACAAGATCTGAACCTAAACGTATCTGAGTATAATGTTGATCCAAACAGTTCTAGACTAGTTTTATTACTGTTCTTTGTTAACTGGTTATTAAATTTACTAGTATGGTTATTATTGCTTTGTTTCTTGCACGGTGCTATTACTGCTTTATTTCTTATACATCATCAGATAAATTACAAAGATAATTTTGATGAAGAGAAAAAAATGAGAAATAGACCCAAGTGTTGAACAAACATTTCAATGTTGTCAACATTTGATGGTACAACAAAAGCAGGTGATTGCTTATTTACACTAATTTATTGTGGCAAGGTATTGGGGAAGATTAGTTAAGCAAATGGGCAATATTTAAAGGAACCCTAAGGCCCGTGAACTTGGCATTGAAATTCAATAGACAAATATCTTTTAAGAGTTGGTCTAAGGTAGTAGATAGGTTCAAGGAGTTATTTGGGTATCCCATTAACAAACCTTCAATCATAACTAGTTGAATGCTATGGCAATGAAAATGAGAAAATATGGTACAATATTATTCAAGATTAAAGGATCTGTTATGAAAAATCAAATGTGGGTACCTAGAACCATAAAAAATTCATTGGTTGAATTTTGGACTATACCTTAGTATTGGGTGAAATGTTTGAGAGTTAAAATGTAAGGGGAGCTCTTGATGCAACCATAGAAATGGAGGGAGGAAAGGAGAAAAATCCACAAGATAGAGATCATTCTTTCCACGTCATTATTTTTTAAATCAATAGCTCCTTCGATATAGTGACGTCTGTTTATGCAACTCTCCAACGGGCTTTCTATACTAGTGACGAAATTTCCATCGCTAGTATAGCAATCCCGTCAGTGAGTTGAACAAACTGATGTCGCTACAAGGATGACACATCAACAACACCTCATCAGCACCTAGATGAAACCTTTTTGCTACAGTGATGACACCTTGACGACACCTCGTACGCACCTCTATGGTACCTCAATAGCACCTCGTCACTACAACGATGACACCTCATCACTATAGCGACATGGTTTGATTTTTTAAACAAACCACGTTTCATGTATTTTTTGTCACTATAGAGACGAACTGTGGAAAGTGTTTCTACAGTGACGAAAGTGTTACCACAAAAAAGGGTTCATGTTCGTCGCTATAGCAATGCACAAGTGTTGAAATAGCAGCAATTTTCTATGGGAAGAATGTGCACATGTACTAGTGTTTGCAAAGATGAAATCTATCTAACAGAAACTTTTCTAGGTATTCCTTTTATTGTAACTGTTTCTCCTTTTTCATCTAAGCATGTAAATTTTTTCTCAAAACAATTTAAAACTACTCTATGTTTTTCCTGCCAGTCCATACCTATTAGAGAATCATATAACCCTAGTGGTAATACATTTAATTTAACTTGATTTTTGAATTGGCTCATAAACATTTCAAAATTTTCAACATAACTAACTACCTTTCTTTTAGTTCCTATATCTAACAGAACTAGCCAATATTTTTCAAACGTAAGTTACAACTTTCTGCTATACTAGGTGACACATAGATTAAACTAGCACCTAGGTCTACTAAAATAGAAATAGGTTTGTTATGTATCATACCTTCTATTTCAACCATGTATGTTTGGTGATCATCCTGTCAATTCTATAAGGATGCATTAATTATGGGCATTTCATTTTCTATGTCACCAACAATTGCTTCCTTCTAAATTGTATGCACATTAGGTGTTGGCTATCATGGGAAGACCTGGGTTTACTGTGTTTAACCAACAACACCCCTAGCTCACTGGCCCTTTGGGCGACAGACCGCGAAGCGGCCTGAAGTCTCACCCGAAGTGATTCTAATGGGTTGGCCAAGGACTCAAGCATCTTGGACCAAGTTCTGTGGCATCCTGCTTGTGAATTGCAGCTCTGCTAGCCACGGGGTCTCTTTCTTTGTGCGTCGCGCGATCCTCTGCTCGCGTCGCACGATCTCCTCGCCTCGCAGCTCTTATAGCTACGAGATCTCTCTCTTCTCGTCGCAGGGTTCCCTTTCCACGTCATGCAACTTCCACCAAATCGCGATGAATCCATCCTTATCGCATCTCCGTGCACCAGGAAATATGTAAATTATTCCCAACGCTAAGTCCTTAACCTACGGTATCGCACACCGCAGCTTCTCTGCCGATGCGGTATCGCCTCCTTGCGATATCCTACTCCCGCGGCTCAGCGCACTTAGCGTTGTTCATGTCGACTTGTAGGACTCAACATGACAGGTTGTTTAACACTACGGCTAGTGACTATTTCAAGCAAAGCATAAATGAACCCGCATACAACATGCCAAAGAATTCAACTTATATCTATCCTTCTATATTAGTGTGAACTGAATAACGCATTCATACATTAAACTATAAGCAAGGTCTGATATACTAACTGTTAGATGCAACAAGTAAGCACAACACATAACTCAATCACATTACACTCGATTTTAACGTGGTTCACCTCCAAGATGGAAGTTACGTCCACAGAACTGTGTTTCTATTATAGCTCAGGGGAAGGTAAACATAGTTCTGATGCACCGCATATGCAGCTTGAGATCTTCTCTCTTAGATCTCTTCTCTATCTCTATATTGTCTCTCTTACAATATACTCTTCCCTCTTTGTCGACCCCTACGGATCGTTACATGCATGCTCTATGAGCCAGCTACTAGTTACAGTAAGATACTACAGCTAATAACAGAACCAGAGCTCAACTCTATTACAATACAAGGTAGCTGTGAGCTAACAGAATCAATGGCTAACTAGCTAGCTGGATGGCTTAAATTGCTCAAAATGCCAACCCACCAACCTTTTACAATACAAAATACATCCCTTTATAGGCGGCCCGAAGGTCTCGCCATTACAACACTGTGGGCCTGTCCCAACAGTAACCCAAAACCCTAACTAGTGACAGTTGGCGTATCTGTACTTTGAGGTAGCCACTATTCGTCACACCACAACTCTCTGCGGTATTCCATGCTTCCCGGCACTGATCATGGGTACTATGCACCGCTTCCCTTCACCACAGCTTCCTGTAGTCTTCCATGCTTCCCAGCGCTGACCATGGGTACTGGCGCTGCTTCCCTGGCTGTCCTTTGTCTTCAATGCCTCAGCCTCATTGCTCCTTTTCCTTCATGAGGGTAGCTGAGCCCTCCTGTCTTCCGCTACTACCTTCAATGCAGTGGGTGAGCTCTCTCATCTCGGCCGCTCAAGTAGCGTCATATTCCTTGACTTCTCTATCTTAAAATTCATTGTTTTCGGCTTTGCTCTGCAGCTGGAAACCTGCTACGGCGTCATAGCTCTGTCTTGTCTATCCACCAAAACTGTCTGTCCTCTAAACTGGCAGCTTCTTCTGTAGCTGCGGGATCCTGCTCCAACAGTCCCCTAACACTTACTTGTGGCTCGTCCTCGAGCCACTACCAGCGGGCTTCTCCTGCTGTAGCTTCTCCTTGGCTTTCTGCGAAGTCCATTGCAACCTGTCGTGAAGTCCTGTGACTTCCTTCTGCATCACTTTGACACACTCTCATGTCGAGTCAAGAAAAGCTTGACTAATACTGGCGTCTTCTGTTACGTCAGTTTCCTCTCTGGTGGCAGTGAACTCCTTCACTTTCTACTCAACCGTATCGACTAACTCAGTGATTTGCTCCTGGTAGGGTTGAAGCAGGTCATTGATGTGTATCTCCTTTGTTCTTAATCGCTGCACCTCCTGCTGCAAGCGGTTCATCTCCTTTGTCTTCCTCATCTTCTGAAGAGCTGCTAAGCTCTTAATTTCTTCTTTCATTGTCGTCGTGGTATTCTCTATCTGCTGAATATTTTGCTGGATCTCTACTTTCTCAAGCGGCTGATCCAGGTCCGACCATGTGTTCGTCGCATCATTTAGTACTGATAGTGCGTCGTCAAACCATTTGTTGGCTATCATGGGCAAACCCGAGTTTACTGTGTTTAACCAACAACACCCCTAGCTCACTGGCCCTTTCGGTGACAGACCGTGAAGTGGCCTGAAGTCTCACCCAAAGTGATTCTAATGGGTTGGCCAAGGACTCAAGCGTCTTGGACCAGGTTCTGTGGCGTCCTGCTTGCGACTCACAGCTCTGCTAGCCACAGGGTCTCTTTCTTTGTGCGTCACGCGATCCTCCGCTCTCGTCGCATGATCTCCTCGCCTTGCAGCTCTTCTAGCCGTGAGATCTCTCTCTTCCCGTCGCACGGTTCCCTTTCCACGTCGCGCAACTTCGACCAACTCGTAATAACTCTAGCCTTATCGCATCTCCGCGCACCCGGCAACACGTAACTTCTTCCCAATGCTAAGTCCTTAACCTACAGTATCACGCACCGCAGCTCCTCTACCGATGCGGTATCGCCTCCCTGCGATATCCTACTCCTGCGGCTCAGCGCACTTAGCGTTGTTCATGTTGACTTGCAGGACTCAACATGAAAGGATGTTTAACACTGCGACTAGTGACTGTTTCAAGCAAAGCATAAATGAACCCGCATACAACATGCCAAAGACTTCAACTTATATCTATCCTTCTATATTACTGGGAACTGAATAACGCATTCATACATTAAACTGTAAGCAAGGTCTGATATACTAACTGTTAGATGCAACAAGTAAGCACAACACATAACTCAATCAAATTGCACTCAATTTTAACGTGGTTCACCTCTAGGATGGAAGTTACATCCACAGAACTGTGTTTCTATTATAGCTCAGGGGAAGGTAAACACAGTTCTGTTGCACCGCATATGCAGCTTGAGATCTTCTCTCTTAGATCTCTTCTCTATCTCTATATTGTCTCTCTTACAATATACTCTTCCCTCTCTATCGACCCCTACAGATCGTTACATGCATGCTCTATGAGCCAGCTACTGGTTACAGTAAGATACTACAGCTAATAACAGAACCAGAGCTCAACTCTATTACAATACAAGGTAGCTATGAGATAACAGACTCAATGGCTAACTAGCTAGCTGGATGGCTTAAATTGCTCAAAATGCCAACCCGCCAACCTTTTACAATACAAAATACATCCCTTTATAGGTGGCCCGAAGGTCTCACCATTACAACACTGTGCGCCTGTCCCAACAGTAACCCAAAACCCTAACTAGTGACAGTCGGGGTATCTGTACTTTGAGGTAGCTGCTATCCGTCACACCACAGCTCTCTCCGGTCTTCCATGCTTCCCGGCGCTGATCATGGGTACTATGCACCGCTTCCCTTCACCACAGCTTCCTGCAGTCTTCCATGCTTCCCAGCGGTGACCATGGGTACCGGCGCTGCTTCCCTGGCTATCCTTTGTCTTCAATGCCTCAGCCTCGTTGCTCCTTTTACTTTATGAGGGTAGCTGAGCCCTCCTATCTTCCACCACTACCTTCAATGCAGTGGGTGAGCTCTCTCGTCTCGGCCGCTCAAGTACCATCGTCTTCCTTGAATTCTCTATCTTAAAAGTCATGGTTTCCAGCTCTGCGCTGCAGCTGGAAACCTGCTACGGCGTCGTAGCTCTGTCTTGTCTATCCGCCAAAACTATCTGTCCGCTAAACTGACAGCTTCTTCTGTAGCTATGGGACCCTGCTCCAACATTAGGAAAATTCCTCTTTACATTTGGAAAGACCTTTGCATAATGAGGTTCTTGAAATTCACAACATTTTACAGGTTCTCTTTGTTCATTATTTTTACCATGCTTATTAGGTAGATCTTTATTCCTTGTTGCTGTAAAATTTTGTTGTGTATTACTTTTAAAATTAGTTCCTTGATAATTTTTCTTAGAATAATTTTGGGAATTGTTTCCGAAATTTCTATTGGGATTAAATCCTTTCCTTTTTTGTTCAAAATTATTTGTTCTTTTATTATTCCAGTTAAGTATTCCTTCTTTTTTATTTTTTCTTTGTTCATAACAGAAATTAGCATTCTTGATTGTCCCCTCAAGGGTTTTTGGATTGTCGTATTCAATTCTACCCTTTAATCTAAGAGCTAAACAACTCAGAAACCTCTGTATCTTAGGATTTTCATCGATAATATAAGGTACGTAGCGTAATAAACATAAAAAATTACTACTTAGTTCCTTCATTGACATTGAACCTAGCTTAAGATCATAAAATTCCTTATCTCTTTCTTCATAATACTGTTCAGATAAAAAAATCTTTTAAAGTATTTCTTGAAAGTGCTCCAAGTCACATACTTTTCTTTAATATTTTTCACTCTTTTTATATCCTGCCACCATATATCAGCTTTTCCACTTAATTTTTAGATAGCCATTATAGATTCAACCCATCTAAGTAATTGTAAATTTGAAAATACTATTTCATACCCGACATCCATGCCTCAACTTCTTAACTTTTTTCCACCTCACCATTAAACATAGGGGGTTTTATCTTCTTAAACTCTCCTGAAATTTCCTCGTAATGTTTATATTTTATCATTTTAGGACTATTGTCACTATAACTACTTTCAGTGGTATATTTATGCTTTTCTCTATGTGACCTAACCTTAATTCTTGAAGAGGAATTACTTTCATTATAAGAGAATTTTAACTTCTTACCCTTACGCTTGTAGGATATATTTCCATATTCAGATTCATGTTCTTTTCTTTTATCTTTTCCTTCATTATCTAATTTATCCAGCAGTATCTGATTTTATTCTTATTGGGCTCTTAGGATTCTTTCATTATCATCCTATATAATCTGAAATTCATCTTTCAAGTATTTTACAGTTTGATGTAACTCAGATGGTTGATTATTTAGTTCCACATATATATTATCTAGATTATTGTGATGTGATCCATATTCAGAAAATGCCTCTACTCCTTCCATTTCCTGCAAAATAAAAATTTATTTTTATGTACCGAAATAATTGTTTAACATAGTCAGTATTTTTGTTTTCCTGTTTTGTATGCGAGTTGAGCCAGTTTTATGCCTAGTGTTTGAAAAATTGCTATGATACCACATGTAACAATTCCATAATTTCATAAAAAAAAAATTGATTATGGAGTGTTTTTGGCTTCATGATGACTTATAGGAATTATTCATAAATTCTATTTACAATCCCATTACAAGATTTATAAAAAATGATACGTAACTATTTGACATAAGTTACTACATACATGGAATTATACTTGAATGCAGTTTCTTTATATTAATTTATTTATTTCCAAAAAATGTTCATGTCAATACTCAATTTGTCGTATTTTTCAATTTGTTGCTTCACCTATTTTAGCATAGGGATGGGTTAGTCATGTTCTTTGTATGCTTTAGAATTACGCTTTACATCCTATTTCAATCGTTAGAGTGGTAGGGTTTCTTGGTATTACTTAGCTTCTAGTAAGCTAACTCAATGTTAATATTCTTGTACTAAATGCAGGTGTCCTCTTTCGAAGAAAGGATTAACCTCCTAGCGACCTAAACAATTGAGGAGTTAAGGTGTCAAACACCAAGGTGATAACCATGGCTAAAAAAACAAAAGTTCAAGGATGTGATTTGCATTTCGAAGGGTGACTGATAACTCTTATTCTAAGATTGACCTAGGTTAATTTTATTCATACCAAGAAAATGGTAAAGAAATGAAAACATGTTCTAGACTATGGAATAAGTATGGATGTGAAATATTATTCGAAAGTTGAGGTAGATGAACTCTTTAATGTGAAACCACGTGAAAGATCATGGTGTTTTCCAGCTCAACAGAAGGGGTTTAACCCTAAGCATTGTTCTAGGGTTTGGTCATTTTGCAGTGATTAGACTATGTGGAGAGCCAAAGGCTCTCATTCCTCTCATCCCTTCTTTTCCATTCAGTGCTGGAATGATGTGGCCTTTGACTAGTAGTACTGAGGAGAGTTTCCAAAACCTCCTTTGCTCCTCTTGGCTACAAGCGAGATCACCGTCCTACCATAATTTCACAGAGTTGTTCGAAATTTGAATGTAACCATTCTTCAATTTGCTACAATGTCAAATTATAACATTTGATAATTTATCAAGGTTTAATCTTTGTTTGAAAAATTCTTTATTTGGAAGGAGGGTTCTATAGTCGCTTGGATTGAATTTTTGGGATTGAGTCGATGACACTAGTGTAAATGATTCTGGTAAGACCTCAGCCCTTGACCCTATGGTTATTTCTAGTCTGTGGTTGTAGTCAGGAATATTGCACCTTCTGTGGATAGAAGTTGTTCCTCTAGTCTGAATGGTTCAGATCCAGAACAAATGAGTCAACGACAAAGCATGAAGACCTTCCCTGAATGTTGTAAACACCTAGAATACTGCTTTGATCACGAAGCTGTGTACCTGCAAACATGTCAAACAAACAAGAACATCAAAGCTACCAGAATATCATTTACACATACATACTAGTGACTAAGGAATCCAGTAACATATACATGCAAGATCACTACAACAGATATGTGGGACAGAAATCAGCTTTGCATTAAGAAATGAATGAAGAAGCTTACAACCATTGCCTTAGTGTTGATAAAATCCTCGGCAAGACAAAAACCTCATCCCCAAAAGCTCCAACTTTCTCTCTTGTGCTCTCCAATGGATTGGACTAAGTAGTCAATTCAACAACATAACAATACCATTTAGTGCTCCCCCTCAACTATGGATACGAGCTTGTATTTATAGCTCTCAATGGATAGGGATAGTTGAGAGAATTGTGGGTGAGGTGGATCTAATATCCTACCAAGAGGGATATCGATCTCAAACTAACCCATATTGATAGGGATAACGGATGACACGAGGCTCATGATCTAGAAGCCTCGAGAAACTTCTCTTTTTCCCATTTTAACAAGGATACTACTTTTGTTCCCTTAAGACAGAGCGGTTTAGGTGAGAACCGCTTCAAGAACAAAGTACTTCCGTGGTGGCACCGCTTCTCTATAACAGGACACAGGCGGTAATGAACAAGGTACCACTCATTAACCAAATGGAAAGCACAGTGCTAGGTTTTTTCATGTAGAATTGATATCCAGAGCAAGTTTCCACTCCAAGTTTAGGATTTAGGGAAAACATAGGGGTTAAGGATCTCATCACATGTTGGTGATAGGATTTGGGTATAACAGAGTGCCCCCCAAAGCATGAGGCTTAGAGGGATACGAGAAAGGGAGAGCTTTGAGAGAACAAGTCATCACTTCGAGGTGAGAATGTCAGCTTGGTCGGAGAATGTCGTCGAGTACACATATGTAGTACATCAATGCTTTTGACTCATAGAAAAATGTAACCAACTCATGACTGCAGACCAATACAAGGTAGATCCATGAGAGGAATAAACAACCATGGCTACTAGAATACAGTGTAGATCCATGTGATAGAGGAATCAAACTTGGACATAGATACCAGACATACAACATAGATCTATGTCATACAGACGCAAATTTGAGCATAGCCATGACCATACAAATGTGGGTTCATGCTAGATATAAAAAACTCCATCACAACATTGGGAGAGCAATGAGTGCTAAACAAGTACCCAGGGTCTTCGTCTCATTTTCCACAAAGTGCGATTCTATCCATGTGATTACAATGTTCTAAAGTCGAACATGGTAGAATCCACTTGATTCCTAGCCAATGATGTGAACCATTAACAAGTGCGAAGAAGATCACCATTGATGTCAATGATTCCCAAGGTACCCTAGTACAATCTACTAAGTGTGAATAGATGTCTTGATGTCAAACACCCATTCAATTCTATCGATAAAAGGTCAATGATGTGAACCTATGTCGAGAGTGACAGTATCTATCATTGAGGCATACAGATCTCAAGGTACTAAATCTATTTCTAAGACTATTTCCTGGATGATGAGCTGATGTCGACAGGAATAGTCTCGTCGAAGGAGGGCCACGATGAATCCCATATCGATGACACGAAACTCGAAACAAAGTTATGGAATGATGTGAATGAGGTAACCATAAGACTTACTCAAAAGTACAGACACAGAGACTGTTTTGACTGTAGAGGTAAACTTCTTCAACTTCCCTTTGAAAATTGGGCGGCATGACAAAAGACGTGGCAGCATGACTCGACTAGAAAAACACACAGTGCGACGGTGGACAATGCATTCTTTTGAAAGAATCAAAGGAGTGACATGACTCATGAAAGTGGATCTCCATGGAAATCAGTTGAATACCCAATTGACTAAAATGATATGCAAACAAGTGTCATGTTCAAAGGTAACGACAAACTGCCAATTATTTGCAAAATGATTCCCTTCCCATTCCCCCCCATCATGGTTGATGAGTTCCTCTTTTCATTTTTTCGAGTTCAAAGAGGGTAGAAAACAATCATTATAGCTCATCTGAAGACAAGTCCAAACTCATATGTTTTACGAACCTGAGAGAGGAGGGGTTCATTCCCAAAATAGGGTCTCTCAATGTTTAATTTAACAAGTCCAATGAAAGTTAACTTGGTATCGTTCATGTTTAGAGATTCTGAACGACCATGGAAGAAGACTCCACAAAGTCCTTTTTCGTAAAATAGTTCATCTAAACCAAAAAAGTGATAACCTACTATCAGATGAATGACTCTTCAAGTGCTTTAATGAGCGTGAAGAATACAGGATCACTCAACAATCTTTTTGTATTTAAGGAGCCCGAAAAGAGTTTAAAGAAGACTCCACTAGGTCTTTTTTCATAATGAGGGATTTTACGAGTCTGAAAAGAATCAGAAAAGGACTCGAACCTTTGATGCTAAGTTTCAATAGCATGACCAAAGTGTCGCAATAAATGCTCAAATACTTTTTTAGTTTTATGGTAGTGTGAAAAATTCAAAAACAAACTCCCAAAACTTTTACTGCTGCCACTTTTTATCCTACAATGACTTAAAAACAACTGTCAAACTCTCCAAAATATGACATTTTAAAGGATCATGACTAATAGATTTTAAAAACTATAACATGCCTAGACCTAAAATGCATATAAAATATATGTAAATAGTAAAAAATCAAAACATTTTACCATTTACCCATAGTGGAGAGCCTTTGGAGCATTTTCTTGGCCAGATTTTCAACTGCTAATTTTGGGAGCATCTACAGTCAGATTTCCGCACCGTCAGTTCCAGGTAATACCTTAAACCCTACTCTTTCATTTCATCCTTTCATTTTTTAATTTTTGGGGTGTTTTGGGCCTATTGGACGAGACCTAAAACCATGAAAGCAAGCACCGCTCTTATCCATTGCAGGATAAGTGGTATCTCGCTAAAACCATGCCTAAAACACTTGACACAGGCGGTGCCACTACCTATCCTCAACAGGACATAGGTGGTGTCAGTCATGGTTGAATAAAAATGTATGCAAAAGGAAAACTAGCTCAAATTTGATGATTTGAATGATTGATAGTGTTTCTAATTGGCCTTGTGATGATTTTTGACTGGTTCCCATTGATCAAAAATGGTAATTTGGAAAGAGAGGGAACATGACAATGATGATGCATCTTCCAAACGAAACGTAGGTTGTATAGCCACGTTGCGAGACTATGGTCTTCTAAAGTTTTTCCACACACCCAGCATGGTATCACATGAGCGCCTATTAGAGCATATCCTCCGGATGTGGAATCCGGAGCAACAGTATTTTGAGGTTGGTGCTCATATATTAACAATTGAAGTAGAGGACATCTAATTCTTGACAGGCCTATCGAGACAGGGTGCTCCCATCTCTTTGACCGGTTCCCATGGAGGGGACATTACTACTCAAGAGTTGATAAACTGCCATTGTATTCCTAGGACCAGGACATCGAGGAAGAAAATTCCCATAAAAGTAGTGGTGGATGGCCCACTACGGACAATTTTGTTTACCATGCAGAGCATGGCGGAAATCCAAGGGGCACATCAAGCATCTAGAGCGCATATGCTCTACACTATAGAGGCAATGGCGCCCATAGTTTTCAACTGGGCAGAAGCTCTACTTCTGATCTTCAAGGATCAGTTGACCAAGAGTCGGTAGGGGGAGCTGAAGCAGTTCGGTTTCGATTCCATTTTAGCATGTTTATTTTTTGAGCGAGTTCCCCAGATGAGACCCCAGGTGGATTTTATAGAGTTGAGGGCGTGAGACCCTTGCATGATGAGATGGGTACATATTATGGACTGTACTGGAATGGGTAGAGGTAAGGTAAAGTTTGGTGATCTGTTCTTTCGATGGTTGAGAGATCAGGTCCTCATGGTGGAGGACTATGCATATGCAGGCATTGACTTCAGTGGTGACCATGACCTACCGCTCCCACCTATTGGACAATGTGGTGATATCGGTAAGAAACAAAAAACCTAAAATGGCAATAGTGTTTTTATGTTTTGATGTTTGATATCTTTATGTTAAGTAATGAGACTTGAATTTTTTCATGCAGATGTCAGAGCAGCACGACCTAGGGGATCCTCCCTACTAGACAGGCAAGCCAAAGCTCACTTTGTACCACATGGAGATGATGTGATAGGGGATCTAGAGGATAACCTCAAGAGGTTGACTCTAGGCATCCCCAATTCCTTAATCGATGACCTCCCACTGAGGTACCAGAGGCCTACTGCGGTAGTATCGGGTCGTTTCAGCAGACTACTACGTCGAGTAGCCTGGGAGGTTATGTGTTACCATGAGCATCACTAGATGATAGGGTGCATGATGTATTCACTAAAAGATGATAGATAGCTTCAGGACTTTTGTATGATGATTTTTTACCTGAAATCCTAAGCGCTTCAGATGAGGTCTCATGGCCTATTTTTTGTAAACATGTTTATATATATATATATATAAATATATACAGACTTCTACCTTGGTGTTTATATGTCTCAAATGGTGAATTTTTTTATATGATTTTTATGTGTCTTTTATAGTTTATTTACATTGAACCATGTTTGATTTTCATGTCATGAATGGGAAATATGTCAATCTAGGATGTAATTTTCCAATGAGTCAGCAACTGCATTATCTTCCCTAGGGATATGCCTATAGATAATAGTTTCAAATGACCTTTCTAATAAATGTACCCTCCGAAAGAGATGAAGAACCATAGGATTCCTAATGGTATAGACATGGTTTAGATGACAAACCATAATTTGTGAGTCCATCAAGACTACCAAGTTGTGAACATCTTGCCAAGGCAGCTTCAGTCAGAAGACCTATGACTACTCAATACTCGACGATATTGTTGGTAGTAGGACAAATACAAACTACTCTTCAACTGTCCAAATCGTAAGCTGGGGAATAGAGAACCTAAGAAGCTAAGGAAAGATTCAAGGTGTGGCGACAAGAACCATTAGCGAAGCCGCAGAAAGCCATCTTCTTTGCACAACCAAAACATGGTATAAACAAATATGGACACTAAACTCAAAACCATATTGAAAATACTTATGCACACTAAAATTCAAGTAATATATGTATATACAAGGTACCATACAAGAAAGATCTAGGAATAGTACCTCTTTAGGTACAACCCATTGCGAGGTTGTCCTAAGGGGATTCCATCATAGTCCACGAGCTCGTAGGATCCTTTCTCTAAAAAAATGCAAATAACGAAAGGACCATACCACATGGATTCAAACTTCCCTTTCCCTAGTTTGTCATATCTCTGATCATAGGTCAAAACTAGGTCACCCTCATTAAAGGAACAAGGTTGGACAGACTTGTCATACTATGCCTTGATGCATTTTTTGTGTGCCTCATTAGCTAAGGCAGCGTCTCTTCTAGTTTCGTCAAGGTTATTCAAGTATAGAAATCTCTCTTCCTCTATGGAAGTGTCTGGGAGAAGTTCGAAGGAAAGTTTCAAGGATGGAATCTGACATTGAATCGGTAAGACAGCTTCTAGTCCGTAGATAAGCTAGAAAGGTGTGAAACCAGTAGTTATTTTCACCAAAGTCTTGTAAGCCCAAAGAGTGAAGAAAAGGATATGGTGCTAGTTGGATTTATGGTCTCCAACCATCTGATGCAGCATCATTTTCAAAACTTTGTTAATGGCCTCGACCTGAACATTAGCTTGTGGATAATAGGGCGTAGAGTTTTCATGATGAAAACCTATCTTGGCACTTAATTCCTCCATCATTTGATTACGGAAATGTGATCTGTGATTAGAAACTATGGACTGCGGGACTCCAAATATTGCTATCACATGATTGAATAGGAAGAGAGCAGCAGTATTACCATCCTCTGCATATGTAGGCATGGTTTCATCCCATTTTGTAAAATAGTCAATGGCTACGATGATGTAACCATGCCCCCCGGCTGAGGTAGGATTACAATGCATATAATCGATCCCCCATTTGATGAAAGGGCCAACGACAATGATGGGGTGTAACGGAGCAGCGTGAGTGCGCTTTTTCGGATAAAAATGTTGACAGGGTGGGCATTTCTTAATAGCCTCGTGACAATATTTAAAGACTGAAGGCCAGAAATAACCCGCACGGAGGATTTTCTGGGCTGTAGCCATCCCATATAGATGACCACCACATGCTCCAGAGTGGCAATCATTCAAAACTTGTTCATCTTCCTTGTGGGTAAGGCATCGCTGGAGAACGAAATAGATACCATGTCTATACAAAGTGTCATTCAAGATGAGGTAGTATTTTGAGTGGTGACGGATACGGTGGTGATCGTCACAGGATAGAGTGGGATGAAATATTTGTGTCTAGATATAAATGAGAAAATGTCCATACCATGGGTTAGTAGTTCTTATCAGGAACAGGAATTCATCTGGGAATGAATCACTGGGCTCGGATTCCATCGAAGCACAGGGAAGATCACACATGAGCTCAGCAAAGACCAAGGATTTATTTGATGTAGCTTTGGTGAATTCTAGATCAAACTCTTGTAGGATGACTATCCATCGGGAATAATTTCCCCCAAGCACCTGACGAGTCAGGATGTAATACATAGGGTTATGGTCTCCCAATACGGTGGTTGTGCAGAGCAAAATGTAGTGACAAAATTTCTAAACAGTAATGACCATGGCCAATGCTAATTTCTCCATGTGTGAATATTGGGTTTTGGAATCCTTGAGATTCTTACTAGAAAAGTAGATCGCATGCTCCTAATTGTCGGGATTCTCCTCCACCAAAACCATAGCGATGGTAGTAGTGGAGGCAACAATGTATAAGAGAAAATCCTTTGAATAATATGGGGGGTGTATCACGGGTGAATGAGTCAGAACGTGTTTGAGATTATCAAAGGCTCGTTGGGCTTAGTCATCCCAAAAGAACAGAGTGTCCTTCTTAAGGAGACGCATATAACTGTGTGTTTTCTCTGCAAAATTACACACAAAACGACAGAGGAATTTTTCCTTCCCTTGCAAACTTTGGAGCTCTAGAAGGTTGGTTGGGGCTGGTAGGGCTAAAATAGCTGCAATTTTCAATGGATATATCCAGATGCCATCCTTATAAACCACAAAACTTAACAGGCGTCCTATCTCAATGCAAAAAACACATTTATGAGGGTTTATTTGTATGTTATAATGACGACATCTCAGGAAAATGTCTCTAAGATGACCAGGGTGGTCCTCTCATCGCTATGACTGAGTTGGGAGGTCATCAAGGTATGGTTTTACAATATGTTTTATATCATTAAATGCATAGGATATAGCACGCTCGAAAGTGGTTCCATCATTTTTCAGGTCGAATGGTAACTTCATGTATGCAAAGGTTCCCCATGGGAAAATGAATGTTGTCTTGTGCTGATCGGTGGGTAAAATATCAATCTGATTATAACCCGAAAATCCATCCATAAATGAAAAGATGACACTTCCATCACTATTGTTGATAATCTAGTCGATATGCGAAGTAGGAAAGTTTTCTTTGGGACAAGCTTTGTTTAAATCTCTGAAATCGATGTAGACGCTGATGGTGCCCTACTTTTTATTGACAGGGAAGATGTTCGATACCCATTCTGTCATGGGTATGGGATAAATAAACCCTTCTTTTAGAATTTTTTCTATTTTAGCTTTCATAGCTGCGGCTTTACGTGGATGGACTTGTCTCATTTTTTTACGGGTTTTGCAATGGGATAGGTTTTTATTTCGTGAACCATAATGGATGGGTCTATTCTCGGCACTTCTTCATAAGACCAAGAAAAAACATCTCGGAATTCTTTGAAAAGTGCTCGGTATGCTTCAGATTCTTCTGCTGAGTAATTCTTCCCAACATGAACATGCTCAAGGGTGCCAAGCTTGGCTGATATGTCAATTAGATTTGTTTGAGTAATGTTGCATAGGTTTCCTTCAGAATCCATGTTTTGAAACAATATAGGAGTTTGAGGTGTGTTGAAAATATCAGTAGAAAAAAGGGATGCAAAATCATGGTCTACTAAACTAGTATTGGGGAGGAACGAGGATCTATGATGATGATCCTCCCATATAGCTTCATTCATACTCATGATCTCCATAATGGACTCATCAGAAGGAAAAGTCTTGGAGAGATAATCCATAATAGGAAGAGAGGGTTCTAACCAGTAGGGTAGGTGGTAAGGGTCTAAAGCCACCAGATGAAGGTCATTAGTGTGGTCATCGAAAAGGTTTGGATAACATTGTACATTTCTTCATGCGGACTCAAAAATTTGTATTCCCTTTGGATCATAATCAAATGACGAAATCATATCTACTGTCGTCATGTCTGTGTTAGGAGGAGTTGATGGAAAAATCCCCATGAGGGACAAATCTTTCAGCATGCCTACCCCAATCGACTAGTAAGGAGGAGGGGACTGGCATAACATAGGGATGTTATTATATGTAGAGGTAGTAACATCCAATGCACAAAAATTGAGCTGTTCAATGGTGACAATCCTCCCTAGATGCAAAAATTGGACAGTTCAAAATACCGTCGAAGCAACAGCAGTCATGGCATAAAACCAATTTCTTCCTAATAGGAGGTTGTAGTATAACGGGGCATCTACTACTTCCACTTGAATAGAAATTTTTTTTCCCCCAAGATCGACTAAAAGGGCTGGTATGAGACCACGGGGCTGGAAACCTCATCCATCAAAGGATTTCAGAGTCATTGGTGATGTTACAAGCTCGGGAGAGCCAATAGCTTTCCAACAAGACAGGGACAAAACCAAAGTTGAAGCTCCTTCGTCTAAGACAGTTCTAAAGGCATTCTTTTCGACTACTTTCATTATGATTTGGAAAGTGAGTTTGTGAGGTAGTCTAGACTTATAGTTCTTGACATTGAAATGAATCAAATTAGTGTTGTCCGAGTTTAAAGCTCCTAACGCAGTTAACAAGTTTTTTCGTTGTGTAGGACAACTTTGGAGTACTTCCAAGGTAGACATTGCACATGGTTCCTAAGAGAGATCTTCAACTACATTATAAAATTGAGCAACTCGGGCATTAGGATTAAAAACAACCTTCCAAAGGGTACTCTTGGGTTGATGCAAAACCATGTCGAGATTAGGTTTCTCGATGGTTAGGGAACCAGTAGACGAGGACTCGGGAGAACTAGTAGAGGGAGTTTTTTCTGAAGAAGAATTGTCTTCTTTCTTGTCTATGGGTTTGTCATAAATCTGACTTCGATTTTGTAAACTAATAGTGTCCAAAGACATCATGTGAATTTCCTCTGAAGAACTAGAATTTCCTTGATTAGACATGTGGTCTATCAGTTGTTGTTGAGAGGGAAAAGGATCCGTGAGAACTACGGGCATGGGATTAGTTTTTAGAAATTGTGTGATTTCTTCAGGATGAGGACACTCTTTCATGAAGTGGTCACCTCTGCATAGAATACATGGATATTTCTCTTTTCTTTTCCCTTTATCATTCTCGTTGATGGCTGGTTTTGGATTCTCTTGCTGCTTTCCAGGTTTTTTGTTTTTAGCTTTACCTTTCTTTTTATTGTTGTCAAGCATTTGTGTACTCTGAATGGAATTGACCTCGGTGAAAACCTTGGGAATTAAAGGAGTAGGAGTGGAAGTGGGGTTGCTTGGAAGGTTTTGCTGTCGGCGGGGACTAGATTGAACCAACCATCCTATCAACAGGGGTTTCTACTGGTGGCTTGGTAGGATTGGTACTTGGACGAGGAGATTGAGGGATCAAGTCATACAATGTTCTAGACTGGGAATATACCAAGTCCAAATATTGGGCTTGACTAATGGCTTGCTCTTCAGTAACGACACCGCCCATAGCCACATCTCGGGCGATTAGAGGCAACAAAGATTTACTAAACCAATCAGCTAATAATTGAGCCAGAATAGGAGCCTTAATAAGTCTTCTCTTCCTTCTCCACTTATGGATATGATCGGATATGTGGGTGGAGGTGTTCTGTCGTAGATAAGTTAAAAGATCTGTACCCATTTCATAATGGATAGGAAGCTGAAAGTGTGTAAGAAAGATAGTTTCCAAAGAACCAAAATCGAAAAACGAATGTTGCGGAAGTTCAATGTACCATTTCATGGCGGTACCGGTCAAATTTCACAAGAAAAGTCTTAAACGAACTGAATCATCCATTAGGGAGTTCGAAGAACACCACAAATGGAATGTCATGACATGTTTTTTTGGATCATCTCCCTACTTTCCATCGAACTTTGGGATATCCGATGGTAACTTTACCACAATGGGAGGCCATGAGGGGTTATGTCGAATGGGATCATTAATCAACTTGGACATATCAGAAAAATCCAAAGTTGCTAGGAAAGGTAACTAGCGATTAGGTTGCACGTACTAGTAGTATTGATATGGCATATAAGTACTAGTAGGACCATAAGTAGATTGATAGACATGTTGTTGTGATGAAGAACCGCTAGAAGATCTACCCACAGGGGGTTGATTTTCGGGATTGGGACCGTTAATACCATCAGAGCCTCCAAGGCCTTCGGGACCACCAGGACCATTGGGACCACCATGACCACCTAGACCACCAAGAGGAGGACCACCTAACCCTCCAGGACCCCTAGGAGGCAAACCTATGGAGCCTCTGGAACCACTAGGAGGAGGGCCGCCAAACCCTACGGGACCATTAGGAGGGAATCCACTAGGCCCCATAGGACCACCACGACCATTAGGACCATAAGGAGGAAAGCCGTCAGGCCCTCCATGACCATTAGGCCCCCCAGAGGGAGGACCTCCTTAAGGTGGTCCTCTGTCATCCCCCACAGTATGTATAGGTATCCCTCCCATAGTTGGCATGTAGGACTAGTTAGGTTGCCCCCATGGAGTGAAAGTATTACTAAGATATGGAATTCTAGCATAAGGCATTCCTGTAAGAGTGGGTTGATAATTGACATTTCCTACAGGTACTTGATTTGTTTTGTAACCATACCCCCAATAGGTTTGATTGGTTACAGGTTGTGCCCCCAAGGGATGACCTAAACTAGATGGGGGGTTAACCACATTCGTATGGGTAGGAGGGACATAGACTATAGATTTCTCTATACTAGAGGTATGTCCATGACTAGAAACAATTCCAGTGACAGGTAACATAGGTCATGCTAGGGGTTTCCCCCCAGCACTAGAAAGTATAGATGAAACAGGAATTGAATGTTGTTCCCTAGGTATAGAAGAGCCGGGAGGATTTGGAACATACATAATATGGGAAGTGGTGGGGTTGGTAGTTTTACCTGGATTATGTGGAGTCATAGTGCGATCTAGAATAGGTTCAATGGGTCTCATAGAATTAGCAAGTGAGCAATATCCCACAGGAAAAACTGTTGAGCGAGGTGGTGGTGTACCCAATATGTTATCTATTTTCTTTTCGAGTTCTCTTGCATGGAGAATAGCTTCTTGGTATTTTCTACGTTCTTCTTCATTAGGTGAAATATCTTTAGAAGAGGTTGGACGGGTTCCAAACGAAGCAATGGCCTGTCCCCTAGACGTATCCCAAAACGGAGCATTTGGACCATAATCTGGATGGGTAGTGTCATCAACATGACCTTCCATGGGAGAATGGAATGAAATATTACCCCTAGAAGATTGTTTGACCAAGGGAGGACCTTGCGAATGATATGGATCTCTGCTTTCTACAACCACATTTTCTCCCACTTGGGAGTTGGTAGCAGCTCCTTGGTCGATAACTTCCATAGGATTTTCTCCTAAAATAGGAATAAAATCAGGTGGCAAGCCCCATACTCTTCTGGACTGTCTTAATTCAGCCAGTTTGTACAGTTCCTATCTAACCTAGGGTCTCAAAACTAGAAAACACACCAAAAATTTCCCTACTCAAGCTATAGGCTAAATAAGCAAACTTAAATGATAGGAGGAGTTCAGATAGTCAAGTCTCTCACCAAGATTATCAAAAAGGTGCCACTCACGATATACCTCAAGGGTACATGCATAGTAATATCCTTGAATTCTATTTCGGTGTATGGCTCCAAGCAAGACATCCAAAGGGATTTTCTTAGATAGATAAGGTATCCTAGTGGGGTCTCCCAATACACGCAAGGTATGTGGGCACTCAAATCGGTAGTAGTGTTGTCTAATGCACAACCATTCACAAGGGGCCTTCCTATATACAATCGAGTATGTGAAGTACCTTTCTATATACCTCAAGGGTACATGAAAGGTCATTCAATATACCGACGGTACATGGAAGAATCGTGCGAGTCCCAAGATGTAGTGTGGATGAGTAACGATAGCTCCTACGGTTAACGATGCCCGAACATGTCTCTAGCCTATCGCTCAAATTTCTATGTAAATTTTAAGCCTATAACTACTGTTAATTTTAAAGTGGACAGTTAGGTGAATGCATGGAATTTTGACACAAAAGTAAAACTATGCAAATATGTAGATGCAAATATTTCACTTTACCGTTCGAGGTATGCCTACTTACGGGAGGGAGAGAGAGTATTTTATTTTCGTTTTGAAAACCAAAAATTCCCAAACAACTACTTTGAACAAATCAAATCCAAAGACAAGCAACACATTCCAAACTCATTTTTCTTTTTGAAAGCTATCAGATGGGTAAGAGTCTCTTTTCCTAAAAGAAAAACAACAAGCACTCTAAATGCATATGCAATTTATTTTTTCGATTTTTCTTGAAACACAAATAGATCTAACTTAAAAATACACTATTTTTTCTTTTGATGAGATAGTACTAATGCAAGAGAGACAAAAGAACAAAGGGAACTTGAAAGCTTGTGAAGCTAATCAGAGATCCAGTGCCCTATGCTCAGTAATAATAATGACCTAATCTCAATAAATAAATCAATCTTTTTAAAAGCAAAAAATAAGTCTTCTATGGAAAAAATGAAATTAAGATGACAAGCAAGTGGTTTTTCTTTCAATCTTTATAAATGAAATGAAAATAGATCTAATTGAAACCTAAGCTTTCAATAATTCCTTTCAAAATCACAACCAACAAGCATGAAAGAAAATGAATAATCAACAAGCCTAATCTAGCTATGGAATTCTTCAATCAAACCAATTTTTACCACAGAATTTCAACCATGAGCATTCAGATTCAAACAAGCAAGCCTGACAGTGTAGGGCTGAAAGCAAAAAAAATCCAACTTTTTGCAAAAAATGACAAAAAACAAGTTCTGGAAAAAGGCCTACCTGGCACCGCCCTAGAGGGGTCTTGGACAGAGCGGTTCTGGATGAGCACCGCTTCTAGCTAACGAGGTTCAGGAGGTGGCACCACTTATGGCTAACAGAATTTAGGCGGTGGCACCGCTTCTTGCTAACAGCACATGTGCGGTTCCCTGAATATATCCAAAACACAAGGAGAACAAGAATTCAAGTTAAAAATTGATCAAATCAAGGTAACGATTGATGAATTACTAGTAAAAAAGAGCATAAAAAGTAATAGTTCATATCTGAATAGATCTGAAAGTTTCAAACCAAAATTCACTAAGTCAGATGGTAGATCTGACTGAAGAGAGTTAGAAACTGGAGCCTGGATTTAGACAAGTGTTCAAGGACTGAGGAAGATTAGATCAACTGCAATTTGTTTTGTTCCCCAGTGAAGTCACCAGATTTGTAGTCAGGAATATTGCACCTTCTGTGGACAGAAGTTGTTCCTCTGGTATGAATGGTTCAGATCCAAAACAAATGAGTGAATGAAAAAGAATGAAGACCTTCCCTGAATGTTGTAAACACCTGCAATACTACTTTGATCACGAACCTGTGTACTTGCAAACATGTCAAACAAACAAGAACTTCAAAGCTATCAGAAAATCATCTACACATCCATACTAGTGACTAAGGAATCCAATAACATATACATGCGAGATTAGTACAACAGATATGTGAGACGAAAATTAGCTTTGCATTAAGAAACAAATGAAGAAGCTTACAACCGTTTCCTTAGTGTTGATAAACTCCTCCACAAGACAAACACCTCATCCCCAAAAGCTCCAGCTTGCTCTCTTATGCTCTCCAATGGATTGGACTAGGTAGTCAATTCAACAACATAACAATACCATTCAGTTCTCCCCCTCAACTATGGATATGAGCTTGTATTTACAGGGCTCAATGGATAGGGATAGTTGAGAGAATTGTGGGTGAGGTGGCTCTAAGATCCTATCAAGAGGGATCTCGAGCTCAAACTAACCCATATTGATAGGGATAAGGGATGACACGAGGCTCATGATCTAGAAGCCTCGAGAAACTTTTCTTTTTCCCATTTTACCAAGGGTACCGCTTTTGTTCCCTTAAGACAGAGCGATTTAGGTGAGAACTGCTTCAAGAACAAAGTACTTCCGCGGTGGCACTGCTTCTCTATAACAGGACACATGTGGTGCTGAATAAGGTACTGCTCATCAACCAAAGGGAAAGCACGGTGCTAGGTTTTTTCATGTAGAATTGATATCCAGAGCAAGTTTCCAGAGCAAGTTTTCACTCCAAGTTTGGGATTTAGAGCAAACATAGGGGTTAAGGATCTCATCACATGTTGGTGACATGATTTGGGTATAATAGTGGTGTGGAAAAGGTTTTAAAGTAAAGCTAGAATGGCGTATCTCTTTTTTACTCTAGCTTCGTTGGATGGTTCATGGCTTTGCATAGGTTGTCCTTTGTTTTGATGGTATACCTATTGATTAGTAGAGTTAAAGTTTGGAAACCCATTTGAATCAGACCGTGGAGTCTCTGGGGAGTTGTATCTCAGTTAAATTTTTTGTTAAGACTTTTATCGTAAATTTCACCATGGATATTAAGAAATAAAGTAATGTGACTTACTTTTACCTGAGTTTCAAGCCTTTGTGTATAATTTATATTATTTTTACTGTTTATGACTTGGAACGAATATGTAAAAGAATTGATATTTTTTTGTTATAAATATATACTCTAATAAGAAACAATAAGGCGATTAAACCACTGTAAAAAAAATCGATTTTCTCTCAAATGTAACAAATAAATCGTTTTCTTTTTTGTGTAACTTATTGTTATTATTTAAAAATATTTGTAATCATTATCTTGTATAATCTTTTTAAAGGGTTTTGTGTTCTAGTTTTTATGGCCTAACTAAGTTTGAATAGGTTATGGGCTACTTCGCTAATGAAGTGTTGGTTATTAAAAGCTTTTGTTCTAAGTTAATTGATAAGTGATTTCGGTACTAAGCCCTACAGGTCTCAAACCCTTGATAATAGTTTTCTTTAAATAAATTTTGGGTTGTACGTACAGCTATAGTTTGGTTATTGTAATGTTTTAAATCCTAACTCATTTTTCTTGGAAAAACATTAAGCCTTCCTATAAAATTTGATAATTAGTAGATTGTTAACAAATATTATACTCTATATATTTCGAACCCTTTACTACTGTTAACCGATCTTGTAAACGAATTATTTGTTTGTTTTTACAGGTATATTGATTCCTTTTTAATTTGGTCACGGAGTTTTTACCCCAAGTCGATTCTGTAAAAGAAGATGTGATCCTTTCGATTGTGTGAGTTTGGTAAAGAGTACAAATCCTTTCGGTTGTACAATGTTATATTGAGTAAGTTTTTTAATATTCTTATGGGTTTTGAACCCTCGCTGGAAGCCATCGTGTTTTAGAATAAAGTTTGTTCGAAAAGAGCTTTTTCTGTGTTAAAACCGAGTGTCCTTAACTGTAGTTATATGTCATTGTTTATTTAGTCAATGATAGCACTGTTTGTAACCTTTTAATTATTTCTGTATGGGTATATAAAAAAGAAACTAAAGGAATAGTAACTACTCATTATTTATTCAATATTATAAGAAATTATATATAAAAATATACACATTGTTTTTAAATAAGAACTACGATATAGCCTATAATTTTAATATGAAAACTCTATGAAAATAGTAGCATTCGTTAACTGATAAAATATACAGGATTAGAAACTTTTTTATTTTATTTCATTTAATAAAAATAGTTTTGGGGAGACTTTCAGCATTCATAGAATCCTTTAGATATAGATATAAATAAATTTCAAGATGCTAACCAGAACATCTTAGAACCTGTTAACTGTTGAAGTGGACAAACACCCAAAGAAGATCATTCCTCCCAACTGTCTCCTGAAAGCATCCAATATCACTTGCTTTAGGACCCCAAACCTGTTCACTGAACCACCGAGACAAATATGATATGTAGAATCCCATACAATACTCTATGTAATTTAGGAGACGCACTTGCAAAGATAAACTCTTAGCAATACACTCTCGCTTTCCCCTCATCGAATTCCTCTTGTGTGCCTAACTTTTTTAGTTTCCAGCAAAACCACAAGGTTCTAATCTCTTAGAAAAAAATGTAGTGAGCCTCCTCTTCATTTGATGGTATAAATAAGCTTTCCTAGGTCTTTGGGTTAGTTTTGTAATTAAATGAGTCACCTGCTTAGCTCCCCTTTCCTTGGGAACATGACCACAATTATAGGGATGTTGCCTCTTGCAACAACTAGAAAGTGAATGTTGTTGCTTCCACTTGTCATTTTGGCCCTCTACAACAAGTCATTCCTTCTAGTGGTCATTGAACACTCTTCAAGGGCCTTCTTTGGATATGTGCCTCTTCTTTTTAAATATTAAATAATAAAACAATTCTTCAATTACAGTCGTCTTTGACCATCCTTGGTTAACAACATAAAACTTTACAATAATTTTTTATAGTAATGTCTTCTCAAAAATAAAATGTTTTCAGTTCTAGGTGGGTTATAGTTGGCACATTGTTGAAAAAAAATATACTAGTCTTAATGCTACATGTTGATATAATTGAAAAACAAATAACTAAAAATTGAAATTTTTGGCATCATAACTATTGCTAATCAATAAAATTTAAAAGAAATCAAATCAAATTTTATTTAATTGTATAAATAAATGGAAATTAAATTTTATGGGAAGAATTGTAAATTTCAATAGCATAATAGTGGCCCAAAGATAGTTACTCAACTAGTTGGGTGATACAAGTCAGGATGATAGGGATTTACAATTGAGGTTTATAAATCATAAGATTGAAAAAAAATGCTCTTATTTGATGTTTTAATAATATGGTAATTTGCTTGAATTTCCATTTGCAAGTTCTAATTTCAATAGATTGTGCATTGCTCATGGTTTGAAAAAAAATTCAATAGAAATTATACTTGTCGGCACATTGTTGAAAAAAAAGTATTCTTAATGCTACATGTTGATATAATTGAAAAAAATTAAATCAAAATTGAAAATTTTGGCATCATAATTATTGCTAATCAATAAAATTTAAAAGAAATCAAATCAAATTTTATTTAATTGTATAAATAAATGGAAATTAAATTTTATGGGAAGAATTGTAAATTTCAATAGCATAATAGTGGCCCAAAGACAATTACTCAACTAGTTGGGTGATAAAAGTCACGGATGATAGGGCTTTACAATTGAGGTTTATAAATCATAAGATTGAAAAAAAAATGTTCTTATTTGATGTTTTAATAATATGGTAATTTGCTTGAATTTCCATTTGCAAGTTCTAATTTAAATAGATTGTGCATTGCTCATGGTTTGAAAAAAAATTCAATAGAAATTCTACTTGTTGGTACATTGTTGAAAAAAAAAGTATTCTTAATGCTACATGTTGATATAATTGAAAAAAAATTAAATCAATATTGAAAATTTTGGCATCATAATTATTGCTAATCAATAAAATATAAAAGAAATCAAATCAAATTTATTTAATTGTATAAATAAATGGAAATTAAATTTTATGGGAAGAATTGTAAATTTCAATAGCATAATAGTGGCCCAAAGACAACTACTGAACTAGTAGGGTGATAATGATAGGGTTTTACAATTGAGGTTCATAAGTGATATGATTGAAAAAAATATGTTTATTTGAGGTTTTAATAATATGGTAGTTTGCTTGAATTTCCATTTGCAGCTTTTAATTTCAATAGATTGTGCATTGCTCAAGGTTTGAAAAAAATTCAATAGCAATTCTACTTGTTGGCACATTATTGAAAAAAATATAGTAGAAGAAACAATTAACTAAAAATTAAAAATTTTGGCATCATAACTATTGCTAATCAATAAAATTTGAAAGAAATCAAATCAAATTTTATTTTATTCTATAAATAAATGGAAATTAAATTTTATGGGAAGAATTGTAAATTTCAATTGCATAATAGTGGCCCAAAGACAAATAACTATTCATTTTTAATCTATTAAAATGCAAAAAAAAATGAACCAACCTCTTGAGGTTGATGCCATTGGGTTGATGAATAAAAATGAGGGGTTGATGTCATTGGGTTGATAAATGAAAATGAGGGGTTGATGTCGTTGAGTTGATAAATGAAAATGAGGAGTTGATGCCATTGGGTTGATAAATGAAAATGAGGGAAAATGTATGATATATCTCCTAAGTTGATCAAGTTATTTAATGCTTAGAATCACATTGTTTATCAATTAGTTGGTTAGTTGATAAGAGTATTTAACTAACAACTTGATTGACTAGTATGTATGTATGTATGTACAAAATGATGGATATATAGTTTTATAACTAGTAAAATTTATAGGTTTGTAAGTTTACCTCACAGTATTGTTTATGGTCTCCTCCTCATAACTAGGTGTAAAAAAAATTCAAAATAAGTAAAAACACCTTCAAATTGAACATAAAATTAACAAAAAAAATTCAATAAAATTAACAAATTTTGTAAATTAAATTAATTTTTTTTTTTTAAATTGTGTTACAATGAATAATGATTTTATGATATTGTTTGCATTTAGGATTTATTAGTTATTATTCCATTTAATTTTACTTAAAAACTTTTTAGCCAAATAAATATTATTTTTAGTTTATAGCTAATACGATTTGAAAATACCTAGTAAATTAATTCAATTTGAAACTTTTTGGATCATTTGTGTGGATTTAAATTTCTCATTATACTATAATCTCTAAATATTATTTTTTTGTTTATAGCTGATACGATTTGAAAATACCAAGTAAATTACTTCAATTTCAATTTGAAATTTTTTGGATCATTTGTTAGATTTAAATTTCTCATTCATAATATAATTAATGTCTTTCCAAGGAAACATTGTATCCTTTAGAATTATCGTAATGTTCTTGTTATAATTATTTTTCAGTAAGTCCAAGCTTAATTACAATCTCCATCTGGATGAATCTTCAAAAAAGTTTGGATTGCATCTCCATTTGAATGGATTTCAAATAAATTAAAAATAACTTAATAGTGAAAAAAGAAAATTAAGTGAAATAAAAGTGTATATGTATTCTTAATTATGGTAATTTCAGTTAGTTTTTTTTTTTAATGTTGATTCTTATTTTTTTTATATTATAGAAATTACTTCAATGAATTCAAAATGGAGATCAAGTGTAATAGTATATAGAGAGAATATGATTTAAAAAACATTTAATTAATATATTTAAATATTAATGAAATTTCAATTATTTTACTTTATTAATACAATATCAAAATCATTTTAATTTTATTGAAATAATACACTTTTTATAATCATTATCTTAAAAAGAACATGTTAAAACCCATTATAAAGACACATTTTGCTAATATTAATGAAAAATAAAAACACACAATATCTTTATATTCCCTTTAAATAGCTTACTCATCAAACTTAAAAAGACTTGCAATCCTCAACGAAAAAATAATAATAAAAAAGAACTAAGTCCTTTTTCTATACTTTAAATCTTAAATACACATGAAAATATATAAATCTATATAAACAGAAATAAAATTATATAAATTGGCTTATTGTTGGTACCCTTAAATCACATACCATATTCATTAAAAATGTATACAACGTTTACATACTAAATTACCTGTTGTAATATTCATTTCATATTGAATGTTTACCTTCACTTGAAAACGTGTAAAACAATCTAAGTGCCCATATTTTTTAATTATGCAGCCATCTCCCTACACTAACGTTAATAAATATCATAAGCTATATATTGTGTTATAAACCTAAACACCGACAATGGTGGGCTCATACAATCTGCATGCAATTTAAACTTAAAGTAGTGCTCTGTCAATGTTAGAGAGCACCACATGGTGCACTTAGTCATTCCTAAACACATAAAAGTGAGAAATAATTTTAAAAAAATAATGGATGTCTCAATGTATCTAAATATTGATAGACGTAGTCACCACCGTATTCAGTTCTTTTCTATTCCTATAAGAACAAATAAATGGCGTTGTTGCAAGTCATTATTATGTTATTTTAAATTTTTTTTTAGCATATCCTTACCTATATATAGCCCGGCTTTGTCAAGAGTAAATACTTGGTTTAATATTAATAAAGACTCTTCTTTTACTTTATTTAGATAAGAAAATAAGAAGAAAAAGGCTTATAGGCTTGAAGTTCAAGACCAGGGAAAGCATAAAAGGGGAATAAGGGAATTTTTAGTACCCTACAAGACATAAAGGTTATAGGGGCCGAGCCATGAGTTCCCTCCGAGGGCCAAGCCCAACCTAAGGCAGATAGGTCAATACTTGCCATTAAAAGCCTATTCCTTTAGGGCTTTAAAGCTTTAACTAAAAAGCATGAAGCTAGGGCCTTTGCGCCGGGCCATATCGGTCGGAAGGGCAAGAAAGAGAAGCTTGAACTTGCCAGCCTATCCAGCGGTAATCTATTTATTTTATGTTTTAGATTTTAAGATGAGTTTTAGTTGAAATTAGGTAAAAAATATTAGTAAAATTTAAATTTGAAAATGTTTAAATTAAGTTTTAGAATCCACAAATACACGCTTTCTAATATCTTCATATATTTAAATTATACAATTTTTATAATTAATATATGTGATTTTAACTTTTTTTTTTTTAGATTTTCAATTAAACTCACATACAATATTAAACTAAAAATATATTAAAAAAACTTAAAAACATAAAATATTTAAACTACACCTATGCCATATACATACCATGTGTATGTAACTCCATTGCTACTTTTTGTCACAATGCAACTTCTAGTTTTTTTGCAAACTCTAAGGTGTTAGTAGTCTCTTCTTCTATGGCTCTAGCTTGCTCTGGGTATCAGAGTTGGGTATGATTGGTTCTCCATGTGGGCTTAAGATAAGTCATGGTTGATGGAGTATGGTTGGTGTGGGGCTCTCTAGGTGGCCTCACGATGTGGTCACCGCAGGAAGGCTCTCTAGGTGGGTGAGGCTCGGGCGTGGGTTATTATTAAAAGGAATGGTATATGATTTATTATTTCACGAAGTAGCTACAACTACGACAACTAATCCAATGGAAGCTTTTACTCGATAAATGCCTCTACCTAATCACAAGTGACACCTTGGCCACGTGGCAATTAAAAAAGCATTTCATTCCCCACGTAAACATTTCATTTCTAGTAGCGGGTAAACTGAAAGCTGAAAGTCTCCACGTAAGCTTCAAGAGTTTAATTAAGAAAGTGACTTAACCAGAGATAACATTAAAACCCTTTTCCAAGGTAATTAAATAAGCATTTCATTCCCCCACGTAAACATTTCATTTCTAGTAGCGGGTAAACTGAAAGCTGAAAGTCTCCACGTAAGTTTCAAGAGTTTAATTAAGAAAGTGAGTTAACAAGAGATAACATTAAAACAAGAGATAACATTAAAACCCTTAGAAAATAGAAACATAGTTGAAAGTCTCCACGTAAGTTTCAAGAGTTTAATTAAGAAAGTGAGTTAACAAGAGATAACATTAAAACAAGAGATAACATTAAAACCCTTAGAAAATAGAAACATAGTTGAGAATGTTATTATTTTTATTTTTAAATTATTTTTAAATTAAATAAAAAGAAAATAATTGAAAATGTTATTATTTTTATTTTTTAATTATTTTTAAATTAAATAATAAATTTTTTTTTAAATTTTATCTTGAAATATAGACAAGTTGTAAGCCATTTTCTACATTAACATACATAGTGTAACCTTAAAATAAAAATCAATAACTCAAATCCTAGATAATTGTCAATTCCCTTCATTAAAAAATTAATAATAAAACTCTTTCAATAGAATTTACATGATAATACAGTAACATATCAACAATAACTTAAATCCGAGAGATAGCGAACCTCATCCCAATTGCCAATTCCCTTAATTAAAAAATAATAATAAAACCCTTTGAATAATATTTACATGGTGATACCGTAAAACAAACTTCAACGTCATTTTAAGACAGCAAGACAAAAATACCTGCTCTCAACGACTCTTTATATTATAAATATATAGGGGTGCCTTCCCTCTAACCCTAACCCTAACTTTTGCAGATTCAATTTTCCGTGAAGATGAAGAGACCTCCCTGCTGCGAGAAATCTCATACCAAGAAAGGGGCGTGGACTAAAGAAGAAGATGACCGACTCATCTCTCACATTCGAGCCCACGGCGAAGGCGGCTGGCGTTCCCTTCCAGAGGCCGCAGGTTTCTTGCCTGAGCTCTGCTTATTCGATGGAATTAACTGCTGCCTGTAAATTGATTTAAGACATTCTGTATAACGTTTCTTGATTTTTCTTCTACAGGACTGCTGAGATGCGGAAAAAGCTGCAGGCTTCGATGGATAAACTACTTGCGTCCAGATCTGAAGCGTGGAAACTTCACAGAAGAAGAAGACGAACTTATCATCAAATATCACTCTGTAGTCGGCAACAAGTATATAATTTCATCGCCTCTCTTTTCTCCAGTGAATTTCCGTATTCATACGCACATATTAAACCTGGATCTGTCATGAAAATTTCGATTTTTCAAGTGTCAATTTTGGACCGAACTGATAGTAATCAGTCTGTAAAACTGTGCAGGTGGTCTTTTATTGCAGCAAGATTGCCTGGGCGAACGGACAACGAGATAAAGAACTACTGGAACACTCACATCAAGAGAAAATTGCTGAGCAAGGGACTCGACCCCAAGACCCATCGTCTCCTCGCCCAGCCCTATAACATCAACATTAATACCCCCGTCTCTCGGCCTGCTCCTGATCACGTCCAAATTCCGGCGTTTCAGAACCCTAGAACGCCGGAGATTGCAGATTTCTTCCAACATGACAGATCGGAAAGCTCGCCTATCGGTCCGGCGGCTTTGTATACGGAAGAGCATGGAGGCCTTAATCTCAATTTGTGTATCAGCTTGCCATCTACTTCGGCCCCTCCAAGATAATAGAACCGTGGTTTCAAATCCTACTTCTGCTGCGGAGTACTGTCAACTCTATAAATGTTGGAGGGTTCGAGATCTGATGAGAGAAAGAATGGATAATAAGTTAATCTCTATAATCTCAAGGTGGTGCAATTAATACACACCAGTAATGCACGGCCAATTGTCACAACACAAGCAATCCAGCGATAATGGCGGTTTGCAGTGCATCAAATCCATATGATAGAATACGTAGAGCAAGGCCAAATTTGTCAACCAAGGCAATGTATATTTACAAATGGCACGGGTGCAATACTGAAGGTCTAGTATCAAAAGAATATATGAAGTTGATGGTGGGATATTCACGTGTTAATTGATTAAGGTCTCAGTCACTACTTGCAGAAGTGTAACAGACGTCGATTTATACTTAGAAAATTTATAATGTTCGGTGTAGACCTAAGGATCAGTGGTGTTACGTACAATCGACGTCGTTTTATACCTAGAAAATTTAGAATGTTCAATGTAGACCTTAGGATCTTGGATGTGTGCGGAAATTTCTGGGGGCTGTGTATTGAAATTTCATTGTATATATGAATGGGAATTTGTTTGATAGCTTAATGAAAATAACATTTGTTTATGATCATTTAAAAGTAATTCTTTGGCTACTAAATTAAAATCTTGAATGACTCGAATTTGCCATTATTCTAATCATGAATAGATTTTATTAACAACATGACATATGATCATCGAAGTATGATTTTATGTACATCCATATGACTTATTGTCAATTAGGTGTTGAATTAAACTATGATATATGTACATCCATATGATTTATTATCAATTTGGTATTGAATAATGACTTTAGTCCATCTAACTTTATTGTACATCCATATGATTTATTGTCAATTTGGTATTGAATAATGACTTTAGTACATCTAACTTTATTGTACATCCATATGATTTATTATCAATTTGGTATTGAATAATGACTTTAGTTCATCTAACTTTATTGGATATAATTTATTTGTAATTCCATTGTAAAAGTGCCCTAACCTCATCCTCAAAGATATTAGGTGGGACTTATCACTATTTCATTATTATTGTGCCTTACCCTTATCCTGAAAGATATTAGGTTGGACTTATCAATATTTCATTATTATTACATTTTGCATGTAGGTAGGAGAAGTTATGAGTCTTTTTATAAGCAAATTTAGATTATATTTGTATATTTTAAAGTCTAATTTAAGAGATTATATTTATATACTTTAGAGTACGACTTAAAAGAGGTGAAGGGCTTTGTCATAAGTTTCTTAAAAGTAATGAAATGAGTTGAAAATTAGTAAGTTGGAGTAATACAACTTTCTTCAAAGTAATGAGTTGAAAATGAGTAGGTTGGAGTAATGTGTGACTATACTATGGTCACAATAAATTATAAAAATAGATTGCATTTTTTATACTTAGGAAAGGGAAGAGGATTTTCCACAAATCTCTTAAAAGTAATGAGTTGAAAATTAGTAGGTTAGAGTAATGGGTGATTAGGCCATTGTTAAAACACTATGTTGGTACATATTGTATCATCATCTAAGGAGTCAAAACCCTTAATGTGTGTGAATAGTAGCATTAAATTTTAATTATTACTTAACACAACTTTGGTCTTGAAATAGTAAACAATAAGCTATTTGGCACTCTCTCACTAATGGACTATGTTCACATCATGAACAAGTGAGTTGTTAACTTGAATTGGAGGAGGTTAATTCATATCAAATAAGCATTGAATGAAAAGTTTCTATTGACACTAGTTTTATATGTTCATATCAATTTGCATTGGTAATTCTTGGTGTCTTTTCTTGGCTTCAAAGTTCTTAAACAAAATGCTTCAATGCTTTGAAAAATAATTTCCTATGAAATTGTTGTTATACATTGAAATATTGATGAGCCCATATGCTTAACCCAAACTATTGGGTAACGCTCGTATGAAGAAGTTGTGACTTTAGAAACAATGATCAACTAACTCATATTTGGGATCATAGTCAACAATATTGTGACAATTCATTGTTACAGATATTGAAGCTTTGAAGTTCTGTAAGAAAATGACTATCACTAGAAATATAAATAGTCATATTCATATTGGAAATATCGAGTTTGGTATTCTTGTTCTCTTTCATAGGTGTTGGAGGTGACTCCAACCTAGTTGTAATACTTTACATTGTGTTCATGTTAATAGTTTAGATGTCCCACATGAGCTATCACATATAATTTGAATTTATAGCCCTGATATTTAATTTTTTCATTTAATCATTTCATCTATAATCAGCAATGAAACCTACATCAATTTATTTGATAGAAATATCATCTTATCTAGACACCTAGACCTTCCTAAAAGACTAATGCACGATAAACGCAAAGATAATTTCACTTCAAGTACTAGACCTTTGGTGCTGAACTCAAATCATAAAGTCCATTGCTTCTACCATCTAGAACCTATTGAGATCTCAATTAGGAATTTATCTAACCTCAATCACTTATATGGATCAATTTCCCTAATGTTAGGGTCCTATTGTAATCTTTCTACTTTAGGCTATATAGAAAAGTTAATGAGTTAACATGCATGGCCATCTCCTTGAAAAAGGTCGATTAGATGGTAATGGATAGTTAATTACTAAAAAATGACATCTTTATTAATTAAATCCCACTAGGGAGTTCATACTCATTAGTTATGGGGCCACAAGTAGTTATGGTTTTGGCTATTGGAATCGTATTTAAAGAGCCAAGAGACTAAGAATTGTTTTGTCAAGTATTTTTTATTTGCATATTGGCTCAAGTGAAAGGTCGTTCAATCTTATGAAGCAAGTGAACATTTTTTTCTATTGGATTATCATAATACAAGGGTTTATGTTGGAGCATTTCATTTCAATTCTTTGTGTTCGGTCATTCTATGTCATAACTTATAGCTTATTGCATTATAAATCTCTTTATACCTGGTTTTGTTCTAAGCGTAAGAATTAAATATGATTGCAAATGGTATCAAACCACTTTCATGAGCCTACACAACTCCAAAATTTTGAATATTATTTTTAGGATATAGACATATTCTTCCATCTCAAATAGCATAGAGATCTATCATTTCATGGCTAAAACTATAATCAGGGAAGACTAATACAACAAGAAATACAAGTAGTTTCACCTAGTTTGACACTCATGTAACCATTGTGGGTACCCCTCTGAGTAGTACCACACCAAAGATAATTTGTATATGAAATTTCACTTCCTCCTACCCTAAGGTTATCGAAATTTCCCTGGGAAGCTTGAAGCCAATTTTGAATAATCTGATTAATGGTCTTGCTACTTTAGTGGCACCGAGAACCACACTTGGTAAGAATACTCTCTAGTACTTTGTAGTTGAGTAATACAACTAATGGCATGGTTGAGCCTTCTTAGTTTGTGACTTGAGACATTATGTTGAGTACTTATTGGACCTTTCAAGTATATAAGAGAGCTCTAGCACCTGACACTCCCTTTTCCTCAAGACCTTAGAAACTTGGTTCTATGTAACCAACAAACTAAATTCCTACACCTTTACAACCATAAAGAATTTGGAAATTCTATAATGTAATAATATTCAACATGTAGTAATACTCCCATCAACGTGAAAAAAACAGGGTTTGAGTTCCATCGACAAAATTGTGGGAGATCTATCTTAAAAGTATCCTTTCATCATTTTGATCTTGTTGGTATACATATATAACAACCATTTTGTGGCCCAAAAAATACAACATTTGGTGGTACATTTCATAAGACCCTTGTTTATCCATTGGCCATTTTGAGATAAGTTGGTGTTAATACTTTCTAGATCACAAGTTCAATCCTATGGTCCACACTTGCCACTATGCACCCATGTTGTGCATCAATAACTTGTGCATGGAGACCTAGACGCTTCTATACAACTCCTCCAAAGGGTGTAGGGAGACCTAAAACCTCCTATCGGGTATACATGGAATTGAGATACATTAAGGAATAAAGAGTGCACCTTTATGGAATTAAAATCCATATAAAAATAATGAATTTTAGAGGATTTACATTCATCACCCATAGTAGGTCACTTGATATTTCATAAAACCTATGAAAGGATTAAGTAGTAATCTTATGGGGAATGCATGATAAAAGACATCCAAAACATTGTTGCAACCAATGAAACTTGCCAATGACACCAAGAAGAGACGACAAACTTGGTAGGGGCCTTGAAACCACTTTCGATACCAACGTATATATGGACTAATATCTATATGGATTTTATAGTGGGGATTCTTAGAGCTTGTAGTAAATCATCCATCGTGGTGGTTATCAATCACATTTCCATATATGATTTTAATTTTGTGTCTTATTCCACCCTTTGACCACATCAATTGTTTCCCAAGTCTTCATAGATCATATTTTTTAGGTACATGACATGCTAGCTTCCATTGTATTTGACTAGAACCATACATTGACAATAAAATTTTTGTATATGTTATTTAAACTCTAAGGAACCTAGTTAATAATTATCATGGCTTATCACCCCTAAATATATGGTTAAACATAAGCAGTCAATAAGTGTTTAGAAATCTATTTGAGATGATTTTTTTTGGAAACGTTGCACCAATGGACACAGTGACATCCTCTTTCGGAATGGTGGTATAATACAAATTATTATGGAGCTACCAAAACCAAACCATATTAAATTGTAAATGGAAAAAATCCCTTGTTCATTGTTGGTTATTTACCAAGAAATTCAAAGGATCAAGTAGCGAATAACACACTTGACACCAAAGATGTTATTCTTCGCACACTTAAGGACAATTTTGCTATGGCTCAAAATAGAATGAAACACTAGGTGTATCGACATCGGTTAGAGCATTCATTTCCATATAGGATAATATATTTCTTTATATTCAACCTTATAAATAAACACCACTCCAAAATAACCTCCACCAAAAACTAGCATCGAAGTTCTATGGACCCTAAAAAAATCATACAATGGATTGGACAAGTGGCCTACAAGCTAGCTCTACCAAATCACTCCAAGATCCATATGGTATTTCGTCTGTCTTGCCTAAAAAATATTGTGGGATCAATTTGTAAAGTATAGAACAAGTTATGAGAACTTGATGAAGAAGGATTTATTTGTCTCTAGCTGGATGTAATATTTGATATTAGAGAGTGACAATTGCACAAGTGCACATACAAATAAACCTCGATCTAGTGGAAATGCATGCAAATAGAAGATGCCACATGCGAATCAATAATGATTCTATAGCAATTTCCTCGCCTTCAATCTCAAGGACAACGTTTCTCTTGAAGGGGGAGAGCATGTTAGGGTCTTGTGCTAATCTCCCTACTTTAGGTTATATATGAATTAATCAATTGATGTATGCGGCCATCCTCCTTTGAATAAGGAAAATTATATGGTAGTAGGTAATTAATTAATGTAAAAAGGCTATGTTTTTAATTAATACCCACTAGGGAGTTGATACTCATTAATTATTGGACTAGAAGTAGTTAGGGTTTTTGATATTAGAAGCCTATTTAAAGAGATAGGAGGCTATGGGTTTTTTTTGTTGAGTATTGTTTGCAGGTTGGTTCAAGTAAAAGATCACCCTGACTTAAGATTCAAGTGACTATTCATTTCTATTAGATTATCACAATACAAGGGTTTATTCTATATAACTAGTATAGAGAGTGGCATCTTTTTTGGCTTCCCCATGACTTAGCCAAGACTTGGTATCTTTATGGCAACCTCATTTAAGTTATAGGTGGTTTTGACTGGATTTTAAAGAAATCTTAGGATCCTCATGTCTCCCATGTTGTTTATCTTATTTATGTACCTTAGGCACCTAGCCATAGACATTCTCTTAATGAGGGAGAGACTCGCTTATATAAGGAGGATATGATAAGATGTATTACATTTTATTTTGAAATTATAAATTATAAAACAATTTTGGATTTTCTTCATCCTTCTCCATAATACTCCAAAGATATTGCAACCCCAAACTTCACCCATATAATATAATATGAGTGACGAGAGTCTCAAAAACAGTCTTATTCTTATCCCAAAGCCAAAGGTTTGTTGATTTACAATTGTTTTCAAGTCCATTATAAACTTTACACTCTCTATTTAAAATTTTCTCAATGTTATAGTTCTAGTTAAACTTATGATGAAGGACAAATATGAGGTATTTGTATGAAGTCACTTTCTCCAACTTGTTTTCTTCATTAACATGAAATTAACATAAGTGACATTTTTCGATTTGATTATCATAACTTTTTTTTGTCAGTGCTAACAATCATTCTCATATTAGAGAAAAATGCTCGACATTTATTAGTTTCTTGTTGAGATCATAGAGACTCATTTCCATACAAAAAATACCATCACCATAAACAAAGAGGGGGGTAAATATGCCAACTAGAGTCATTCTGACACATCCTACTTCTTCCAAACATACCTGTAACATGTCAATGTATATACCAAAGAGGGTAGGGACAAGTGAAAACATTTCCTAACTCCTATATTACAATTAATTTCTTTTGACTGATCCATAATGTTCTTAAAATTGGTAATGACATTCACATACAACCTTATTGCAAAAACTCTCCACTCAAAATGAAGTTTTAGCTCAAGATCTAATATATGATTTCCAAATGTTAGTTCTCGATATTCTATCAATGTTTTTCAAAAATCAACACAACAACATAAAAGATTGGTTTTCATTAGAGGAATTTTGAGGTCTAAAATGGGTCTCCTAGGGATATAATGAAATAATAGCTATAATAATAAATAAGAGTGGTGAATTTTTAAGGAAAAAATTAAAAACTATTTTTCTCTCACATTTTCAATTTATCTCCTTCAATGGTCACTCAAATTTCAAGTGTGAGCACTTCTTGGATGCTAAGTTGAATTATGCATCCAATAAATACACACTCAACATACTTTTGGCATACCCTGATAGGAAAAACTTGATATACCATAAAAACGTATTCCTTGGCAATAAATATGTTTTTTTTAATTGTATATCAATAGTTTTCTACCAAGAGTATGTCAAAAGTATGTCCAGTGGGTATTCTTTGGATGGGGAATTCAATTCTACATCCAACAAGGCCTCACACTCAAAATTCGAGTAAACCTACAAGAAGATGAGTCAAAAATATAAGAGGAAAAAATAATTTCTCCCCTTTCCTTAAAAAAATCATAAAATATTTTTCGGTATGATTGACATCATACCGATAAATATTTTAATAGTACTTTTTTTGTTTTGAGGCCCATAGTTTACCTCAAAATTTCCCCAATGATTATTGTGGCACTTCTCTACAATGGTCTTAAGAATAAGACGATGGTCAACAGTTGAATGATAACTCTTAATTTTGGAATGACTTTTAGTTTTTTATTTATGACTTTCTAAGCATATGTTGATCTTCATTTCTACAATAATTATATATAAATTGCTAATCATAATGGTCCTATAATTAGATAGATTGTTTTTATTTGCACTTTTAAAAATAGGAACAATGGGGCTTTAAGTCCAAAGTTTAAGGAAACATTTCATGACTAATAATTTCAAGTATTTATGAAGGTGAAGGATTAACCCTAAACTTTATATCTTCTAAAACATAATTTATTTCTTATGTAGAAAGGATTTGAATGTTATTCACAACATCAAAGGATTCCTAAGTCTTTTAAAGAAGGAATTCTAAGCCTTTTATTAAGATCTAGTTTAGAGAGATGCAAAAGTTTATCTAAACTTTTTGTTATTAATAATACATATTTTTCATTTTAATTAAGCTTTTTACTTATATTTTTTTGTAAAATTTGAAATACTTATTAAAAATATTTATAATAAATTAAAATAAACTAAATTTAATAAAATTTATTTATACTAATGTTTTTAAACATTTTTAATATATTTAAAAAAAAATTAAACCAATTAAGTTTATAAAATTACAAATATCAATTACCTATTAAAAATATCTATAATAAATTCAAATAAACTAAATTTTATAAAATTTATTAATACAAATGTTTTTAAAACATTTTTAGTATATTTTAAAACAATTTAAACCAATTAAGTTTTTAAAATTACATGCCATTAAAATAAAATTTCCTTTCAAAAATTAAATTTATACATTTATTATTAAAAAATCATTTTTTAATTTCTTGAAAAACAATATTTCTCCTCAAGCAAATTAAATAATTATTTCAAACTGTCCTCACAACTAAACTTTAAAAAGTCTATTGACGCACATGCAGGTTCTCGGGCTATCAATCACTTGACAATGCCTATTAGGAAGATTATGAATACGTTTGCTCTTATCTCTCCATTTAAAAAACAATTACTTCAGTTTTAAAAGTTGCTGAATGTAAGTCAAAATTTTGTTCATTTACTACTTAAAAAGGTGTTTTATGAGATTCGGTAAAAGCCAGCTATGGTAATCAATTCTATCCACGTCATAGCAACCTTGGTCAAAACATGTTTGCATCTTGTTTTTATATTATGGTGAACTATATTTTAGTATCTTTAAACAATATTCATATGTTTAAAAATTGAAAGATTTAAAAAATATATATGATTTGACATTAATAATTGAATTAAAGTTATGTTATTGTTTTATATCAAATTATCACAAGGCTAATTTCTTATCAATAGACTTTCAAACTACAAGGAAAAAAACAACATTACAACATTCATACCTCAGCTTTTAATTATTATTTTCAGATTAGTATGTAAATAATATTTACCCATTTGACATATAGTTATAGTCATTTTACAAAATCAGAAGAATACTATAAAAGCCTCTCTAAAGAGATATTAATAAATAAAATATGAGCGCTTAGATATTAAAGAGAAGTCTAGAGATATTCTTCAAATTTTAAGAGAACTTTAGCAGAACCCATAACTCTTTGGAGAGCCCATCAGGGACAGAGTTAAGTTCCCAAAAGACATGTTCAAAAGTTAAAAATGAAAATAAAGTCCAGAGAGTTTGAATCTTAGCACACCACTACTCCAGTATAGCAACCTATAAAGTTGACTTTCCTGCTGCGCAATCCACAATAATCCTTGAGTCACCCAAGACCTATAATGACAAGATTTCTCTATTAGATGCAAACTATAAAACTCCCCATAGAGCTAGTAGCTTTGCTCTTGTATTTGATCCAACACGATGGCACATCCAAAGAAGAAAAACATCATTGTTTGCAATTTTAATCATCATACCACCACCCGCATTGACCATTTTGTGAAGATCCATCAAAATATCCAATAGAAAACTCATATGATAGAATAGGTTGTGTGCAAATTTTGTTTTTTTAGCCCTCTCCTTAATGTTCTTTGAAATAACCCATAATTTTAATGTTTTCCCTAGCATAGTCCTAAGGCACATTTTCAAAGATCAAGGAATTCCTTGAGCTTCAAACGCCCAAGCCACAAAAAGCAAGCAATGTTTTATACTTTGGTATTGATCTTATCTAAATTTCAAAATTACTTTCAAGCAAAGGAAAAGACCAATAAGCCCGTGGGGGGGCAGAGCAAGTGGTAAAGTGGAATTGTTGAAACTAGTTGTAATTGGAAGCTCTCGTGTTCAAATCCCCCCCAAATTTACCCATGCGCCATGGTTCGGGCCCTGTGGATGCACCTAAGGGTATAGTGGTAGCAAGATTGGATCCCTGGACCCCATGTCACGTGAGTACCAGCTCGTCCCCAGTTGTTGATTCCCCTAGTTACAAAAAAAAGAAAGAAAAAGAAAAAGACCACATCACATAGATCTGTAGAGCAAAAAACACCTCTTTCCAAATTTCCTTTGAGAAGGTACATTGCACAAAAAGATGGTTAGCATATTCCTCTTCATTTCTACAAAAACATAAGCATTTGGACACTCTATAGCTATTTTATTCATATTATACCAAGTCAATATACGATTTTCGAAACTCAACCATAAAAAAACACTTTAACTTCAATAGAATAAACCAAAAACAGATCTTTTTATATGACCATTTATACTTAGGATCACTAGAAGAACGAGAAATTGCATCAAAGGCCAGTTTTGCATTAACTTGGCCATTCCCCTAACTCCAAGACTAAACTAAGGTATCATCTTAATCAGTCAATCTGATCCTAAAATGATTCAAACCAACAACAAAGGAATTCCATTCAATTGCAAGATCATCTGCAAGACCGAGATCAATAATAGACATCCAATAAGAGGAGGATAAACCCCCAACCACAAATTTATTTACATGTGCTAACAAGTTGATGCCATATCTGGATAAATATGAGATAAGAGCCTATGAAAGGATATAGAAATTTTCACCCCCTAAGAATGGATCAATACCCAAATTGACCCTTTCTCCATTACCAATCCTCTAAGATAACCCAACTAGGGGTATGACTTAACAACCCCACACTAGAAATTTGAAGCCACGGAAATTAATTTCTTAGTTTGTCTATTCCACTCCTGCACGAAGGCTTTCTTTAGGTATTTTGATTTTAGAACCTCACTCCATAGCCTAGTACCAAATAGGCCCCTTCATATACTTTTGAGGCTCAAAGTAAGATTAAACCAATGGAGATTTTTGAGACCCCATCCTCCCATACTTTTTGGCAAGGAGATTTTTTCCCAATTAACCAAATGAAACTTTTCCTTCTTGAAATTTCTTGACCACAAAATTGCATCATTTTATTCCTCGGACAATGAAGAATAGGAACTGGAATATTGGCAAGTGACATCCAATATACTGGAATACTTTCCCGAACAAATTTTACTAAATTCAATCTCCCTCTAAGAGAGAGCCACTTATAACACTATAAACCAAACTTTTTGTCAGTCTTTCTCACAAGCCACAACCAATCTTCTTTTTTCCAATCATTTGGTTTGAGAAAATAGCCAAGATACTTGAATCCAACCTCCAAAGGTTCATATTTAAATGCGGACAATCTTAAAATTTGTACCAGCACATCATCATGTACAACATTATGAAGAAAAAAATACTTATGTAAACTAACCTCCATGCATATAGCTTCACAAAATACCTGAATTATATGATGAAAAGCCTCCCAATATTCAATAAACCCATCCGTAAATAAGAGAATATCGTATACAAACAACATATGAGTAATGAAATGAATGGAAATATTCTTGACACTAGTCAACTTTTTATCCTTCTTAGCCTTCCCAATGAGTCTACTAAGACGTTTCACTACCAAAAAAAAAAAAAAAAGGAGATAGTAGACATCCCTCTCTAACACCTCTATAGCTTTTGAAAAATTAGAAAGGAGACCCATTTACAAGAATTCCAATTTTATTCATATTGAGTATTAATAGAATTTTAATAGTTATATCAGTTAGTATAATAAAGAATAAGGGATGGTGCAAGCTAATGCTGGTCACTTATGACACGTTCATTGCAAAGGACTTCTGGAAAAATAGAAATCTGAACTTCAAAAAGCAATATTAGAGGTACCTACACAACTTTTTCAAGTATGGCGTAAGAATATGAAATGTGGAGAATCGGATTACTTTCTGAAATATTTAACTTTTATTTATGGAAACTAAGAATAAATCCAAAAAAAAAGGTTCTTCTAAGGTTGGTATATTATATTTTTCCCAAAAAATAATGAATATGTTTGCGTTGGTCCACTCGTTTGGTATGGAAATGGTGGAATTTTGTGAAAAAATTATATAGAGTTGTAGATAACAGGTGTGTCTAGTGCAGCGTTATTTTTCCATATTTATTTATGTTATATTTTTTATTTTTCAAATTAAGGAAGTCAGTGATGCCCTAAAATGACAAGGTCAAGCATTGGTCCACCACATCTTGGTCTTAAGATAGTCAATGAACGATATTTTTTTTTAGGATGTAGTTCTTTGTGTCTTCTTATGTGGGTTCTTTTCCATTTTCTAAATAGGTGAGCCAATCAAACGTTATAGCCAAAGAAAATAGCCTACCTTTTGTGTTAGATTGACATTAGTCCATTTAAAATTAAATAAAAAAAGATAATAGATTTAAATAAAAATTACATATTCAGAATCTACAGACACAGTTACACAATTGTGTGAATTTTCATTAGCAGTGGACAAGCATGGCATATGGAAAATCATGCACGAAATAGAAGAAGTGGTACAAAACAAGTTTTATTTCATAAGACAGTCCAAACCACTTGGTTGGGCAACTCGAACCTAAAACCAAAGCCGCCAAGTCATCCACAACGTAGGTTGGAAAAAAGGTGCCACAAAAATTCTAAATTTAAATCAGGCGCATGAGTAGTTTAAAACACAACACACATGCACTAGAAATGTGATCGCGCTACTTTGTGCACATGCGTTAAAGACGCGTGCGTGCATTTGTTAAGTAAACACTTTGTTTTGATTTTATTTTCAAGCATTTGCAATGGAATGATGATCATGAACAATGATGATGATGATGAGGGGATAATGACAATGATAATGATGATGATGATGACTATGATGATGATGATGACTATGATGATGATGATGATGATTATGAACAATGATGGTGATGATGATGATGATGATGATTACGATGATGAGGATGATGATGACTATGATGATGAACAATGATGGTGATGACAGTGTTGACGATGATGAAGAACAATGATGATGGTGATGATGATGAGGAACAATGATGATGATGATGATAAGGATAATTTCAATGATGATGATGAGGATGATGACTATGATGATGATGATGAGGATGAGGATGATGATGACGATGACAATGATGATGAACAATGATGGTGATGATGATGATGAGGACAAGGATGATGATGATGACAATGGTAATGAGGAACAATGATGATGATGACGATAGGTTTAGTTGAAACTTTGCTTTGATTTTATTTTCAAGCATTTGCAATGGAATGATGATGATGAGGAGGAGCATGATGACAATGATGACGATGAGGATGATGACTATGATGATGATAAGGACGAGGATGATGATGATGATGATGATGACGATGGTGATGATGATGATGACGAACAATGATGGTGATGATGATGCCAATGATGTGGATGAGGATGATGAGGATGATGAGGAGGAGGAGGAGGAGGAGGAGGAGGAGGAGGAGGATGACGATGATGAACAATGTTGTTGATGATGATGATGAGGATGATGACAATGATGATGATGACTATGATGATGATGATGATGATGATGATGATGACGATGACAATGACGATGAACAATGATGGTGATGATGATGACGATGATGATGACGATGATGAGGATGAGTATGATGATGATGACGATGACGATGACGATGAGGAACAATGATGATGATGATAGGTTTGTTGAAACTTTGCTTTCATTTTATTTTCAAGCATTTGCAATGGAATGATGATGATGAACAATGATGATGATGATGAGGAGGAGGATGACTATGATGATGATGAGGATGATGACTATGATGCTAATGATTAGGATGATGATGATGATGATGATGATGATGATGATGAACAATGATGGTGATGCCAATGATGATGACAATGAGGATGAGGACGATGAGGATGCTGATGAGGATGAGGATGATGAGGATGATGAGGATGATGAACAATGTTGATGACGATGACGATGACAATGATGATGAACAATGATGGTGATGATGAGGAACAATGATGACGATGATGATAAGTTTAGTTGAAACTTTGCTTTGATTTTATTTTCAAGAATTTGCAATGGAATGATGATGAAGAGGAGGAGGAGGAGGAGGATGATAATGATGATGATGAGGATGATGACTATGATGATGATGAGGATGATGATGATGATGATGATGATGAACAATGATGGTGATGATGACTATGATGATGAGGATGAGGATGCGAAGGATGATGATGAGGAGGAGGAGGAGGAGGATGACTATGATGATTATGAGGATGATGACTATGATGATGATGATGAGGATGATGATGATGATGATGACGATGATGAACAATTATGGTGATGATGATGATGATGATGACGATGAGGATGAGGACGATGAGGATGATGATGATGATGATGATGAACAATGTTGTTGATGATGATGATGACAATGATGATGAACAATGATGGTGATGATGATGATGAGGATGAGGATGAGGATAATGATGATGACCATGATGATGAGGAACAATGATGACGATGATGATAGGTTTAGTTGAAACTTTGCTTTGATTTTATTTTCAAGAATTTGCAATGGAATGATGATGATGAACAATGATGATGATAATGAGGAGGAGGATGATAATGATGATCATGAGGATGATGACTATGATGCTGATGGTGAGGAGGATGATGATGATGATGAACAATGATAGTGATGATGACTATGATGACGAGGATGAGGATGACGAGGATCATGATGATGACGACGATGAACAATGTTGGTGATGATGATGATGAGGATGATGACAATGATGATGATGAAGATCATGACGATGATGATGATGAGGATGAGGATGAGGATGATGATGACGATGACAATGATGATGAACAATGATGTTGAAGATGATGAAGATGATGATGATGATGACTATGATGATGATGATGATGATGATGAGGATGATGATGATGATGATTAAGATGACAATGATGATGAACAATGATGGTGATGATGATGACAATGACAATGATGATGAACAATGATGGTGATGATGATGATGACGAGGATGAGGATGAGGATGATGATGATGATGATGATGATGACGAGGAACAATGATGATGGTAGGTTTAGTTGAAACTTTGCTTTGATTTTATTTTCAAGAATTTGCAATGGAATGATAACAATGAACAATGATGATGAGGAGGAGGAGGAGGATGAATATGATGATTATTGTTGGTTGTGTTCTACTATCTTAAATACACCTAATATTTAATTATCAACTGGGGTTGGTAAGCTTAGAGTTGATACACAATATATGCGAAGGTAAAAAGGCTCCTAGGGTGTCGTGGATATATTTTAATAACCAAAATATCGAAAGATCTTTCAAAATGAAAAATCGAGTCAAACTCCTAAGACTACCTGAATATTTGGACTAGACTGGAGTATCAAATTTTAAACAACTACTAAAAAGAAAGATATAAACAATAATACTTATAACTTCAAACACTAACTCATGCATAAAAAGAATTATAACAATTGAACTGACAAATAACCAACTAACTACTCCTTAAGCGGAAGGCTGGGGTAAAAAGACAATTTATCTTACAAAGAATAGAAAACTGAAAAACCGAGTAGAAAACTTAATTTAAAGATATTTAAACTCTATTCTTCAATAAATACATACCAAAAACAAGAATGATTCCTATGATTACAAATAATCTAACTTCATTTTAAAAATAATACATCTAACCCTAAACTCTATATGCAAACAGAGATAACCATGACGTAAAACAGTAAAACAAAATCAGTATTTAATATTCAAGAAATAAGAACAACTTAATCCATATTTAATTTCAGGTAAAATGAAAATAAAAGAAGAATAATTAAACCTTAATCAATAACCTAAAACAATTAAACTTTAATTGTAATGCTTAAATAAAACTACCAACTACAAACATAATCCAAATATTGACAAAACAAAACTAGAGACAATATGAAAATACATAAAAAACAGTAAAAACAGAACTGAGGGTTAAATGACAGATTGAATAGTAGGTATGTAAAGGGTGGATGAATGGTATACTGGACAGACAGTCCGAATGGCAGTCCTTACCGTTGAAAATGGTAAAAACTAACCTAAATGAACTAATTCTTCAGTTGAAGTTATGTAGATCTAAACCTAATCCATGGAATAAATAAACAAACCTATTTAATCAGCAAATTAAATTCAAACTAACTTTCAAACAAAAATAAAGCATTGCATATTAAACTAATTAGTAAGCTAGAAATTAAATTAAACAAATTCATGGCGAGAAATAAATAAATAGAAATGAATTTAAATGAAAGAAAACTATTTCATACAAGCAAATTCATAACAGGAAATAAATAAACAAGACTAGATTCAAATGGAAGAAAACTATTTTATATGTTTTGAAATAAAAACTGAAAACAATACTGGAATGAAATGACTATAACTAAAATAACTAAAAGTAAATAACTGAAAGAAAATGACTAGAAACAAATGACTGAAAGCAAATCTATGCACACATCTACTTATTTAACTGCTGAAATAAAACTAAGCTAATGCAATACTAGAAATAAAATAACATTTACTATTATCTAATGAAAACAAACTGGAAATTAAACTAGACTAGTTGAAACAGAAAAGAAAGAACTAAATAAAACAAAGAAATGAACCTCTGGTTGATGAGAGGCCCTCTCAACAATCAGGGGTGATGTCTGCTAACTCCTACTCAAACGCAATCTTCAACAACAATTCTTACGTCTCTTTATTGAAATTCAGAAACAAAATTACAGTGAAAAATACTTCTCTATATCTCCCGACTAACTGACTAACTCTGCTCTGTATTTAGGGACTGATATATTAGTTTACATGAGAGATGAGCAAGTCGACCCTAAAGGTCGACTGCTCTCTAATTTTAGTCAATATTAAGGGCACATAATTGATTTGCAACCAATGCATAGTCTGGCTCTTCCTTCAGCGTGATCGTGGCATAATGTGGTGAGTCTGTTCCTTCTTTAGCGTGAACAGGCCTCCCTCAGCGTGCTTGATGTGGCGATGATCCCTTCCTTAGCATGGAGGATGGATTGGTTTTGAACGTAGGCTTGTACATAGCAGTAGGATTCTAGAATGCAGGTCCCTCATGAGCACAAGAGTGTGGAATGGTGGTGTTGTGGAGAGCGAGGGAGACAACACAGTCGATCTTCTAGAACGTAGGCCATTCTATCTCTTAAAAACATGGGCTTATGATAGTTTAATATTAAAATAGAGGAGGCCATGAGTAAAAAACAAATGTCCATCCCTTTGAACGCGTGGATAGTGAGAAGCTAGGTGGCGATCCTTCTAGAGCACGAGTTAAATGCATCGGTCCAACACAGTGATTACCCAGATGTGTTGATGATTAGTTGGTTGTAGACTTTTCATGTTTAAATGTTGAAAACCAATTATGGATAGCGCGTAGGCTGATGGGAGAGCTGAACGGAAAACTGAACCGTGAGATGGAAATATTGTGTGTCGATCTAGGGAAAACATGGCAAACCAACAGGGAATTTTGTGTGACGGTTGGATGACGAGCTGAATGCCAAGATGGATCGTGAGCTGGACATGTTAGATGAAAGGCATACTGAATGCGTTTTAGTGTTAATTTGCCCAAACATACTATAAAATATGCAAACATCGTATCAGAGAATACATTAAATATGCTTTAAATAATATAATTTTGAGTTAATAAAATCATAAAAATGATATTCATAACCAAAGTTGAAATAACATCAAATTTGTTCTTACCTTGTGCTGAATAACGATCTGCATGACATAAAATATACTAAAGACAATAAAATATGTCTTAAAATGTGTTATTTAATTGCCAAAAATGATAATAAAATGAGGCTCAACATTCCCCCAAACCAGAGAAATTCCAGGTCCCACTGAGCAAAAAGAAAATGATTAAGGAAGAAGGCAAAAGTTGCGTTAGTAACTACCTTCTACTTGGCAAATGAAGGAAATAATCTAAACTTTAATCTTATAAAAAAATATTTATTTTATGTCAAAATAGAAAATATTTATAAGATAGAAGGTGTAAGAAAATAGAAGTAAGAAAAAATAAATGATGGAATAGTAAAATATTTGGATTTCTTAGGAGACCATGCTATTATGACAAAATTCAAAATGTGCATCGTTTAACAAGCATATGTGTTTGATAAATAAATTTATAAAGTTTATAATTAGTTCAACCATTTCCAAATTAAAACTTTGGACAGATTGAACATATATCACAAATGCATAAATAACATTCTTAGTTAAGAAGAAAAATAGTTTTCATGTGGATTTAAATAAAAAGATGCTAACAGTAAAATGATAACAAAAGAAATTTTAAGGTCAAAGAATCCATATAAAAATCAAGCTATGTTTAAAAACAAAATTTGGTTGACAAATTTTGGTCATTCATGCTATAATACCACAATATCTCATTCAGACCATCATTTGAACCATTATTGAGATCCTTCGTAAAGTCTTCCATCAAATCCTTCATATTGATCGATTGATTTGTTTTTTTTAAGAACATGCTTCATGCTATAACCTGAAAACACTTTAACATTTGTCAGAGATAAGTAAAGTTTGTCATAATAATAAAAGATAAAAGAAGACAAATATTTTGTTCTGAATCTTCCTAATCCTCCCCCAAACCAAAGATATGGCATGTCCTCATGCAAAGGAGAAGAATAGTTTATTTCAGATAATAAAAAGTGCGAGTATACTGTTATTGTTTTATAAAGAAAAGAAAAATTGACGAGTAAAGGAAAGTGATTCTGATATATATATTTATGAAAAACAATAGTGCTTAGAAATACCATATAAAAAGACAATAATATAATTGAAAGAATGTCATAGGAAAAGCTATACATCTATGCCTCATTGTAAATATATCTTGTCATCATAAAATACTTTAAGTTTACCCCGGAGTGTGTGAGAGATGTAACTACGAGTCCCATTTCTAGGATAATAACATCCTAGGTATTGATTGAATTAGATGGCTAGGTCCAAACCCAACTTACAGTGATTCTCAAGGGACAGTAAAGATAATGGGTCGTAACATTTCATTTATAATAAAAAAAATTTGAAAAATTTCCTGTTTATGAGCATTATTTTACGAATCATGTGCATAGTAGTGCATTAACCGGACCTATTTACCCAATATTTCCCTGCTTCCAGCAAGCCTGTTCAGTACCTCGACAGGTTTATCTTGGTACCATGCAAGTATAGTCCGACTGCCAACGAGCCTGTTCAGTACCCTAGCGGATTTACTTCCATTTATCAAGCTTCATGGTTTTAAGTTTTTACTTAGCATTGACCCGCTGCCAGCCAGGCCTATTCAGTACCCCGATGGGTTTTCCTTGTATAATGATATTAAATATATGGAAGCCGATTGGTACTAGAGTGTGCTAAGCCCTGCTAAAACACATAATTCAATTTTACATAAATAAACTTACATACTGTCCTTAATCATAAATTATGTCAAAATAGAATAACTTAAAGTTGTTCTTTGACCTTAGAATCCATCTTTTTCAGAAGAGATAAGTAATGTTCCCCATAGGTAAAAATTCCACCTACTCTCGAGTTATCACAAAGAGATATTTGAGGGACAAGTTTTGATAACAAGTATAGGATGAACTAGTAATCCATAGGCACTAGTAATCAAGCACTGTTTGAAATAACAAATTAGAAATATACATGTCTGAATCAAAATATCAGAAACTATCTGAATCATAAAAGGAGCGGTTAAGAATAATATGCAAGGAGTTATCTTTAATTGTCACTACAAACTGCAAATTAAGAAAAGTTAATATACCTTACAAGTGTAATTACTTTTTCCAGATAATACTTCGACATGAGCTGCTTATAGAGATAAAGCATCCATTATCAAACTACAAAACCACTTGTTAGATGATTCAATTTATTCATAAAAACATAGAAAGAAAAAGAGTCGCATGTAATTCATTTTATCAGAAGTGACTCTTATATTCATAGAAGCAAAAACATATCTACATATATACAAGTGATGATAACCCAAAATGATTTCACAGATCAGGAGGAGGAGGAATAACTTCCTCTTCAATCAATTCCGTTTCTCTTTGTTGTAAAATTTTTTGTACGAAATCCTTTCTAGATGTTGGTTGGTGGTAAGGCATAATTCTATGTCCATTCACTATAAAGGAAACTTTCGAGCTGTCAATTGTTTTAATTTTTATTGATCCATTGTCAAAAGATGTAACTACTTCATAAGGGACCAACCAACGGGTAGTTAATTTTCCTTTAAAGTTTTTAAACTGTGAATCGAATAGTAATGCCCAATCTCTGGCATTAAATTTCTTTTGCTTGATAAATTTATCATTCCATTGCTTCTGTTGATTCTGTATTAGCATGGTTCCTTGGAGCACATCCTGTCTAATTTCCTCTAATTCATTGTTTCTGTGCTTCATCCAAATCCATGCCTAACTATGCTTCCATACGAAAGGTTTTAACTTGAAATTCAATAGGTAAAAGTACTTGTTTTCAATATACTAACTCATAGGGGGTATGTCTGGTAGTATTTCTCCATGTTATCCTATAGGCCCATTAAGCGTCTAGAAGTCTATCTGCCCAATCCTTATGATGTAAGTGAATGGTGTTGGTTAAAATATCTTCTAATACTTTATTGGTTGATTCTACCTAGCCGTTACCTTGAGGATGGTAAGGTGAATACTTGCAATGTCAGATACCATACTTCGTAGTGAGCTCTTGCATTAATTTGGAAGTGAATTGAGTACCTTGGTCTGTGACAATTTCTTCGGGTACACCAAATCAGGTAATTATTTCTTCATATATGAATTCTACTATAGATTTCTCTATAGCCCTAAACAAATATTTAGCTTCCACCCATTTGATAACATAATATGTACAAACCAAGATATATTTCTTTTTACGAGACATGGGAGAGATTGGTCCTACAAAATCAAGATCCCATTTTTCAAAAGGCTCAATCATGACCTGAGGTTGTAAAGGAATTTGGTCTGATATAATGGGTCTACCCATTCTTTGACAATTATCGCATCCTTTAATGTACTTGGAAGCATCCTTAAAAATGCTTGGCCAGTAATAACTAGAGTGAAGTACTTTGTAAGCTGTCCATTTATCAGGAAAGTGTCCTCCACATGGTCCATCATGGCATGCTTTGAGGATGTATGTCATTTCATCCTGCCGTAAAAATATTCTAATAATAAGATCTGGGCCAGTGCGAAAGAGGTCATTATCCACCCAGGAATAATTAGAGCTTTGTACTATTATGCTGCCTTTCTTGTATGGAGCCAAATGGTGTGTTACTTTTCCAGTTGCTAGATAGTTTGCAATATCAGCAAACCAAGTGGTTTGAATAGATACAACAAACAGATGTTCATCAGGAAAAGTATCATCAATAGGTTTAGTATCACTATCGTGTTGTATATGAGAAAGAAAATATGCTACTAAGTTTTCTTTACCAGGTCAATCAATGACGGTAATATTAAATTCTTGTAATAGGAGAAGCCACCTGGTAAATCTACCATTGGTGATTGGTTTATTCATTAAGAATCTAATGGCAAAGTGATTGGTGTGTACAAAAACTTCATACCCTGTAATATAATGGCGGAATTTATTAATAGAATAGACTACTACCAAAAATTCGTTTTCAGTAACGATATAGTTTAATTCAGCAGGAGAAATATTTTTTCTGATAAAATAAATGGCATAAGGTGATTGTCCTTCTTTTTTTCCTGGGACTCCTCCTATGGCTGTATTGGAAGCGTCAGTAGATATATGAAAGGGAAGGGTCCAATTAGGGCCCCTATGTATTGGTGCTACTAATAGTTTAGCTTTTAAAATCTCAAAAGCATTTTGACAAGATTCTGTCCATTGAAATTCTACATCTTTTATAAGCAATTTAAACATTGGTGCAGCTATCTTTGTAAATTTTTCAATAAAACGACGATAATAGCTTACATGAACCATAAATCTTCTTACCTCCTTTTGGGTTTTTGGAGAGGGAAGGCCAACCATTACTTCGATCTTAGCAGGGTCTACCTTAATTACTTGAGAAGAAATATGGTGTCCTAAAACTATACCTTTTGGCAGTACCATTTTACACTTTTCATGACTAAGAGCTAAGTTTGTCTCTTAACATCGGATCAAAAATTTCCCGAGGTTGTTAAGAGCTTCTTGGAAAGTATTACCATAGGTTGCAAAATCATCCATGTATACCTCGATATAGTCATGTATAAGATCAGAAAAGGTTCCTAAGACTGCTGATTGAAAAGTAGTGGGTGCATTACATAAGACAAATGGCAAAACTCGATAAGAAAATGTCCCCTAAGGACATGTAAAAGTGGTCTTATCCTGATCTTCAGGTGCTATTAGGATCTAATTGTATCCACTATATCCGTCAAGAAAGGAGAAATATTGCTTACCTGACAAGGTATCTAATACTTGGTCAATAAAGGGCAAAGGAAAGTAGTCTTTAAGAGTGTATTTGTTCAATTCCCTAAAATCAACACAAATATTCCATTTCCCTGTAATTTTATTTGGAACTACCACTAGAGGAGACACCCATTCGCTATCGGAAATAGGATAGATGAAACCAGCAGTAAGGAGTTTTTGTAATTCTTCTTTTACTATATCCTTCAAAGCAGGATTCATCCTCCTCTAAGGATGTCTTACATGTGGTATATTTGGATCCATATAAATGTGGTGAATACAAGTGTTAGGGTGTATACCCTTCATATCAGTGTATTCCCATGCGAATGTTCCAGATTGTTTTTTAAGAACCTTAAGTAGTTGAGATTTTTTATATTCACTTAACCCTACATTTGTGTGCAGAAATTTTTCAGGGCCGACTTCACAAGGTATGGTGAAAGGTCATGTATGCTCTTCGATTGTTAAGACACAAGGTGTTTCTGTAAACATTGAGAGAGCCATATTTTCCTGAAACTCATCTCCAAATATTTGATCAAATTTAGCAAATGACTGAGGAAAATCTATACTAGTGGTGGAGGAAATAAAGTGATTCAATACATTCTTAGTAGTCTGATCCTGCAATGCCCAGGATAAATCACTAGGAAAGGAAAGGTCATCAAAATATTCATCCCCAAAGGAACAATTTAACCACCATGAATTTTTAGTTATCGGTTGTGATGGGGGATATAAAATAAGTATTTGGGTAGGAAACCCATTGGAAATGGTCATCTCCCCATCCCTACATCCTATAAAAGCATTGTCAGTAGCTAACCATGGTCTTCCCAAAATAATAGGATGTCCTTTAGAAGGATACTTTGATTTTATGACCATAAAGTCAACGGGGTATTCCCATTAATCTAGTGATACAATAATGTCGTCCAGGACTCTAGCACGCTTTACCATAGTACAGTCTACTAGTTCCAAGATGGAAAGGGTAGGTCAAAGAAATTGTCCCAACTGTAAAACTTCTAAAAGTATGATGGTCATCATATTGATGGATTATCCTAAATCGATTATCGTGTTATCTATGGTGGTATTATTTATAATTACAGTCACTACTGGGGCTCTTGGATTTGTATATTTTTCAATTCGAGATTGATCTGACATATATTCAAACATCTCTCCTATGACATGAATTGCAAGGGGGTCTTTTTGTTTCTTCCCTGGGTGTTTAATGCATAATTCATTTATTACCTTACTGTAGATTGGTATATATTTAATATCTTGCAATAATAGTATTTTGATATATATATTCTTTAATTCATTCAAGATATCATACTAGGAATGGACTACAGGTTTTTCTATTACTAGTCTTGCTGGAAATGGAGGAATTATTTGTTCCTGAATAGGTTCTTGCGGAGGATGGGTAGATACTGGAACTTTTGGAATGTTCACATACTCCAAGATGGAATCACTCACAAGTTCATTTGAATCTTCTTCTTCTTCATTTTCCTCATGAATGAAGACTGACGTTCTGGGTTTATCATTAACAACTCTTCCAGACTATAATTGAATCTTATGTATAGGTATAATCGAAACAAGGTAGGATGGAAGAGTTTACAACTCAATATTTTTAAGAGCTTGAGTTGGTTTATTATTAGGGTTAGTTATCGGTTGTGGAGGTAATAATGTCAGTCGTAGAGGATTTTTATTCTAGAAGTGATGAGGTTGTTGTGCAATGAGAGGAACTAGAGGTACAAATCCAGGCAAATGCTGCTGGAAATTTGGTTGATGCTAAGGATAAGAATTATTAGTTGGAGGGATAGGTTGTAACTGAGGGTATGGCTGTCCTCTCCACCCTTGTGACCAATACTGTTGCTGTGGAAATTGAGGAGGAGGATACTGGGGTGGCCAACTCTGCCAACTAGGATTGTTCCATTGTTGGGGTTGTTGGTATGGAGAGTAATAGGGTGGGGATTGTTGTGGAAAAATCTGATATGCTGGTTGATAGATCTATATTTCCAAGGAGGCCTCCTAGATGTTTCACCTACATCCCAACTCTTATATATGGCTTGCAATCCAGGAAAGGATGGATAGTTATCTGTCGGATGTTCCTCTGTATAGATGTGACATATAGAGATATTGTTTAATGGGCATTCCTTTTGGTGATTTTTTGTTCTACACCTTGGATAGAAAATACTCATTGCTGCCCATTCTTCATCTTGCCTTGTATTGGCTTGTAAAGAATCTAATTGAGAACCCATGGCTCCTAAGATGTCAGTCTTAAAATTTTCCAATAGGTTACCCAATTCCATCCTTTTAACCCCTCCTGAACTAGGAATGTTTCCTCTTACATTTCTACTATAAGGCTCTCAAAAGTTTTTCCAAACTTTCCCCCTACTTCTAGAATAATTTTTACACATGAGAAATATCGTCGGCTGCCATGAGATTAAGACTCTCTAGCAAGAGATTCCTTTGATAAAAAGCGTACGTATTGCATCTTCTCAAAGGTCATGATAATTTGATTTATGAAGTGTATAAATGAACCTTTCGAGATAATCCTCTAGGATTTCATCTTCAAGTTGTTGTATCTTGAATATATCGTGTCGAGAATCTTTAGGTTTGTAGTATTCTTGATACTTTCTCAAGAATGAGGTTCTCATGTCATCCCAATTCCTGATAGTGAATTCACCTAATCCCATGAACCATCGCAAGGAGGAATCTTTTAATGTAGCGGGAAAGAGTTTTAGTTTTTGAGAATCTTGTAGATAATTATATCTCCTACAGAGAATATCAAAATCGAACAAGAATGTGTCCAGGTCCTCATTACTTTTTCCATAAAAGGTAGGTAAAGAATAAGAAGGGATGTTTTTCATATTTACAGCTAGTGTATTATCTAGAATAGGAAACCCAAAGGTAGCCTTCGTTTGATTTTATCCTTCTCCTTCGTTATTTCTAACTTCGTTGCAATATTCGTTCTCTCCCCATCCCTCCATATAGGCTGGGTTTTTAATATAAATATACCTATGAAGCTCCTTTCGAGGTGGTAATGGAGCATCCCAATGCTCTGTTTCGGGAGAGATCTTCCTCTGGTCAACCATTTTCTTATTGAACCCTAGAGGGATATTGGGTTCTAATGTGGATGTCTCAATTTATGAGATGACTGTATATATGGGGTTTCCAAAGAGGGATTTTACCTTCTCAGGATCAACAAGGTCAACAAAGTTCAGACTTCCTACTAGTGAAAAGGTTGTATCCTTTTTTTTGTGACTAGTGGAGAATTAGAGGTTACTAGTGGTTGATCCTTCTGAATTTCTTCCGGAATGAGGTCCTCATGACCTCTGGTCAAGGTTCCTTCTCCTTCTATGGTTTCCTTAGTAAGATCCATTGGAAGAGTTTCTTTAGGTTTCCAAGAAGAATTACTCCCTTGAGGTGTTTTTCGATACCTTTTTGGTGAGTTAGTAGTTGGCGTATTACATCCCTTGGACGAGTTAGTAAAAATGTCGATAGATTTTCTTGCCTTGATAAATCTACCCTAAGGATCTCTAAGTCTGTTCATGAAAAGAATACTAAATTAAAGGAAACTTATGCTATTACTATTGTTGTTGGGTTTGGGGGTGCCTGTTATAACAAAGGTGCCAGTTATAAAAAGAAAAAAAAATATGTGACAAATGTAGAAAATAACACACTTAGAAAAACAACAAAGGAACAACAAGGCTTTGGGGCACCCCACTATAGTGGATGCGTCTGGCTGTTACACCACGAAAATTCTAGGAATTTCATAGTGAAGTAGTCTTTGTGTCTTACTGTTCTCCCCTCCCTCTTTCTATGTAATATAAAAGTAATTTATATATCTATCTAAATTTCATAAAGGAACCCTATTTATTCTACCTTAGAAAACAACTCCTCGACAACAGTGCCAAAAATGTTGGGTGTGTCACACTATCTTAAATACACCTAATATTTAATTATCAACCAGGGTTGGTAAGCTTAGATTTGATACAAAATATATGAAAAGATAAAAAGGATCCTAGGGTGTCGTGGATATATTTTAATAAACAAAAGATCAAAAGATATTTCAAAATGAAAAATCGAGTCAAAATCCTAAGACTATCTGAATAATTGGACTGGACTGGAATATCAAATTTTAAACAACTACTAAAAATAAAGATATAAACAATAATACTTATAAATTCAAACACTAACTCATGCATAAAAATAATTATAGCAACTAAACTGACAAATAACCAACTAACTACTCCTTAAGCGGAAGGCTGGGGTAAAAAGACAACTTATCAAACAAAGAATATAAAATTGAAAAAGCGAGTATAAAACTTTATAAAGATATTTAAACTCTATTCTTCAATAAATACATACCAAAAACAAGAATGATTCCTATGATTACAAGTAATCTAACTTCCTTTTAAAAATAATACATCTAACCCTAAACTCTATATGCAAACAGAGATAACCATGACGTAAAATAGTAAAACAAAATCAGTATTTAATATTCAAGAAATAAGAACTTAATCCATATTTAATTTCAGGTAAAATGAAAATAAAAGAAGAATAATTAAACCTTAATCAATAGCCTAAAACAATCAAACTTTAATTGTAATGCTTAAATAAAACTACCAACTACAAACATAATCCAAATATTGACAAAACAAAACTAGAGACAATATGAAAATATATAAAAAATAGTAAAAACAGAACTGAGGGTTAAATGAGAGATTGAATAGTAGGTCTGTAAAGGGTGGATGAATGGTATACTAGACAGACAGTTCGAATGGCAGTCCTTACAGTTGAAAATGGTAAAAACTAACCTAAATGAACTAATTCTTCAGTTGAAGTTATGCAGATCTAAACCTAATCCATGGAATAAATAAACAAACCTATTTAATCAGCAAATTAAATTCAAACTAACTTTCAAATGAAAAGAAAGAATTGCATATTAAACTAATTATTAAGCTAGAAATTAAATTAAACAAATTCATGGCGAGAAATAAATAAATAGAAATGAATTTAAATGAAAGCAAACTATTTCATACAAGCAAATTCATAACAGGAAATAAATAAACAAGACTGGATTCAAATGGAAGCAAACTATTTTATATGTTTTGAAATAAAAACTGAAAACAATACTTGAATGAAATGACTATAACTAAAATAACTGAAAGTAAATAACTGAAATCAAATGATTGGAAACAAATGACTGAAAGAAAAGCTATGTGCGCATCTACTTATTTAACTATTGAAATAAAACTAAGCTAATGCAATACAAGAAATAAAATAGCATTTACTATTATATAATCAAAACAAACTGGAAATTAAACTAGACTAGCTAAAATAGAAAAGAAAGAACTAAATTAAACAAAGAAGTGAACCTCTGGTTGATGAGGGGCCCTCTGAACAATCAGGGGTGATGTCTGCTAAATCCCACTCAAACACAATCTTCAACAATAATGCATATGGCTCTTTATTCAAATTCAGAAACAAAATTACAGTGAAAAATACTTCTCTAAATCTATTGACTAACTGACTAACTCTGCTCTGTATTCAGAGACTGATATATATAGTTTACATGGGAGATGAGCAAGTCGACCCTAAAGGTGGACTGCTCTCTAATTTTAGTCAATCTTAAAGGCACATAATTGATTTGCAACCAATGCATAGTCTGTCTCTTTCTTTAGCATGATCGTTGCATAATGTGGTGAGTTTGCTCCTTCTTTAGCGTGACCAGAAATTCCTCAATGTGCTTGATGTGGCGACGATCCCTTCTTTAGCGTGGAGGATGGACTGGTGTTGAATGCAGGCTTATGCACAGCAGTAGGTTTCTAGAATGCAGGCCCCTCATCAGCGTGAGCATGTGGACAGGTGGTATTGTGGAGAGCGAGGGAGGCAAAACATTCAATCTTCCAGAACGCAAGTCGTTCTATCTCTTAAACGCATAGGCTTATGATAGTTTAATATTAAAACAGAGGAGGCCATGAGTAAACAACAAATGTCCATCCCTTTGAACGCATGGATAGTGAGCAGCTAGGTGGCCATCCTTCTAGAGGACGAGTTAAATGCATCAGTTCGTGGATGATCAGTTGGTTTTAGACTGTTTCATGTTTAAATGCTCAAAACCGGTTATGGACAGCGCGCAAGCTGATGGGCGAGCTGAACAGCAAGATGAATAGAACACTGAACCGTGAGTTGGAAATATTGTGCATTGATCTAGGGAAAACATGGAAAACCAACAACGAATTTCGCTTGATGGCTAGATGTGAAGATGAACGCTAAGCTGGATCGTGAGCTGGACATGTCAGGCGAAAGGCGGACTAAATGCGTTTTAGTGTTAATTTTCCCAAATAGACTATAAAATCTGCAAATGAATATGCATATAATTTTGAGTTAATAAAATCATAAAAATGATATTAATAACCAAAGTTGAAATAACATCAAATTTGTTCTTACCTTGTGTTGAAATAACGATCTACATGACATAAAATATACTAAATATCATAAAATCTCTGTTAAAATGTGTTATTTAATTTCCAAAAATGATAATAAAATGAGACTCAACAATGATGATGAGGATGATGATGATGATGATGAACAATGATGGTCATGATGAGGATGAGGATGAGGATGATGAGGATGATGATGATGATGACAACGATGATGAACAATGTTGGTGATGATGACGATGAGCACGATGACATAGATGATGATGAGGATGATGACTATGATGAGGATGAAGATGAGGATGATGATGAAGATGATGATGACGATGATAATGATGGTGATGATGATGATGATTATGACGATGACTATGATGATGAGGATGAGGATGATGATGATGATGATGATGATGATAGGTTTAGTTGAAACTTTGCTTTGATTTTATTTTCAAGCTTTTACAATGGAATGATGATGATGAACAATGATGATGAGGAGGAGGAGGATGATGACAATGATGATGATGAGCATGATGACTATGATGATGATGATGATGATGATGATGATGATGTCAATGATGATGATGATGAACAATGATGGTGATGATGATGATGAGGATGAGGATGAGGATGACAAGGATGATGATGACGATGGTGATGATGATGACGATGATGAATAATGTTGGTGATGATGATCATGAGGATCATGATGACAATGATGATGATGAAGATGATGACTATGATAATGATGAGGATGATGATGATGATGACGATGACAATGACGATGAACAATGATGGTGATAATGATGACGATGATGACGATGATGATGAGGATGATGATGAAGATGAGGATGATGACGACGATGATGAGGAACAATGATGATGATGATGATGATAGGCTTAGTTGAAACTTTGATTTGATTTTATTTTCAAGCATGTGCAATGGAATGATGACAATGAACAATGATGATGATGAGGAGGAGGAGGATGATGACTATGATGATGAGGATGAGGATGAGGATGATGATGATGATGATGATGATGATGAGGATGATGATGATGATGATGATGATGAGTACGATAACAATGATGATGATGAGGATGATGACTACCATGATGATGACGATGAGGATGATGATGACGATGATGATGATGATTAAAATGATGATGAACAATGCTGGTAATGATGATTATGATGAGGAGGACGAGGATGATGATGAAAATGACGATGGTAATGATGACGATGATGAGGACGACGAGGATGACGATGACGATGACGATGACAATGATGATGATAGGTTTAGTTGAAACTTTGCTTTGATTTTATTTTCAAGCATTTGCAATGGAATGATGACGATGAATAATGATGATGATGATGATGAGGATGATGACAATGATGATGATAAGGATGATAACTATGATGATGAGGAGGATGATGATGACTATGAAGATGTTGATGATGATGAACAATGATGGTGATGATGAACAATGATGGTGATGATGATGATGATGATGATGAGGATGAGGATGATGAGGATAATGACAATGATGATGGTGATGAGGATGGTGATGATGATGATGACGACGACGATGAACAATGTTGGTGATGATGATGATGAGGATGATGACAATGATGTTGATGAGGATGATGGCTATGATGATGATGAGGATGATGATGATGATGATGATGATGATGATGATGATGATGACGATGACGACAATGATGATGAACAATGATGATGATTATGACGATGATGATGATGATGATGATGATGAGGATGTGGATGACGATGATAATGAGGAACAATGATGACGATGATGATAGGTTTAGTTTAAAATTTGCTTTGATTTTATTTTCAATCATTTGCAATGGAATGATGATGATGAACAATGACGATGATGAGGAGGAGGATGATGAGAATGATGATGATGAGGATGATGAGTATGATGATGATGACGAGGATAATGATGGTGATGATGATGATGATGATGATGGTGATGATGACTATTATGATGAGGATGAGGATGAAGAGGATGATGATGATGATGAATGAGGATGAGGATGATGATGATGATGAAGAATTTTGGTGATGATGATGATGAGGATGATGACAATGATGATGATGACGATGACAATGATGATGAACAATGATGGTGACGATGATGACGATGATGATGATGATGACTATGATGATGATGAGGATGATGATGATGATGACTATGATGAGGCTGATGACTATGATGATGATGATGATGATGATGATGATGATGAGGAGGATGATGATGATGACAGTGATGATGAACAATGACGGTGATGATGATGATGATGAGGATGAGGATGATGACAATGATGATGACAATGATGATGAGGAACAATGATGATGATGATAGGTTTAGTTGAAACTTTGCTTTGATTTTATTTTCAAGCATTTGCAATGGAATGGTGACGATGAACAATGATGATGATGAGGAGGAGGATGATGACTTTGATGATGATGATGAGGATGATGCTGAACAATGATGGTGATGATGATGATGAGGAGGAGGATGAGGATGATGAGGGTGATGACGACGATGATGATGAGGATGATGATGACGTCGATGACGATGATGAACAATGTTGGTGATGAAGATGATGATAATGACAATGACAATGTTATATTTTTAACATTAATCTACCATTATATTAGGATCTTTAACTGAGAGAATAACAAGCACAACAATCAAACACAAGAGACAATGAACACAGTATTCTTCCTTGGGGAAACCATAAATCGAGAAAACCCTGCAACTTCCTTAGAGATAGAATCAACACCAAATAGCAAATCCCCCCAAAAAATAAGATGATCTCTCAACAGCAGTAACCTATTTCTTCCTAGCCCCAGTGTCTTCTTCTTCCTCAGCTATGCACTACAACTAAGTGTGAGTGAGTGTGTAATAAATAGAGAGGCTAGCTCTCTATTTATACTAATTCCCGACTTAACTAAACCCTACTAGGGCTGAATTCTCTAGGAGAGTCTAACAACCCTAGTGCCCCGGAACTACGGGGAATTTAACCCTTGAACAATAGGAGGGTTACCCACAATGACTTGACATGACTTGTTTACATTTAGAAACTCCCGATCGGAACATCGGAGCATGACATGACTCAAATACATTATAGACACTTCCCAGAATAAAAATCGGGGTACAAGACATAAGATATATAGGTGAATACTTTCCAAAGTTATAAATACATCAACACTCCCTCTTAACTAGGAAGGTATTCTTTCGACACAATTTTCACCAATGGTATTCTTCTCTGTATTGACTGGATCATCTCGTCATCTTCATCTTCAAGTTTTCATCATCTTCAAGTCTTATTCATATTCAAGTCTTCTTTATCTTCAAGTATTATATGTCTTCAAGTCACCTTCATCTTCAAGTCATCTTCTAAGTCATCTTCTTCTTCAAGTATTCTTCATCACAGGATCTAGATCATCACGACTACTGGATCATCATCAAGTCTGGATCATCATCAGATGCTATCTCAGAATGGTGCTATCTCTTGATTCTTCTCGTCACAGGAATTTCTATAGAGCTAGCCCTTTTTCATGTTGGTTGTAGTCCTACCCTTCATGTAGGTATTCAGCACTTATATCTGACCCTAAGTCAAAATGGCCCACCAAGCTCTTACATCTGATCTCATCTTGTCAGAAAGGCATGCCCAACACTCACATCTAACCTCATCTTGTCAGAAAGGCCCAGCACTCACATATGACCATGTGTAAACACATCGTGCCAGAATGGCTTAGCAATTACATCCGACCTCATGTTGTCGGAAAGGCTCTGCACTTACATTCAACCCATCTTGTCAGAAAGGAACAGGACTCACATCTGACCATGTGTAAACACATCGTGCCAGAATGGATTTGCACTTACATCTGGCCTCATCTTGTCAGAAAGGCTCTGCACTTACATTCGACCATTTGTAAACACATCGCGCCGAAAGGGCTCTCAGTCCCAGACTGAGGATTCCTAGTAACTGACCAGGTGCCTCCATCCTCCTAGAGAATGTCATCATCCCTTATATCTAATAAAGTTGGAACATATCCCTCAATCACATCAGAATGGCCATGCACTCACATCTGATCATGTAAGACTACATCCTACAGTCATATCAGAACGAATCTTAGTACCAGACTGAGTATTCCTACTAACTAACTAGGTGCATCCATTCCAATAATGGCATTCAGCCCTTACATCTGATCATGTAGGAACCAATCCTACAGTCACATCAGAATGGCTCAACACTCACATCTGACATGGAAGGAACCAAATCCTCTCACCATGAAAGCATGGTTAAGCCCTTAAATCTGACCATGGAAGGAACCGAATCCTCTCATCATGTCAGAATGGCTCTAGGTCTCATCATTTCCCCTTGGAGGGAACCTCGATCTAGAGAACACCAAGCTTCTCCCTGAAGTACTCAAACTTCACTCTAGCCAATGGCTTCATCAACACATCAACTATCTGTTCATCTGTCGCAACATACTAGAGCTTCACTACTCCTCTCTGCACCATATCCTTGATATAGTGATACTTGATCTCGATATGCTTCAACTTGTCATGGAACACTGGGTTCTCTGACAACTTCACACAACTCTGGTTGTTGCAATATATACAAGTAGCATCCAAATGGAGATCAAATAAATCAGATAGTAGCTTTCTCAGCCATACTGCCTCAAAACTAGATGAACAAGCTGTGACATATTCTGCTTCAGCTGTACTCAGTGCCACACAAGACTGCTTCCTGCTAAACCAAGAGATCATACCTAATCCCATACTGAAGAAGCATCCTAAAGTGCTATTCCTATCGATGGCACTTCCTACCCAATGTGAATCAACATAACCCTCCAGGTTAATCTTCTCATTTGCCTCGTACTTGAGCCCATAATCAACTGTAACCTTCAGGTACCTTAGAATATGCTTTGCAGCAATCAAGTGAACATGTCTTGGATCTATCAGGAACTAGCTCAAGGTGTTCATAGCAAAGAAAATATCTGGTCTCGTGTTCATCAAGTACATCAAGGATCCAATCATCTGACGATACATCGTAGCATCAACCAATTTTGATGAAGCATTGCTCAATAGCTTCAGTTTCAATGCCATAGGTGTGGTTATGGCCTTGCAGTCCATCATCCCTAATCTCTTCAGAATCTCTACTACATACTTCCCTTGTCCAAGGAAGATTCCATCTGCAATCTACCACACCTCCATGCCTAAGAAATAGTGCATCATACCTAAGTCTTTCATTTCAAACTCGACAATAAGTTTCCTCTTCATATCAGCAATCAAACCATCCCCACTTGTTACAAACAGATCATCCACATATAGTAGAAGTATCATTGGATTGCCATCTTCAACCTTGTAGTAAAGGTTGGAATCTGCTTTACTCTTGGTAAAGCCCAAACTGGATAGAAAACCATCAATTCTGTCGTACCATGTCTTGGGTGCCTGTTTCAAACCGTACAAGGCTTTCTTTAATTTACACACATGAGATTCCTTGTCATGTGTCTCAAAACCGAGTGGTTGCTCCACATACACTTCCTCTTGTACTACACCATTCAAGAAAGTGGTCTTAACATCCATCTGGTGTATCTTCCATTTCATCACTGCAGCGAGAGAAGGTACTGATCTGATGGAAGTGTATCTGGTTATAGGTGCAACGGTTTCTTCATAATCTATTCCTTTTTTCTGGGAGAAACCATGAGCCATGAATCTTTATTTATATTTCTTGATGCTTCCATTTGCAGCATGCTTGATCTTGTAGATCCATTTGGAAGTTACAATGAACTTCCCTTCTGGTCTTGGGACAACATCCCAAACATCATTCTTCATGATCGATTGATACTCTCCGATCATAGCATCCTTCCATTCTTTTCGTTCTGCTGCTTCTTCATAGTTGGAAGGTTCTTTATCAATAATGTCACATAGCAAGGATACATAACTGGAGCAAGACCTAGTTCTCTTTCTTCCTCTAGGTGTTTCTTCTGAAGCTCCATATCTTTCTGCACCTTGGATAATTTCACGTACCCAAGTAGATTTCCTCTTATGAGGATTCTTCTCTAGAGGTGGATCTACATGTTCTTTAGGTTCTTCTAATCCTCTATCTTCTTCTTGAATTCCTTCGTTCATGGTTGTATTATGAATTCTGGGTGCTCTTGTTTCTTCAAGTTCTTCATCCGGTCTCTTCTTGGATTTGATGTAGGCTGAATCTTTGTAAAATGTTACATCTCTACTAATGTAAATATTATTGAACCCTAGGAAGTATATTCTATAAGCCTTTGGGCTTTCAGAGTATCCCACAAATATACCCTTCTTTCCTGAAGGATCTAAATTCGTGCTCTTTTCTTTCGGAATGTGTATGTATACATGACAGCCGAATATTCTTAGATGGTTGACTTCTGGTTTCTTTCTGGAGAAGACTTCTTTAGGAGCCTTCTTCTTGAGTACTCTATGTGGAGTACGGTTCTGTACATACACCGCTGTTCTGGCAGCTTCTGCCCATATATGCATAGGAAGATCTTGATCATGAAGCATTGTTAGTTTTTCAACAATTAAGCTAGCATTATGATCTTAGGATCTTTTCACTGAGAGAATAACAAGTGCAACAATAAAACATGAGCACATCACAAGAGACAAGAGACACAAAGAGTTTTCCTCGGGGAAACCATAAAGGAGAAAACCCCGCAACTTCCTCTAAGATAGAATCAACACCAAAACAGTAAGAGATCTCCCAAAACAACAGCAGCCTCCTGTCTTCTGTCAAGCCAAAGTATTTCCTTCTCCAAAAGTGCGCCACACTTGAGAGAGCAAGTGAGTAATTCACGAGTGACAAATAGAGAGACTCACCCTCTCTATTTATATTAGGCCGTTCACTTGAATTACCATTTCACACGTAGGCTCGACCTAATAATTACTACTTGAGCCTACACCTTAATTAGTGTATAATAACTCAAGTGCCCCTAAACTGTGGGGACTTACCTAATGACTTGATATGACTTGTTTACATTATTAATCCTCCCGATCGGAACATCGGGGTAAGACAACATGACTCAAATACATAATAGAAACATCCCGGAATAAACATCGGGTTACAATACATGAAATACATAGAAGAATACATTCCGAAGTTACATATACATCAACACTCCCTCTTAACTAGGAAGGTATTCTTTCGACACAATTTTCAGCACCGGTCTTCTTCTCTGTATCAGCTGGATCATCTTGTCTTCAAGTCATATTTGTCTTCAAGTCTTCTTCGTCTTCAAGTCATCATCATCTTCAAGTCATCATCGGATCTGGATCATCTCTCGATCTGGATCATCATCACTGTACTGGATCTGGATCATCTCTCGATCTGGCTCACTGCTGCTGGATCATCATTACTGGATCAGGATCATCACTCGATCTAGATCAACACTGGTGTTATCTCATGATTCTACTCATCATCGGAAGTCTTTATAGAGCCAATCATCTTTCATACTGGATGTACCATCTCAGATCTAGTCCTCTTTCAAACTAGATGAGGCATCTACACAGAGCTAGTCCTTTTTCAAACTAGATGAGTCTTCCCAGAGCTAGTCCTTTTTCAAACTAGATGAGGCATCATAGAGCTGGTCCTTTTTCAAACCAAATATGGCATCCACTTCAGAGCTAGTCCTTTTTCAAACTAGATGAGTCTTCCCAGAGCTAGTCCTTTTTCAAACTAGATGAGGCATCATAGAGCTGGTCCTTTTTCAAACCAGATATGGAATCCACTTCAGAGCTAGTCCTTTTTCAAACTAGATGAGTCTTCCCAGAGCTAGTCCTTTTTCAAACTAGATGAGGCATCATAGAGCTGGTCCTTTTTCAAACCAGATATGGCATCCAGACCATGGAAGGAACCTAATACTCTCACCATGTCACTGCCCTTACATCCGACCATGGAAGGAACCAATCCTCTCACCATGTCGGAATGGCACTGCACTTATATCTAACATGGAAGGAACTAAATCCTTTAGCCATGAACAGAATGGCCCTGCCCTTACATCTGACCTGCTCGTCAGAATGGCACAACCCCATCCAATGATGGAAGACTCTCAACCACAATGAAGAGAGATTTCTGCACTTACATCTGCCATGGAAGGAACTAAATCCTTTAGCCATGCACAGAATG